>OU015493.1:9959583-10334583 GCA_907164885.2 Dolomedes plantarius | reverse complement strand
CTTGAGAGGTCACAAAAGCAACCAATGTTTGAATAAGTCATATGGTAAACAATGCTACGGATGTAAAAGTTTTGGTCATGTTCATGCTAATTGCCCTAAAAGTTATCGAAATTCTAAACCAAAACCTGATTCTCAAAAACCTATTCTGATAAAACTGTAAATGCACTTTCTCCTGAAACTTCATCGAAAAATCCCATGCATGTTGACATTCAACTTGCAGGAATTCAATTGACAGCACTCTGTGACACTGGGTCACAGGCAACCCTCATCAATGAGAAAACCTATCGAAGAATTGGTTCGCCACCATTGCAGCCCACCAACATTCCCTTTTCAGGAATTGGCAAAAACCAAGTTCACAGCATCGGATTCTTTCAGGATTCCATCGAAATTCAAACCATTACTTTACCTGCTAAAATACATGTTCTAGAGGATGACTTGATTCCTTTTGATGTGATTATCGGAATCGACTTTTTACAGCAAACCCAATTTACATTTGATAACGACGGTATTCGTTTTACTCCTGATAACAACATCTTCGTTAATATTACTAATGTTCCTGATGATCAAGCTTTCCCATTTGATCTTTCACACATTTTGAATTCTGAAATTCGTGAGGAAGTTCAAAATATCGTTACTTCCTACAAACCCCATAAAGTTCAAGACACTGAAATTAAAAGGACTATTTTATTACAAGATGAAATCCCCGTAAATCAACGTTCTCGACGACTCCCTTTTGCGGAACAGAAAATTGTAGAAAAACAAATTCAAGATCAGGGCCAAATATGCATGTCTGAAAAACCTCTAACATCTACTCAAGATAAGATTTCTAGGGTAGAGAAAATGGATAATCCAATTGATTTTGAACGTGATGATGATGATGATGATGCCAATGATTTAGATTTGTTTCATGATAATGATGATGGAAAATATTTAGATGATGCTGATGCCAGTGATTTAGATTTGCTTCATGATAACGATGATGATAATGCTTTTGATATTGGAACTATCAAAGCAACTCTTGAACCAAAAATATTTGATGCCGATGATGATGCCCTTGAGAATGAATCCTTCAAAAGTGAAAAGGTTGAACCAAAATTTCAAGTTATTGAAGCTCCCAAACCCCCTGAACAAATAGCAGCTTTTCAACAACAGAAAAACATTCTTTCACAAAATCCAGTTCTTCGTGTTTTTCAACAGGGATACCCATTAGAACTCCACACTGATGCCAGCTCCCTTAGGTTTTGGCGCTGTGCTCTTGCAACAATCCGATGATGGACAGTTTCATCCTATTCATTATTTTAGCTGTAAAACTACAGTTCAACAAGAAAAATATCATAGTTATGAACTGGAAGTTCTTGCCGTTATTGAAGCGCTAAAAAAATTTCGAAACTACTTGTTGGGAACAAAATTTAAAATTATCACCGATTGTGATGCTTTCCAAAAAACGATGCACAAAAAAGACCTACCAGCTAAAATTGCTCGATGGGCATTGATGTTAGAAGACTTTGATTATGAAGTTTGTCATCGACCCGGTAGACAGATGAAACATGTTGATGCTTTAAGTCGTAACCCCATTCTTGTAATTACTTCAAATGATATCACTCAAAAGGTGAAAAATGCCCAAGACCAGGATGAATTTATATCTCAAATTAAATCTATGCTTGAATCTACACCTTCTGATGAATTTTTTGTTAAAAACGGAATTCTTTATAAACTTCATCAGGATGCCGAACTTTTAGTAGTCCCACAAATGATGCAGAAAGAAATAGTGCTAAACGCCCAGTCACAAGGTCATTTTGCTTCACAAAAAACCGAATTAATTGTTTCTCGTGAATTTTTCATCCCCTCCCTCAACTTAAGAAATTAGTTCAAGAAATTATTTCGAATTCTATTCCTTGCATTTTGTCCTCGCGAAAATCTGGAAAACAGAAAGAAAACATACGACAAAATAAGAAACGGCGTAAACCAGCTCGTAAATACAAGATAGATGACAAAGTGGCAATACAACGAACTCAATTTGGAACCGGATTAAAGCTCCGACCAAAGTTCTTCGGACCATACGAGATCACGAACGTCAACCCCAACGATCGTTACGAAGTTCGAAAGTTAGGACATCACGAAGGTCCAACCATAACGTGAACTACAGCAGATAAAATGAAACAGTGGTTCAGAAACTGAACACCAATACCACTGTGTTGAACACTGCTTGATTTTTTGAAATATTTTTCCTTTTTCTGCTCTTTTTTTTTTTATCTTTTCAGAATTATTGTTGACAACCCAGCCGCGGACGTCTGGAAAGTCAGAACGGCCGTGTGAGAGTGAGTTTGGCAACACAACTGAACTATTACTACAACTTCGACTCCTACTACTGCGGCACGAAGGACTTTAAGCGGATGTGTTGTTCTGCAAGCTCCCGATGTTTAGCTCTTTTGATGCTTCTGTGTTTATTTTTTAATTTCATACTAAGTGTTAGTCCTGTCTTGTAAACATCGTCTAGTTTAATTAAATGTTCAAAATAATTAAGTCTAATGATTCACTTCTAAAGGAAGGAGTACTAACTCCTTCCTACATATATATAAATAAGAATAAGATGAAAGAGAAACCAGTAATAGCTCTAAAGCTACATGAAGCCAGGAACATCCAACATGTAAAGATAAGTATGAATACGGTTTTTTGACAGCATTTCTTCATCAGCGGTGTCAATACTGTCTAAACCAATGGATTGTTTCTGATGAGTATGATCTATTAATAAACACACTTATATATATTATATATATATATATATATATATATAATAGTAAGGGGTATTTTTATAGACAAAATAATATAGAAGAAAATATTCAAATTAAATCTAATAGGACATACTAAAGAATATAGCACAGTTAAAATATAGTACAGTTTGAGAAACATATCTTTTACTGTATTTAAATATTTTTTTGGATAATGTCCGATCGTCTGCCGCATTAGCAAGGAAAAAATATGTTTTTTCGTCTATTTCGTTGTCATGTACGTGACGATAAATTTATTTAAAGTACCAGAAAAAGAAACCACGTGATCGGCATTTAATAAATTAAATTCTAAAAATTAATCTTTAAAAATTCACCCAAAATCAGAAAAGGGAGGTAAAGATTCGAAAAAGATTTCATTTTAAAGGAATTTTTATGATATTTTTCGCGATATAAATTTTATAACCCTCATATAATTATTGTAAATGCAAACTTAAAATAAAGTTACTAAAACAGCTTAAAAACTTAATTTTAAAAAAATCTAAGAAGAATTTTTTCAAAAATCTTTTTTAGTGCACCCGTACACTATAAGAAGAATCGCCATGCAAAATGTCAACCCTTTAGGTCCAGCAGTTTGGTCTGTGAGTTGTCTGTCAGTCAGTCAATCAGTCAGTCAATCAGTCAGTCAGTTACGGAACTGATTTATATGTATACTAGCCGCTGCGCGACCAGCATGGTCGCTTTTAGTTTTATATTTTCTTTTGCAAAACAACTCAACTGAAAGTAGCATATGTAAGGAATGTTACCATTATCTGTTATCATAAATATACGTTGTTAAGGTGTATTCTCCATAAGGCTGAATCTAAAACATCATGATTAAAAAATGTGAATTCTCATTACTTTAGAACAGAGTTATAGATAAGACTGAGAAACCCAACACCAATGATTTTAAAAATTACATCCCTCTCTGTATGTACTATTTTTCAAAACTAAGATATCTACACTTTATCATTACATGAAATAAGAAATTGTTGGGGGAAAATTTTTTTTACTTAAAAAAAATGGAGTAAAAATTCAGCAAGTACTAAAATATAGTGTGGATTACATCACTCTCTCTATGTACGGCGAACACAATTCAGATATCTACATTTAATCATATCAAATAATAAATTGTTGGGAAATTTCTTCATTTATAGAATGAAGTAAAAATGCAGAAAGTACTGAAAAAAGTGTATAAAATTAACTATTACTGGCTCTCAGTTGCTATGCCGGTGACAGTTAAGCCTAACATCGCGATCATTTATGGTCTCTCTTTCACGCCTCTATCTTAATGAATTATTTCTTCGCTTTCTTTCTTTAGACTGTTCTTAATTTTCACTTGATCGTGCAGCTCGCTTTCCAGCATTACTGATTTCAGTGTGTAAATCCATGTTGACACGCGGTTGCAAATTGCGTACGGCCGCTAATGTTTACATCTGGTAGTTGCAGCCGTTGCCATTAGGAGTGTGGAAATATCCATTACCTCCATTTTTGGTGAACTTTTAAAGATTCATTTTTAGAATTTAATTTATTAAATGCTGATCACGTGATTTCTTTTTCTGGTACTTTAAATAAATTTATCGTCACGTGCATAACAACTAAATAGACAAAAAAAAATTTTTTTTCTTGCTAATGCAGCAGACGATTGGACATTATCCAAAAAAATGTTAAAATACAGTAAAAGAAATGTTCTACACATTGTACTATATTAACTGTACTATATTCTTTAGTATTCTTTATATTAGATTTAATTTGAATATTTTCTCTTACATCATTTTATCTATAAAATTATCCTTTACGATTTTCTTATAAATATATATATATATATATATATATATATATATATACAGGGTGTCTATAAAAGAACTCCGGGGTTTTGAGGCAAAATATTTTAATGAAATAAAAAACATACATACATGTTTTATACATGACTGAAAAGCTTACATTTTCAAGTTTTTTTTAACACTTAGTAAAGTTCTATATGAGCCCCGTTAGTGGCACGGCAGACGTCTAAACGGTATTCTACCTCTTCCCATGTCCCTGGCGAGCATGTCTGGGGGGACGGTTGCCACACAATTGACTATTCGTTCCCTGAGATGTTGAACATCACGAATTTTCTCTGCATACACAAGATTCTTGATATGCCCCCAGAAGAAATGCCCCTTGAGACACACTCGGCCTACCCGGCGACTTTTGCTTCAAAACACTTCCTGTTTCCTTAAATGCACTGAACCATTGACGAATGGTTTTGTCAGAAGGCGGGTTAACACCATAGTTACGTCGAAAGTTTCTTTGTACGGTAACTACAGACTTCGTTTCTATGAGCCAAATAACACATTGAGCCTTTTGTTGCGGAGTCGCCATCATTTCAAATTTCGCGACGTCATTTCAAGGTCAACGCCCTGCAGCGCCGCCAACAGTTGATACAAACATTCCCAATTGGTATGAGTAAAACTTTTTGAGCTACTCTTTTCAGAGAAATCGACTAAATTTTGCTATCTTTTATAGTTAGTGAGATATGAATTTTTAAAACCCCGGAATTCTTTTATAGACACCCTGTATATATATATTACATCAATTGTATACATTGTCGTATTTATCATATATAATATATATATATATATATTTGGCATGGATTGCATACATTGACCGTTGTATTTAATTTGAATGTACTCCGTAGCGAAGTACGGGCTTTCAGCTAGTATTTTATATTTTTCCTATCTCATTTTTGCGCCTTTATCAATTTGGTCTGACCTACGGGGCCGGTCCTGGATAGCGCGTTGGGCTTTGGACGGGGGGGGGGGTTGCTCAGTTCGAATCATGACAAGCGTCATTAAATGTCTTCGTGTCTAGGCCGGACAGGGGCACCTTTAATCCGTAGACAAGAAATTCCTTCCAAGAGGTCAGTGGGTAAGGGAAGGGGCGATGTCTCCCCTGTGGGTGCTCGATGAAAACTGCGATGGTACCAAGGGAGCCATGCTGACTCACCTGTAGTGTACTCCCGGATAAAAATCAGTCAAAGAATTCCGCGGTGTACATCAGTGCGAATATCACAGGACAAGTGCATCCACATCAGATGATATATATATATATATATATATATATATATTATATATATATATATAGAGAGAGAGAGAGAGATAAATATATATATAATATATATATATATATATATATATAGATATATATATATATATATATATATATATATATATATATATATATATACAGTGCTTTTTTTTCGAAAAAAAAATAGGTGGATATGCTGTGTTTTCTCAAATAAAGGTGCGTATTTTTAGTACCGTGTTTTCACACGTCACGTCACAGGGGAACAAACAACTCGCAATTAAAAAAAAAAAAACTTTCTGTTATATACAGTTGGCTCTATGTTTAACGACGCTCTACTTAACGACGATCTCTATTTAAAGACGATATTTCCCAGTCCCGGCCCCTCTGACGTTATGGGAAATGTTATCTTTTCACATATTCTGTTTAAGGGCGATCTCTACTTAAGGACGATTTTTCACGGTCCCTTGAAAGTCATTAAACAGAGAGCCAACTGTATTAACGATTGATTCGCAAGTTTCTTAAAAGTTCGGTAAGTTAAGCCAAAATAATACTTTAAAAAAGGGTGGGGATACACCGTATCCCCACGTAACCCCAGAAAAAAAATTCTGCATATATATATATATATATATATATATATATATATATATATATATATATATATATATATATATATATATATATATATATATTAAAATATCATTAAATACAAAATTAATTTATTAGAAAAATGGGAGAGTAAGATAAATTAACAGAAACCTCTTTTAAAAATATAGCAACCGCGTGGCATAATGACGAATAATATCTTTATGAATAGAAAGCTTTTCTTCCCTCTTCATACGTAAGGTAAATGCACCTATAAAGGGCCATGTCCCTATAATGGGCCGCCCTTTAGAAATATCGAGAAATGAAGGGCCTATCGTTACCTAAGGCAGTAGAAGGGGTGAAGGTCATTGGCAGCCTTAGGTAACGATAGGCCCTTCATGTCTCGACATTTCTAAAGGGCGTCCCATTATAGGGACATGGCCCTTCGTAGGTGCATTTACCTGAATAAAGGAATGGATTCATTACGGTAGGACTGCAGTTCCTAACCTTTTGTTCATCAAGGACCACTTGTCAATCAATCAATCAATCAATATATATATATATGTGTGTGTGGGGGGGGGGGCAGTGGCATTATAGCAGATGTTGATATGTCATTTTTTCCTGTTTTCGAAAATTAAAGTAACTTTTGTTGTGAAATATAAAATCGCTCAATTAAATTTTTCAAACAAAATATTCTTTAGTCAATACTCATGATCAACCTCAAGCATATGACTGGTCTTCAATGAAAATTTTCAGTTAGGGACTAAAATATTCAAATAAGGACCAAGTATTACCTTTTTTATACATAACAGCATTTCCTAAGCCGAATAACTTAGTATTATTTCATAATTCCACTATCAACTTTTGTCCCATTAAAGAACCAATTTCAAGTGTGCCATATCAACTTAAAACATAAAATTGAATTTTTCGGACATATCAACCTCTGCCATAACTCTACAAATATATATATATATATATATATATATATATATATATATATATATATATATATATATATATATATATATATATATATATATATATATATATATATAACATTTAAAACATCTTTTCATATATAACATCTCATATATAACATCTTTTCTGACCTCCCGGGTCACTTCTTGGGGTTTCTCGAACCACCGGTTAGAAACCACTGCGATAGGAGTTAGAATGTTTTCAGGGGGTCGGCGAAAATTCAGAGACAATAGTGACGCATTACGTATTGCTGAAAATGTCCCATGACCTGTGAAATAAGTGATGCCAGGCCTGGAAGAGACGCAATGGGCCCATTTTTAAAAAAAAAAATATTTTAAATGGAAAAAAAAATGAGATAGGAATGAAAAAAATGAGGGTAACATTTTTATAAAAAGTCTCAACAACGAAGAAAAACATCGTTATAAATATGCTAAAATCTTGTCATTTTGGGCAGTTTTTACAATAAATGTAAAAAAGTTGGCCGCCAGAAATTTAAAAATGTGAGTAGGAAAAATTCTAAAAAGGAAATTGTTTTTCAGTTTTTAATTTAAAATTTAAAAAGTGTTAAAAGTACTCACTGCAAGCCTTTAAGAATTCGTCAAAGTGTTCATCACTTGACACCAGTTTGTACTTGCCGCAGAAAGCATCCATTTTCAACAGATAGCGGTAGAGATCCCAAGTATTCGACAGTTCGATCTGCTGCTAACTCCTGAGCCTTCAGTCGTCGAGTGATTCCAGAGTCGGACGATCTGCCGTATTACAAGATGACGAATCTGGCATCACTCAAACCTTTGCCGTTACGCAGAATGGAATCAAATGCGTAATGGCATGCCAGACACGAAATGTCTGTGCGACTATTAAAAGATAATTTTAGATTTGCGAAAATTATTTAGCTGCTTAGAAACAAGGTAAGTTAAAGAAGTATACAGGAAATGGGAATGTAAATCAATATAGTGATGCTAATCATGTTGATGTTAAACAATTTATTTATTATTGAACGTAAGATGGAACGTAATTTAAAAGAATTGTTTCAAAGTTCGTGTAAAATAAAAGTTTAAATTGACATGTGGCTAAAACTAAACATTTCGATAATTTTTTTGTATTACAATAAACATTACGTCATGTTTATGATCAGGGAAAAGGTAATTTAAATTAGAGTCGTTGATTCAACGTATTTTATAATTTATTTTGCTACAAAATATGTATATAAAAGACAATGAACTAGATCAGTTGTTCCCAACCTTGGGTACACGTACCAGTACCGGTACGCGGACAAGCAGCTACCGGTACGCGAATGATTTTACAATTTAAAACAAAAATCTATTAAAAATCTGTATTACAAAAAAAGGAAAGAAATGACTATTATAATAACTAATAATCCATATGTTTTAATATTTTAGTTTAACTAAACATTGTTATTGCAACACAAACAATTTCTTATCCATTGTTTGTGTTGCAATACTTTATTGGGATTTACCTAATCTCAAACGATGCCGTCTACACTTGAATGTGTTATCTATGACCGCCCCATAAAAATTTGGCACTCGCCTGCGAATTATAACTGTGTCTATAACTGTGTTTGCGAATTATAACTGTGTCTGAGAAGTTTCTTGCCGAGCAGTAAAATTTTTAATGCCATTTGCGACCACATATTTATGAGAAAAAGGATTTTCTGCAATGACTGCGATGAAAACCAAATATAGAGCTTTGCTGGACATTGAATCGGAACTTCGCCTTAAACTGAAAAACATTGAGCCCGATATTACTTCTTTAGTTAATAATAAACAGGTCCAACCTTCTCACTAATTATATATTTTTTAAAGTGATTATTATATTTTATGTATATGTTTAGCAATAAAAATATATACCAAGTTAATTGTCTATATTACAAATGTTCTCCATTGCATTTTATTCCCCATTTCAAAATTTTTGGTCTACCGGTACGTCATCAAATTGTTTACAACGTACAGGTACGGTACTGTAAAAAGGTTGGGAACCCCTGAACTAGATTTTGTCAATTTTTACGATGTCAGGCGATATACAGTGTCTCGCGAAATTGGTCGGACACTTTCATTTGAACCTGGCATCAAAAATAAAAAATGCGTTGCGCTGAAACTTTAAGATGTGTTTTTCTTTAAAATATCCGTTTACATAGCGTGTTTTTTTCCCTCGTTATTTCTTCAAAAAATAAAATATTGAACGCCAAAATGAGCATGTTCTGAAGAGCGGGGGAATATAATCTCGCAAAAGTCTTCGAATAATATTAAAACTGAAAATAAATTCGTCTGCAAAAAGGAGGGCCTCTTTGAAATAGCTCTCTGTTGGGGTCGTTTTCGGTGTTCGTTGGTTTTAAAAGAAAGAAAAACAAGTAATATTTAGGAAAAAAATTTAAAGTCAATTCCTACTTAGGTCGACAAAGGAAAATTTTATTTTAGTTACTTTTTGGCGGGGAATTGCGTTTGGCGGGGAAGTGCGCTGATATTGGCTCGATTCTGTGAACACAATTATTGGCGAGAAATTTTTTTCTCCCAAATAAAACTAAAATTAATTAATTAAATTTAATTAATGAATTAATATTTGAAAATACTGTATTAACATCAAGTGTCATCCACTACAAGTTTAAAAAAATGTATATTTGAACTTGAGTGGATGAATAAAAAGTATTTTATTAACGATTGAAAATTTGAACAAGATATATAAATATAGGGAGAGTGTGAACTAATAGTAGGAATTGAAAAAAAAGGGAACTGATGTTTATGAAACAAAGCAAAATTTTTACTTCACTACTTCAGCCATCACGTTCTCGCTTAAAAAGTGAATTAACCGAGGCACTAGATCACCTTGGAAACCAAATATTTTTAAAAAAACTTAAAATCATCTCGCCAGGCTAGAGTACACTCATTTGGATCAAATTCGAATTCTTCTCCGAAATCATATTTTGTTTCTCCGTGTGTTATTCATACTGAAATAATTTTATTCGAGAGACAGCAATGATTCAAAACCGCTCAGATTTTCCTTCGGAGCTCAGAGACAGACAAGAGGTTGTAAAAGTTTACTTGTGTAGAGAAGTCTTCCTTCGGGTGATCGATAGGTTTTTGACCGTCGAGGGTCATTCTGACATGAAAGTTTCCTTAAGGGGGCCCAGGACCTTGAAGCTCGACGAAATGACTATAAAAATGGTCCTAATTCTAACCACAAAAACTCAAATAATATTAGAAAAAATTCTTTCTTTATACATATAAAGTACATATATCTTTAAATATGCATATATAAAAAGGGAAATTATAAAACTATAAATCATTTTCAAATTAGCAGTTTAGAATTTTTATAGGATTAACTGCTAATTTGAGTTTGTGTGCAGCATTGCTTTTAAACTATCAATAGGAAACTGATAAAACTACACTCATATGTATATTTCATGGTACTCTATATTTTAAAACCAGAACGATGTACAATTCTGGAATACTTTTTTTTATGCGGGAAACTTTTTTATATGCAACTAATTGTGATAATTTTTGAAGTCTTCCAATTTTATGCTCAATTTTTAATTTAAATAATATTTATTACAATATATTAATATATTTTTATAATTATTTAATAATATGTTTTATAATTATTTTCTGCAAGCATATATCTCAATTTTATGAAGCGCCCAGCACTTTATGATTTTTAATCACCAGTTAATCGTATAAAATTCTAAACTGCTAATTTGAAAATTATTTATCGATTTATAATTTCCATTTTTATATATGACATATTTAAAGATATGTACTTTATATGTATAAAGAACGAAAATTTCTTTTTCTAATACTATTTCAGCTTTTGTGGTTTGAATAAGACCATATTTATAGTCATTTAGTCGAGCTTCAAGGTCCTGTGCCCCCTTAAGCCCCTACAAGACCACAAAAATCAGAGAACCCAACACTTAAGGCTGCAAACGGAATCTACAGAGTGATAAGTGTTGGTTGATCAGAATGGATTAGCTATCGCGCATGAAAGAGTGCTTGCTCCTTTCTGAAAGGTTGCCTGGGCCTGGCCCTCTAACACAGGTTTATCGAACTGTAAAAGCATGTAACCAATTGGCGAAAGGGAAGACTCTGATAGGTTAGTCGAAAATCGAAAGACATAGGGTTCAGGATCCGTGAGTTCAAATACTATAGCTTGGAGTTTTCCCCGAGAGGATCAAATCCGCCTTTAAGAGGCCGCCAAAGAGAGCTTTAATCGAAGTAATCTGAGAGAAGGAAGTTTAAGGAAAGAAAACATGTATTTTTATAGATTTATAATTATTAGATTCTTTTTTTACCTTGGCAAGCCAAATATTAGTTTTCAATTTTACTTACTTACTTACTTACTTACTTACTTACACACACACACACACACACATATATATATATATATATATATATATATATATATATATATATATATATATATATATATATATATATATATATATATATATATATGTATATGTATATGTGTGTGTGTGTGTGTGTGTGATAGTTGTAGGGTTCGCGTGTTGCTCAGATGCAAATTTCGGGTAGCAGCGCTGTACATGCCAGCCGAAGTGAGTTCGGCGCAGGTGTTTGATCTATTTAAAAGGCACACGCTGAGTTGGCAGAAGCCCAAGACTGGAGTAGCGATACGGGAGATAGCCGAGGCAAGCTTGATGGAAGGTGATAGCGGTGTTTAACTGATAGAGCGTGTATTGGTATTTAGCCGAGGTGGCTGCACAACTTCGAGAATTAGCTCAGAGCCGAGGTTTACGGGTACTCTGCCTGAAGGATTCATTGCGACCTTTAGTTTCTTAGTACCGCGGGTTGCGGTACTGTTGTGTATTATTTTGGAAGCCCCAAGTCTGTATATGTTAGTCTGCCTCTACGTAGAGAATAAAGGAGTTATTCAGAAGTAGCCCTCGTACTTTATAATGTGCCTGGACCGTTAGAGATATAAAAAGAAAGGAAGAACCACATATAGTGTGATAATCACAATGGGAATTGATGCGTAGAACTTATTGGAGATGCTGTCGGGCGAAGTGTTGATCCAGGAAAGCACTGAAGAAATTTATAGGAGAGAAGCACTAATTCCAAAACGTGTTTTATTTATCAGAGGGCATTAGCTGCAGTGGCCACTGGACTTGCCCTGCGTCCATGCAACGGGACGGGGCGCGGAGAGCTGTTACATCATAAAGTTAAGAGAAGAGCCGTTGTAACCACCGGACTTCTGTCGTCCGTGGACTGACAGCAAGGAGAGTTAGGCACAAAGAGAGAGAAGTCTTCCGTTCAGGCAAATATTAAATGAGTGTTTGGCGATATTGACACTAGAGGGCCTGAATTACTTAATTTTTAATTGGACGAATTTAGTCTCGTGAAGTTCACGTGTCCACGTCGTGGTTCTCCCGGGGATTAATTAATTGCTAGATCACGCGCTTGTTAGATCTACGTTTTACCAACAGGAAGAATTTGAAAGCAGGACTTATGGTGATGTTATGGAATTCAGATATTTCAAATGCCCGCTTAATGTTCTGCAGGGCTAATACAAATTATAACTTACATTATTTTTAGGTTGCAATTTGGAAGGGGGTCGTGTTTTATTAATAAGATAATTTAGAATACGAGGTAAATGTAATTTTATAGGTGGACGCGATTTCTTGTTACATATATATATATATATGAAATGGACATCTCATGAAATAGCTTACATCGTGGCCGGAAAATAATAAAGTCAGCTTCAGGAACAAACTAATTTATTATCGAATAAAGCAACACATCTTATTCGCTTCGAGTCAGTCCAGCGACCCCCTTAAGAGCGCCAAAAATGCAATTAGCTCAGAGAGGTTGCCAGAATTGGCGGGGGAAGTTAATGTGTGGAAAGGCGAGGCGTTTCGCCAAAGAGAAGAAAGAGGGGTTACCAGGACAGAGATAATGTTCAGAATGGGCGATTATAGGTAGTTAGTATTATTATCACATATATATACCGGGTGGTTATAATTAAACTTCCCCTATAAACGGCATCCTACAGCGCAAACGGGTGAACGGAATGCAACGAAATTTTGTACATGGGCTATACACGAGATGCGCTCACGGAATTTCGAAAAAAAAAATTAGTTCCAAAATGTCCACTAGAGGGTGCCTTTTCGGGAAATACATGAAATTTAACACAAAAAACGACCAAAACGGAATACAGAAACAATATTAACAATCCAGAACAAGAATTATGAGTAATAAAATGTAAAACCGGGAAAAGCTGTCAGTTGTAGGAGAAAAATGTCGAGATTTGCATGTTTGGGAAGAAGAGGAAGCTTTATGCAAAACACGTTAGGGTATAAAACGTTTGCAGACGTTGTCATGTTTAAGTCGATGCTTTCCGGCTGTACTAATGACGGTCTCTTTATTTGAACGTGCGTTATTGGTGAAGCTATTTTACGAAACCAAGGGGAATGCTTCTGCTGCAGTTCGTGAATTTCGTCGTAGAAAGAACTACGGCGTGGACCAATGTCTACTAAAGGTATCCGAGCCATGATTAAGAGATTTGAAGAGACGGGGAAATTAGGAGTTCAACCTGGAAGAGCCCGTAAACGTGTCACACCGGTACTTGTTGATGCCGTCAAGACAGCTGTATTCCCTTACCTTTACTTAATGTGCTTCGATGACAAGGTGACCAGAAACTAGTCAATAAATGTTAATATTGTTTCTGTATTCCGTTTTGGTCGTTTATTGTGTTAAATTTCATGTTTTTTCCCGAAAAGGCGCCCTCTGGTGGACATTTTTGAACTAATTTTTTTTTTGCGAAATTCCGTGAGCGTATCTCGTGTATAGCCCATGTACAAAATTTCGTTGCATTCCGTTCACCCGTTTGCGCTGTAGGATGCCGTTTATAGGGGAAGTTTAATTATAACCACCCGGTATATATATATATATAGGGTAGGTGGGGGCAAAGGTTCGCATGGGGCAAAGGTTCGCACATACATTTTAAAATGACCGGGAAAAGTTTTAGGAAGAATAGGGTAGGCAGTGCATTCCTCTACTTCCAGTCAGTTGCCTCGTAAAAAACTGTTGGAGTTAAGACCCCCCTCTTGCAGAGAAAATGAGGTAAGTTTATTTTCGTCTCTTTTAATGTAATTTTTTGAAACTTTTGAGAAATTTTGAGCATCACTCAAACTCACGAACTGTTTTGGGCTTATTTTCGCATGTTAGGGTGATAAATAACCTTTCAAATCCTACCTTAAGTTTTGGATTAACTCAAATACAATGGCGTCCATTCTGCAGAAACAGAACCAGCACGAAATGGGGTAAAGGTTTGCGGGAGTCATGGGGTAAAGGTTCGCAGTGCAAACCTTTGCCCCATCTGCAAACCTTTGCCCCTCTAACTATTAACATTTGTTTCATGTCCTCTTTTCATTAGGAATCCTTATTAACAACGTCTTTTATTATTAATGGGAATTCACATTTTTGTAATTTGAAAAAAAATTATGGTTTTTGATAAAAACTGCCTGTTTTTAATCAGAAATTTTTTTGTAAAATGCTTGAAAATCCATAAATTAAAAATAAAATAAATTAGTACAACACAAAAATAAAATAGCTCTGAACAAAGACCTATTTTACAAGATAAAAGAATTAAATGTTGTTACAAGACATTATAAACTTCGAAGGTCTGGTTAGGGGAAAAAGCTCTAAATGAGTAATTTCCAGATTTGCAAGTCTTTGAAATGCTCCTTGCGTCACAATTTTTGACGAAATTTTATAAAATTTATTACAAAGACTCCTCTTATACATTAAAATAAAGTTATGTATCCATTTCAGGTTTCGTCCTCATTCAGATTATCAAAGTTTAACTTAAGTGTGGAAAAGTACAAAAATTTCACGAGAATTCAGAGTACAAGCATAAAAATATTTCCTAAAAATTAATTATTCAACGAAAGCACAAATCAAAACATAACGCTGATCAAAATGTATAAGCATTTTAAATGCAAAATTAAGGATAAGGTTAAAAATTGGATCGCAAGGAGCATTTTAAAAAAAATAATAAAAATTTCAATTTTTTAAATATAAAATATAAAATTTTAAATATTTATAAAATTTTATAAGATGTTTGAAATAGTTTTACTTTAATGAATATTTATGCCCAATTTCATATCTCTGAGGTAAAAATTTCATAAATTGCTTTGTAATGTCCCCCATCCCCTTAATTTGCTTATTTTTACGGGTTTTAAAAGAATGAGTAAAGCCTAAGATATGATATAACGATAGTGTTAATAGTTGATATTTTACTTGGAAGTTCTTTAGTTTAAGAAAAAAATTATTGAGATTAACCCTTTTTCATGTTGTGAATTTCTTCGTTAGATTCAACTTTCTGTGTTAATAGTTGATATTTCATTTTGAAGTTATTTAGTTTAAGAAAAAATTTATTGAGATTAACCTGTTCAATTTGTGATTTTCTATATATGTAACACCTTCAAAAAGATTATAAAATGTGAAATAAAATTATTTAGATAACTTTTTTTGTGATTTTCGATGCCTATCCAGTAAGAAACCAACGAGTGGGTTAAAGGTTTGCAGTGCGAACCTTTGCCCCATCGATTGGGGCAAAGGTTCGCAAACAGGTGTTTTGGTAAAATTAAAAATTCTGTGACTAAATCTTTCGGGAAAAAATTCATTATTTTATAGAAGGTAGAGGGGATACCCAACTACAATACAAGTGACTTTTTTGGGCGATAGGATCTAAAGGAGGCCCGTAAGAAACCCAAAACTCAAAACTGCAGACCTTTGCCCCCACCTACCCTATATATATATATATATATATATATATATATATATATATATATATATATATATATATATATATATATATATATATATATATATATATATATATATATATATATAAATATATATATGTATATATATATTAAATATAAAAAGTAAATAAAGAAAGGACAACACTCCGGGAGCCGTGTCCGCATGCGCCGCGGTATATACAAATCATGACGACGACTACATAGGCGAGGAAAGGTATGTCAAACGGTTAAGTACAAGTACCAGCTATCTAGTAGTACATTAGATGTTGTATTTGCTGTTGTTGTATTAATGCTCAAAATATCGGATATGTGTGACTTGCAGAAAGGTGAAATAATAGGTTGCTCCTGTGAGAAAGTGTCGGTGTGTCATGAGGCACAGTATCGAAGATTATGACTCCGAAAAAAAAATGAACAAGGCGCCGTCTCTAAACGCGAAAAGTTTGGAGTTAGACGATGTCAGCGAGGGAAAAGTGGAGCTGTTTATGGATTGAGCGGCGGAAAGTTAATACTACAGTAAAGCAAATTACAGCACAGGTGAATGTGATTCGTAATGAACTTGCTTCAGAAATGATATATCATCGGCAGCTGTTTAAGGATGCTATGTACTAACCCCATTGGATTCGCTCACCTCAATGTTAACCTATGAGGAAAATGTGTCCACGGATGGCCGACTTGGATTCAAAGATTTTTTTTTTTTTAAATTGTACTCCGTCATAGAGAAAGAAATTTTACATTTGTGTACATTTTTCGTTTTTTTTAAAAAATGCAATTAATGTATTGAAATTGAAATTATTCGGGGAAAAATCTGGTATAGTGTGTTTTAAACGCTCATAAATTCCTTCGGTGGACGAAATTTATAAAATGAATCCTGTAGCGCTTTGCAGAAAAGTTCGGGCTATCTGACAGTACCAATTTTATTTGGTTATCAGCATTTATGTACCTGTAAAGAGTTGACAAAAATACATTTTACATAAAAAATTTGGGGGCAGCGCTTAACCCCGCTATAGAGAGAGAGCCATTACAATCCCTCAAAATGTCAATCCTAAGGGGGGGGTGGAATTCTCGAACTGTCGACTGGACTCCTCCCACCACCATAGGGATGCGACATCGATAACAAAACATCGATGTTTTGAAACATCGATATTCAATATTAAAACATCGATGCTAATAAAACATCACCCCAAAACCATCGATGTTTTTAAACATCGATGTTTTAGAACATCCATTTTTAAAAACTGGTTTAGTAACCTATAACATTAATGTTACTTTGGTTAGTCGTGTGTGTGTGTGTGGGGGGGGGGGGTGATTTAATTTTACTCTCTGATTGGGCTGACACAAATGGCAAAAACTTGGTTGCTTTTGCCTTGGGCTACATTGGGGGCTCAAAATTCTCGGTGTAAATATCGCCATGTTTTGCCTTCAAATGTCCAGATAAATTCGTGGTATTGCCAGAAGTTTTGAGGGACTTAAGGCAAATATTGCATTTCACTAATTTGTCAGAGATTTTGCAAAAATATTTCCAAACGGTACTTTTAGGAGGCATCTTACTAATAATATTAACGTCAACTTATATAAAACCAGAACAAAACAAAAACTTAAATGGCTTCTCTTGTGTATATACTATTTATAAAATAAAACCCCATCGAAGGTTCTGGAGTGTCAAGAACATTCCAAGCGCTCTGATTGGTTCATTGGTTGTGGATTGCCATTTGTGTGTTTGCTAAGGAATCGTTCCCCCTTTTGTATTCGTCCTTTACAGAATTCAGACTTGCATTTACTGAGTGTGAAAATTATGCTACGTGGTATATTTTTTTTGTTATGGTACTTTTTCATTTAAAAAAAAAACATCGAGACAACGTAAAACATCGAGCACAAAACATCGATGTTAAAAAAACATCGGCTTCAATAAATCGATGTTTAGAACATCGATGTTTTGAAAACATCGACATCGATGTCGCATCCCTACACCACAAGAGTCTGCAAGATGAGGAAAAGGGAAATACGATTTTTTTCTTAGTACATAGCAGCCTTAAAGGTGACATTTATGGTCGTGCTGCAATCCGAAAACCACTGTTTGTGGACATCAGTGAAAAAAAAATCGTGTCAGATGGTGCCATTAAAATTAAAACTGGAGTGCAGATGATTGGCATTGTGTTGTCTGGTAGTATGAATCGAGCTTCACGCAATCTCCTACCACTGATCGAGCATACAATTGGCGAACACCTTCCGATGCATAGCCACTGTTTCTTGCCCACTGTCAAGCATTGCAAGCACCCTCTAATGCTGCGGGATCCTATCGCTTGGAATATCCTAGGACAGAGGTTCTTAAACTTATGTAGTCCGAGGACCCTCTCTTGAACAACTTTTTTTTTTTTGCGGACCCCTTCCCAACCCTAGGCATTTTACATCGTTCTTGAGACTCAATTTCTGGCTTAATAATCTCATAGGCACTACGTTATAAAAAATGTTGGTGAAAATGTATCGCTGGTTATTTTAATACATGGTCTTGCGCATTTATAAAGATGAACATTTTTACTAGGACATAGAATAAAAAACATAAAATGAATAAAAACAGTAGTAAAAAGAATTTTAAAAGTTACAAATCATAATACATTAAACTCGTACAAACATTTCTTGGTCGAATATTGGTCAAAATAGATCTTATTATAATATGTTTTCTGTAAATAGTTTGTGCTTAATGAGATGGGTGCAGTTGGGGAGTGGTGATTAAACGAGTCATTTGATTGTGGATTAAATGAGTTATTTGAATAAAAGCGAAAAGTTGGGGGATGTAAAGTTAATGTCAAAATTGTTTCGCGGGCCCCCGGTAATGGCTACGCGGACCACAGTTTAAGAACCTATGTCCTAGGACCATATATTGTTGTTATGCGTGCTGTGGAATCGGGAGTTTAAGAGACCAATCTGCCGGACATAATACATCCTATGGGGAAATCTTTATTCCCTATGGGGAAATCGTTATAAAGGCGACTGCGCACCAGTGAATCGTGCAGGACGTATCTACATGGGTTTTTAGAAGCGTGCGACATTTATTCTGGCTACCTCAGTCGCCTGACCTTAATGTTATTGAACATTTGTGGATAAATTTGGCAAGAAATGTTCTATCACTTTCTCCCCTCAACAGCATTGGAACAGTTAGGACATATGCTGTTGGATAGCGGATACCAGATCCCAATATCTTATGTACAGGACTCGTATCACTGTAACCCAATTCGTATTCTTGCTGTTTTGAAAGCCAAAGGTGAATATACAGTTTATTCAAAACAGTTCTGCAGTAACGGTCGGTGTTTCCATTATTTTGATAACCCCTTGTATTTCCCGCCTTTTTTTTTTCTTTTTTGAAAAAGTAGGCATATGCAACTGTGAGAAAATCATTTAATGTTATGCAGTAGATGTCCTTCCTTCAATTTTGATTCTCACTAACTTGGCAACTTTCAATATAAAAACATAAAAACATAGAGTTTATCTTTTGTAAGGTCTTTGACAAACATATTCTTGGCGCTGGAATTCGGTTCAGATCCTGTGGGTTCGAGTCCCACTGTTGGTTTGGATGTTTGTAGCCGTTCGGAAATCGCCTTTAAACTGTAGGTCCCGGTCTAGTAGTCTAGTAGTCTAGTCCCGGTCTGTAGGTCCCACGTGTAGCAAAAAGTTGACCGCAGCGCTCCAAACCAAACAAATTGACAAACATGTTTTTACTCTCAAGTTTAGTATGATTGGATCCACCAAACTACAGTGGCTCCCAAAAGTGTTCGTACACTTACGATTTTCAATGAAATAGGGGTACATCCATTGATTAAAATGAATATTACAGAATGGGCATTTAATATTAAGATCTATAATCTATTCTTAACAAAACTACATGAAATATTTTGAAAACATAGTAAAACTTTATTTTTAAGAAACCAGTAATCAAAAAGTAACAAAAACTTTATCTCACAAAAGTCATCATACACTTGTAAAAAATCTCTACATTTTAGCAAATATTCTAATTTTTCGATAAATTAATATTTAGTAGGATATCCTTTAGCATCCACAACTGCTTTTAAACGTCTGGGAATAGATTGCACTAGTTCTTTTGTAATTTCTGCATCGAAGTTCATCCATTCTTCCATCATAATTGTTTTTAGTTCGCTTTTTGTGTAAATGTCGAGTTTTCGTACTCGAACCTCCAGTTCTCTCCAGATATGTTCTATTGGGTTTAAATCTGGTGATTGAGGTGGTGTTTTCAAAACTTGTGGACAATTATAGAGACACCAGAGGTGAACATTGAGAGCCGTGTGCTTAGGATCGTTATCTTGATGATTAAAAAAAAAAAAAAAAAAGAAAAAAAAAAGTAGTTTCCAATACTCAAATTTTGGGCTGATAATTTTAAATTGTCTCTTAAAGTATTTGTATAAATAGCATTATTTAAAGCGTTTTATCACATAAAGCACAGTAAGATGGGATAAATTAAGTAATTTAGCAATATTCCGAATTGATTTACCACCACTATGATGAAAAATAATCAATTTTCGAATGCTGTTTGTTGTTTCTTTACGACTACGAGCCATTTTTAAATAATAAATAGAATATTACGGAGTAGGCAAGCAAAAATTAAAGCCAAACGATATTTTAAATGCCACCACAATTCAAAAATAAAAATAAAGTGCCAGAAGAAAATTTTTATTATGAATTTATCCGAAAATATTTCAGTGTACGAAGACTTTTGTGATATAAAGTTTTTGTTACTTTTTGATTACTGGTTTCTTAAAAATAAAGTTTTACTAAGTTTTCAAAATATTTAAAGTAGTTTTGTTAAGAATAGATTATATATCTTATTATTAACTACCCATTCTGAAATATTCATTTTAGTTAATGGATAGAGCCCTATTTCATTGAAAATCGTAAGTGTACGAACACTTTTGCGAGCCCCTGTATGTCTCTCGATGTTTTCAGCAGTGTTAAAGGCAATTCATATCAGTACTCCCAAATTGGTACTTTGTTTAAATTTTAAATAATATCGCTTAAATATAGCAGCATAATAAAAGAAAGTATATTTAACACACTAAAAAAAATTTATATTTAGCAAACTGCAAAGCAAGAATATAGAAATGACTATGATTGACAGTGTTTTTGTGAAAAAATGCTAAGGTTGGGGGGAAAAAATATTATAAAGTTCATATATTTAAGCGCAATAAAAATCTGTATAAAATTAGATGAAAAGTAATCCAAAAAATTCTGTCACGGTATACTTGCATATTTGTCAGCTGTCAGATGTCGCTGACGGTCTACATCTCCCTTCGTGTGAAATGCGATAAGATAAAATGGAGGACGACACAGTAATCCGACCACGTGTGTATCTCATATTCCGTTAAGAAAAAAAACGATATTTCCACAAAATGTTAATTTTCTGTTTCCGATGAAATCAAAGATGAAATTTACACATGTATATAATACTAAAGAAATGAAAGTTAAAAAAATAAATGGGAGGGTAGTCGTCTTGATTAAACTCGTGTCTTATATTTAAAAAATGTATATGCAAATCTAAAATGCAGAAAAATATTGCTTATTTGACTCGCCACATTGATTTTTAAAGAAATAATTTTGATTTTGATCCTTAAGTTCAGAGATACAATCACTCGGATCGATGTTTTTGAACTGATTTTTTTTTTTCTCCAATCGGATGAACTGTTTTCAGTTAACGGCACACGCAGCTCTGTGCGTTTCCCCTTTAGCTCTGCTATACAATGACAATATAACTCACAAATAATGATTCTTAACAAGACGAAGATACTTAAAGACATTTTACAGCTGCGTATGAAATATGCGATAATTATCTTTCCCCGAGATTAAAAACGCGATCAATATATAGTTTTCAATATTCTTAGTGAATCTTGGTTTTTTTCCACCTATCTTACGAAAGGGGGCTTGTGGCGGCCCAGTGGTACAGCGCGCTGGTTTTCGGTGCTGAGGGTGCTCGGATCGAATCCTGGCGTCGCGCCACGAAAAATGCCTCTGTTCGTGTCGTCCCTTCATAGGGGGCGAGGTACTTGCAAGCTAGAGAACTCTTAAAGCAATGACTTGAGTCACTTTTGTTGAACATCTTTTGTTGTGCTATTTTATATTTCTTTCCTTTGTATTGCCTTGTCATTGGAAATTAGAAAAAAAACTTCATGGTTTATAAATTTGGAAAATATTTGTGGTTACAAAGAATGATTTACAGTATTGTGACAAACACTTCAGTGAACAATCTTGAGAAATTTGGAAGATATCAGAAGGAAATGAGTGCACATGGAGCATTTTGAAATATGATGGCATTTTTGGAAAAAAAAAATGGCCTCATTCTGTATCAAAATACGCATTTGTAAATTCTAAGTGTTGTAGCGTCACGATGAAAGGTTAAGGCGATTCTCTGAGGCGCTGCTAAAAATTACTACTATGGGATCCATAACAAAACAAAGACAGAGTCCTAATTAAAAAGCGAAGGCCAATTTTTTTAAAAACAAAAACTCAACAATTTATTTACAAAAAGAATTAACATTTAACCAGTGCCACATATTCAATTAAATCCCGTGTAGATTTACAACGTACGGAGCCTAAAAACCACACGTCCACACAGGGCGCATTCTAACCCACGTCTCTCCCTCAGAGAGGGGGTCGGCAATCGTTGGTGACAGTTTCTTCGTAACTTTATTGCATTCCAGAATCGTTAGGCCGACAGCTTTATTGGCTGCATCTGTGAGAAAACGTTTTTTAATCCCCCACGTGTTCAGAACCGGTGGAAACTGACAACACTTTCCTTGAAAAACACGCAGCTGTGTTTCAAGCTCTCTGTGGGGTCTTGGGAAAAATAAGACCATATTTCCAGTACGCTACAGTGTCTTTAATGTAGTAAACAAAATATTAATTATTTTAATTTTGTATGTAGAGATAAAAATTGAAAAATTTAAAAAAAAAAGAGGTTGAAGGTACCTTGACTCAAAACAATAAGGTGTTGGAGCTGGAATTCACTGCGAATTATTTGGCTTTAATTTATCAGTTGGACTTCATACTATTCATTTTGATGGTGAGGTGGAGGCCATCTTCGTAGTTCTACAACAGCTTGCCCTTCGCCCAAGCCCTGATTTTCTATTAGGCCTGGTAGGCCCGGGCTTAGGGGCCCACAAATGTTGGGGACCTCCCCAAAAAAAATTAATTTTGAAAGGTATAAAAAAGAAGAAAAATCCCAATTCAAATTTTTTATTTTTTATTTTACCTTTTTTTTAATAGCATTTTTTTATATATCCTTTCAAATTTGATTGATTGATTGGTTCATCATATGTATAGTTATATGTATAGTTAGTTCATCATATGTATGTTATAGTGTATATAAGGGATTAATAAGTTTTTCTGGTTGCATTCTATTGGTGTTTTAATGATGAAGTTAATATGTTCTATTGCTTTTTGTTATTTGATAATGTTCTAGGCTTCTTCGCTTAAAATAGCCAATTCTTGGTAAAACGGTACTTTCACAATGATTCACGATTATTTTTTTTTTCGTGCCAATTTTGGAAATTTTACGGCCACATCAATGTTGGGGGGGCCCCGAGTTGTGCCTATAGTCAAGAATTTTCTAAATCGGGCCCTGCCTTCGCCTCCCTTATTTTAAGAAAGCTTGAACTTTGCCCGACTCTAGTTCAGTCCAGCAAGCCTTATCAAGCAAAAATGGCCACGACTGCTAACAGATTCAAGAGTGTAGAATATTGATGAAGGATTTATTGGTGCAGGGACCTCCTTTCAGGGGAACCCTGCACGTTATGGCATCCTTGGAAATGAGAAAGCAGACAGGTTTGGCCAAGAAGGTGTGCAGGGGTTTTGCAGAAACCGAACAGGCCCTTAACTTACCATTCCTCTAAACTGTTCATAAAAATGACCTGCAAAAATGCTTTTAAAATGGAGTCTATTGAATCATCTCTCTAGAGCAGCAGTACTCAAACTTTTAAACGTCAAGCTACGTGACGCGGGCCAGGACATAGTACACTATACCTCATAATACTGTAATGCAAGAAATGAAGCTGAAAACCTGAATGTACAGGGTGTCCTTAATTAAAGTTCCACTTTCAAAAGGCTGCAAAAAAAGAACCACTGGTCAGAATGACTTCAAATTTGAAATGAATATACTGGAAGAAGGGGGAAACGATTTGGCATAATAAAACAAAAAGTTCCAAAATGTATCAATAGATGGCGCCGTAAGCGGTTGGAACTTTTTTTGTATTATGCCAAATCGTTTCCCCCTTCTTCCAGTATATTCAGTTCAAATTTGAAGTCATTCTGACCAGTGGTTCTTTTTTTGCAGCCTTTGGAAAGTCATACTTTAATTATGGACACCCTGTATATTCAAACGTTTATTTAAAAGTGGATGTGATTTTTGATGTTGAGACAAATTTTTGACTATTTTCAACAAAATCAGATTTATACTTGCTACATGATACTCTTAAAACGTCATAAAGGGGAGAATCAATAAGCCGATTTCCATATACGTTCTACGTTGAAGCGAACAACGTGAGAAGGGTGGAACATTTTTGTACGATTTTGCATTTTTCTGGCACTCATTTTCAAATTGTGTTTACAAAAGCACCTGCCTGATAATGAGTTTTTCGGGCCGCTCCTAAAAGATTGGTGGGCCGCAGTTTGAGTACCCCTGCTCTACAGAAAAGTCCTGGACTTACTCTACGTGAGGATTCTTCCGTTCCCGACTTACAACGTTTTACTGTTGTCGTTTGTTTTAGACATCTGACCGGCCATAACTACCTCCGGGCTCATCTTTTCCGGATTGGACTGGCTGATTTCCCTGACTGCGTGTTGTGCGATTCTATACGACCAATGGCGGCTATACATCTGGACATGTGCCCTGCACTCTTAGATTTGAATCCTATGTTTTAAAGTATTGGAGAGCTCGAGGTCTAATGGCCTAGTGATCAAATGACCGGTATTTTTTATTATTACTGTTGAACTTGATTAAAAGCAATAAAAAAGATATGGTATATATATATATATATATATATATATATATATATATATATATATATATATATATATATATACTGCTGGCCACCCAAATTGCAACACCAAGAAAGACAAATGATATCACAACAAAATTTATTTTGTAGATAACATGTTAACCAAGTATCAAATGATTAAATTTATAGACTTCTGTGAAGTGTGGTTCCTGCCAAAATCAATAGCCAGAGTAGCCGCCATTGTTGGAGATCACCGCTGCCGCACGCCTCGTCTTTGATTCAAAGAGACTTTGGATGAGTTCTTGGGGTACAGCAGACCAAGCAGCTTCCACACGTTGCCAAAGTTATCTGCTGTGGCAGCTGGGGATGGAATCTGGGTCAATCGTAGAGCAACCATGGACCACATGTTTTCTATCGGCGAAAGATCCGGAGAGCGAGGCGGCCAGGGAAGCAATTCAATCTGGCGATTGACGAAGAACCGTTGGACAATGCGTGCCACATGTGGTCGCGCATTATCCTGTTGAAATATGGCTGTGGGCAAGCCCTGAAGGTAAGGAAGGACAACTGGCTCCAACACCTCGGAGATGTAGCGCTGGCTGTTTAAAGTACCGGCAATGCGTACTAGAGGTGTGCGAGAGTGATATCCAATACCGCCCCATACCATAATACCCGGTGCAGGACCAGTGTGGCGGTGCATAACGCAGCTGTTCAGCATCCTCTCTTCACGGTGTCTCCAGACTCGAATGCGACCATTGTGGTGTTGCAGACAGAAGCGTGACTCGTCAGTAAAGACAATTTCATTCCATTCTGCCGTCCACATCCTTCTGTCATCGCACCATTGGCGGCGGAGACGTCTGTGGTTCTGCGTCAAGGGTAGACAAAGCAATGGACGTCTTGCGGACAGACCACTCTGCTGTAAACGGCGTCGAATGGTACGCGCAGACACTGGATGATGCGTTACAGACTGCATATGCTGTGCTATGGTTCGTGATGTGACTGAGCGATCCGTCACTGCCATGCGCACAATTTGCCTGTCATCACGTGAAGTGGTGCGCTGAGGTGGATGCGATCGAACACGCCGGTCCGTCGTACCCTTCTGCATCCAACGATCACATATCCGCATTACAGTTGTTTGGTTTCGTCCAACACGACTACCGATTTCCCTGAAAGATAATCCACAATCTCGGTAGGCCACTATCCTTCCTCTGTCGAACTCGGATACTTGATGAAAAGATGATCGCTGTTTTCGACGAGGCATAATTGATCGTTTTTTTTTTTTGAAAAAAACCACAAGAAAAACACAATTGCCGAACTTGAAATCGTCGGAATCTCCAAGCCTTAAATAGCGCTTTGAAGTGGCGCCACAGGCGCGCGTGATGTGCGTCTGCGCTGAAATTCTAATCATTTGCATATCTCACCTCCGCTAATGCATGTTGTAAATTTCATGTTATTTGCATGTTCCCTTCAGGGTGTTGCATTTACAGTGGCCAGCAGTGTATATATATATATATATATATATATATATATATATATATAGCAGAATGTAGCAGCGGGCTGAAGCAGGAATAAGTAAAAAGAAGCAGTCGTTTATATCAGGAAACGTAGGTTTATTTTCACCACAAAGTAAACTCGAGCTAACATTTAGCGTCGATGATAGCTTTCGGTCTGACACAATGCTCCGACTGACCCCAGCGAGAGCTAAGTAAAGCCAACACGTTATATACATTCAAACCACGTGTGCATCTGAGTGATTTGCACATGCAGAAAAATTTACGCCAAATAAACATAATTGTCACAAAAATGCAATACTTCACTTATAATAAATAACAAAAATTACTACACTTACGATAACAAACATTACAAAAACATATAAACCCGAAAAAAAAGAAATGTTAAATTCAAACATCGCAAAAAGCGTTCGGGAATGACGTCATAACGTTTAACTTCCAAATTGGCAAGACAGAGAGTGGGGAGTATCCCAACAATTACCATGTTTTTATTGACTTGCTTTCTTGTTTGTGTGTGTGTTTGTCCAGTACAAATCTTGCAATCGATTTTTAACTAACTTCCCGACTAGCTAGACATCTGAAGCTTTTAGAATAGCTCAGAACACAATGACAATGCATTTTTTAAATACTTTTAGCCATCTTTAAGCAGATTTGAATTCATTTTCAGTTATTTTCAGTTAATTTTGGTTTGTAGACTGGTGCAGACATCTATTTTCCGGAAAGGGAACTAGTCAAATGCAACAAGCCAAACAAGTCAAATGCAAGTTAACTTCCAAATAACTTCATTTTCTTTCAAGTCGATGGGATAATTCATGAAAAAAAATTTTAAAAAGTATTTATTAATACATAGAATCGTCTAGTTTATATGATTCAACAGAAAATTTAAAAACCCGGTACATAAAAAGTCTTTTTATCTTGTAATTATTTAAAAATCTAAAAAAAAAAAGAGAGAACGAGAAACTTCTTTAGAGACGTGGTAGCTCAATGATTCCATTCAGAATCGTGGCTCCTTTTCTTAGAGTAAGACTCTGCAAAATCTTCTGTTCTAAGAAACCACCGTTTTCTACGTGATTTCTCTTCGAATTTTGTTATTTTTCGAACTTATTTATTAAGTTTAATTTACGTTTATCCAACAAAATAATCTTTCATGTTTTATCATTTGGATATACACCTAGTTGTTATTGCTGTTGTTTCTAATTACCTTGGTCTAGACTTACCTAGTCCAAGTCCATGAGGCCATGCACCTTCAGAAAGTCAACAGACCTTGGATCATTCTTATAAATATCCTACCTGGTCAACCCTGAACAAGCAAGAAGATGACAGGGAAGTCATACATCTAGTAATATATCTATTTGGGATTTCTAATTTAAGGTGACTGCCTACGTTGAAAATATCATTTTTTAACTATTTTGGTCAATTTCATTTTTTGCAAGAATCGTGTAATTCAATCTTTTCTCTTTTCCAAACCGTTTTGATTTTTATTCTACATCAATTAGAAGTAGTTATAGCTATTTAAAAAAAAACCATCGTCTGCTAGAAAATTAAAGGGACAAACAACTTTAAATGCGTTTTTCTCAGAATTATGTTTTTTAGCATAAATCTCTACCGTTATCATGATACCTCATATAATATTGTATATAATTTGATAAAATTTTCAGGAAATGTTTTAGATGCCATTGTTAATGAAATGACGCACAATAATTGATATATAATAAATAGTTTTATACTTGGGGCCGTTTTTATAAGGAAAGGAATGACGAATCGAGAAAAATTTTCATACTGGAACATAAAATTGTCTGTATTATTTTTGCATTTTAAAATTTCTCTTAGATTGAGGGTCATTTTGAAGATAACTGTCATATGTATCACATGTGAGAAGAAAATTAAAATAGCAGCATTAGAATATTGTGCAGAGTCATAGACGTTTTAGCTAAATTTCATTAAAAATTACTTCAAATTGATCAATTTATAAAAAGTATGGTGTTTACAGGTAATTTTTTGTTCCTTTTTTAATTTTTAAGTGGTATTTTACCAAAAAAGACCGAAAAATCCTTTAAAAATGATTTTTTAAAAAATTGGCTCTGAACGTAGGCTGTCACCTTAAGCATAATAAAATTTAAATACAGAAACATGTTACGGGATGCCGGTTCGATCCTTTGGAATACCCTGCGTATCATCAAAGGCAATGATAAATCGATGGGCTGAAAAAGGCGCAGATTCACTAATTTTGAGGGGGTCAAAATAATTTTAACAAACTAAAACTTGATTTTAGCAAACAACAACAAAAAAAGAAATTCGAAGAGCAAGAAATTCGGTCATGCAAAAGCAAACTTTTCTTATAAAATCTTGCGATGCGAATTTGTGTAAGTCATGACATGGCTTGGAGGTCAGAGAGAGGTTCAATGTCATAGCACATCTTTTCTGAAAACAGAGGATCGTGGGTTCGATTCCTGTTCCAACCTGTTTTATTTAATGATGAAAGGAAACTGTGATTGAAAGTGTGTATAAAATATATGATATCTATCTCCCTTTTTTCCCATTTAATATTATTATTTTTTTTTTGTAATTAGTTTTCCTTCGCGCAAAATACATTTAGCTAGCAAGGAAATTTAACTTAGAACCTCTTTCTTACCGGACAGATGTAAAGATATTGCGCTTAAAGATACAGATGTAAAGATATTTGGGCGCGGTAGCCCAGTTGGCAAGAGCAGCGGAACAGTGATCTGAACGTCCCTGGTTTGATGCTCGTCGCTGCAAATCTACCGCCGTGTTCACTCATGGTGGTCGGGGCAGGTAAAATAGGGCATGGCTGCAATGACCTCCAAGTTCTCACCCCCTCTCCCTAGAACCTTGTTACCTAGTCCAAGTCAATTAACTCGTGAGGTTCCGACTGTAACAACCTTTTTTCCATGTTTTTAATAACTCGCTTTCTTGTTTGTTTGTTTGTTTGTGTGTTTGTCCAGTACAAATCTTGCAATCGATTTTTAACTAACTTCCCGACTAGCCAGACATTTGAAACTTTTAGAATAGCTCAGAACACGATGACAATGCCTTATTTTAATACTTTTAGCCATCTTTAAGCAGAATTGAATTAACTTTCAGTTATTTTCAGTTAATTTTGTTTTGCAGACTGATACTGCCATCTATCGGCCGGGACGGGAAAGAAAAGTTAAACGCAAGTTAACTTCCAATTAACTTTATTTTCTTTCGAGTTGATGGGATAATTCATCAAAATAATTTTTAAAAATTATGTATTAATCCATAGAATTGTCAAGTTTATAGGATTCAACAGAAAATTTAAAAACATGGTACATAAAAAGTTCTTTTTATCTTGTAATCACTGCTTATCATTCTATCATTTATTAAATTTTTCTCCGTGTCAACACCATTGATGGATGATTTTAGAACCTAATGCGGAACCTTCTGCTTTCGAAGATACGATTAAGCTATGTAGTGATCTACGATGATGAGTCTTACACCCATCTAAAACAAATGCTGCCAAATTTACTGATATTAAAGCTATTATTATGTACATTATTATGTATTCTATTATGTACAACGTAATTTTCATGTAAATTCCAAAAAGACAGCGAAACACTAGGGAAAGAGTATCGTAGCACATCGCGAATATAATCTGCCTTTGTTGCCATCAAGATTAGTTATTAAGGATGTTTTAATAGAGATTTTGGTAAAAAAAATCTCTCTTAAGCAGGGCCGGGACGATCCATTGTGGCACCTGAGGAAAATTTTAACAACCACGCCTTCACAAATTTTTGGAGACTCTTTTAAGTAATGAATGTATCCCCATTGGAAACAGCCTACTAAATAGAATAGCGGACATTTTGGTAAAAATATGTAATAATTTTTTTTTAAGTTTTGTTTAAAAACATAAACATTTTTTAAATTACAGAGCATAAAAAAATTTAATATAATTTGCTATGTAATAGAAATAATTACTACATCATTCTTCAAACCTTTATTGCAGCAAATGGATTGATTGCAGCGCTATAATTTTTACCATGTTTTTATTAACTCGCTTTCTTGCTTGTGTGTGTGTTTGTCCAGTACAAATCTTGCAATCGATTTTTAACTACTTTCCCGACTAGCTAGACATTTGAAACTTTTAGAATAGCTCAGAACACGATGACAATGCATTATTTTGATACATTTGGCCATCTTTAAGCAGAATTAAATTTATTTTTGGTTAATTTTGTTTTGTAGACTGGTGCAGCCATCTATCGACCGGGACGGGAACGAAAAGTTAAACGCAAGTTAACTTCCAATTAACTTCATTTTCTTTCAAGTGGATGGGATAATTCATCAAAAAAATTTTAAAAAAGTATTTATTAATCCATAGAATTGTCAAGTTTATATGATTCAACAGAAAATTTAAAAACATGGTATATATAAAAAGTTATTTTTATCTTTTAATTATTTGTTTTCGATACCATATTTTCTATGGAAATGATTTCTAGATCATTCAAGCGCTCTTGGTTTGTTGTTCGTAGATAATTCTTTAAAATTTTCAGTTTGCAAAAACTGCGCCCAGGTTACTACAGTCACAGATAATGTAAAAAGATTTCATAGAGATGCAACAACGTTTGAAAATATTCTTTTAAAATCAAATTTACATGCAAAATTCAATACTTCTTGCGAATTTTTTACTTCATTTTAATATTTCTTCGTTATTCTTTGAAAATTTCGCATTTTTACAAATGGCGCCCGTTCCAGTTTGGCGACATGCTCTCAGCGTCAAATCAAATCCGAATCAGCAGTCTTTCTCGTGTACTGACTTTACACATAAAATTAATGAAATTGGCTTTAGAGTGCCCTCATTCATTCAAATGTTTCACTAACCCGAAAAAAAAAAAATTACGTCTTTATGTGTACGGTATAGTTTGGTGGTCTAATAACTGGAACAAGCGCAAGTATTCAATGCTCTGAATTCACGCACGCTCGGTTCTTTTAGTCATAACGGCAGATATAATTTTTCACTTACACTTATTAAACGCGATGCCGCGTCATGTCCAACAGCAGGCCTTCGCATTGTAGGAAGAGTTATGAATGAATTTTATTTTTCATTTCCAGTGATTTCCCATACTTTGTGACGCATACACTGCCTCATGAAGAGAACTTCCCTTAGGCACTTCGGGAAAGAAAAAGAGATGATTATAACGTTCAAAGAACTGTTTCCTCGCAGCATTGAAAACCCAGACGCGCTAATGACATTACCTCGCGTGATATCACTCGAGGTATTTCGTAATATACTGTGACGTTAATGTTCGATAAATTTTCAATAAAAAGTTTTTTGAACTAATAATTTCTATTTGTTAATTTCAAATTCAATACCTTTGACTCTGGTTTTGGCGAAGTCCCGTCGCTTCCACTTAAAAAAGTGAGTTATGAAGAAAATTTGGAAATAGAAATCATTATAAAATCGTAAAAGCGTAACCTGTATAATTACAAGATAAAAAGAACTTTTTATATACCATGTTTTTAAATTTTCTGTTGAATCATATAAACTTGACAATTCTATGTATTAATAAATACTTTTTTAAAAATTTTTTGATGAATTATCCCATCCACTTGAAAGAAAATGAAGTTAATTGGAAGTTAACTTGCGTTTAACTTTACGTTCCCGTCCCGGCCGACAGATGGCTGCACCAGTCTACAAAACAAAATTAACTGAAAATAATAAAAACATGGTAAAAATCTGCTTAAAGATGGCTAAAAGTATTTAAAAAATGCATTGTCAACGTGTTCTTAGCTATTCTAAAAGTTTCAAATGTCTAGCTAGTCGGGAAGTTAGTTAAAAATCGATTGCAAGATTTGTACTGGACAAACACACAAACAAACAAGAAAACAAGTTAATAAAAACATGGTAAAAAATGAGAAAAGTTGATTAAACAACTAAACTGCTGTTTGCGTATAATGAAACACCCATTCTTCAGTTAAATTAACTTCTGTAACAAATATAATTTTCGTCTCCGCTGACCCTAACCTTTCTTCCCCTGAGTACTGATAATAGACTCGTCGAAGTGCAGCGAGAAAGGAGAGTCCCGGACGAGATTATGAGTGTAGGTGTAAGTGTCGAAGTAGTTGGTATTAACAGTGTAATCGAATGTTCCTGTAACTACGTGATAACTGTGTGTGTTCTTAAAATATGTGATCGTCCGTTGTATATGTTTGTTTTACGTCAAGATGTCCTGCGTCATAAAATCCATGTCAAGCAAGCCGGATGTCGTTATTGACTCGAATTCGGACATTTGCCATACTTCGCTTAGATTAAAATATGTTCATAATTAGCCAAAAAAAAATAATAAACCAATTGATTAAGTAACAAATACTACGCCTACAAGCATAGATTCTTATTTTGAAAACGCGTCTCTTAAAAAATGCATGAGAAACGTAAAAGGAACAATTTGAAAATAATTAAATTTTTTTTAAAAAAATCTCCAGTGATAAAGATGATTTCCCAAATTTAAAACTTGAAAATCAATTATGTGTTTGCTGTGTAAAGGGCGTCGAGTCCAAAATCGTAGTTTTGAGAAAAAACGGGATTGAAAACTAACATGTTTGTGTTTTGTTTAACATATCCCAAATTTTCACTGATGAATAAAAATATTTAGGAGTGGAATTTGACTTGGCTTTCTGTTCGGTCCAGTAGCCCTTGATTTTTCAAACATGTCTGGTTTGATAACTCTGGTTTGATAACTCCTTTTAGCCCATTTTGGACTTAACACCTGTTACGGCTTACGTTGGCATTAGTAAAAGCCCGCCAACCTTGACGCGCTACTAGAAAAACTTTGATGGTTGCTAATGGCAACAGTTCAGTTTTAAAAAACTGTTCTTGGTACTCGCCATTTTTAGTGTTAGTCGCATTTTAGTATTAGTGGTATGGGTCCACTATTTGCTTCGGTTATATAGTTAACCAAATAACTATAGTGTCATATTTATGGAAATATGTGTATACAATGTACATCATCACCAGTAGAAGCTCGCCGACCATAGGCGAAGGTTGTTGCACAGTATGGTTTGTGAAATGTAATTGTCAATCGCAGTATCGTCTGCATTTTTCTTGCCATAGGGCAAACTAGTTACTGTCCGACCACAGTACGAAGAACCACGGTTGGCATAGTGCCAAGACAATTCTATTCACGCTGTAGGTAAGGCTGCTGAGGAAGGAGGGGGGGAAGTCTCGTATTCTCTCGACATTCTTTAGAATCGGTTACTAACTGCGCTTTCTTTTTTTTCCTCGTCTGTTATTTTGATTATTATATTAAAATTGATGGATCCTTTACCCAACACAACTGCTCGGAATAAGCCGTTCCGTAGTGATTGTAAACGTATAATACACAATGTAATTAAATTGTGTGATAAAGAAGCACTAGAAGGAAATGTTATTGTTCCACTTTCGCAATCCCTAAAGAGAGCTAGTGAAATGACCGGGATATCAATGTCCAGAGTAAAAAGAATACGCAGAGAAGTAAAGGGTGAAGAAACTCCAAAATTTGAATCTCCGAGGAAACGTCAGAAAAAAAGAACCACCGAAAACGTAGCTTTAGATAATTTTGATTTTGATGTAATTCGAAAATATCCACTCCTATAACACTCCTATTTTTTAAATAGATTTGCTTCTTTCTTTTTATTACTTTGAAATGATTATTCACATATTCGATCAAAAATAAAGTTTTAAAAAATAACTTTAAAATTGCGGACAAAAAGCAGTCTGAAATACATTCCGTATTTCATAAACAAACACATCCGAAAATATGACGTTTTCCCCTATTTTCTAAGTAGACTAGCTTTTCTCGAGCATGCGTAACAGCTTCCAGGGACCTTGCTTCCGTGGTTGGACAGTAGTTGTTATGTTTGTTTTAATGTGTTAATAAAACCACTATAAAGACATTGCAGCTTTTAATTAGAAAAATATAGCATACAGTCCATTTAAGAAGGATCAACACCCTTTACACGACAAACACAGAATTGGGACCACAATTCAGAAAAATGTGATCTCCTGTAGATTATGTACAATCTGTAAAAATGTAGTCTGTTTTTAATTGATTCTGCGACATTCAATAAAGTTTATGGAATGTCACATCTTAAACTCGGTTCTTTTTTAAAATGCAGCATTAATTTTAGTCTGTTGTCCTTCACTTCAGTCTGTTACGTAATTAGTGCTGAATATACAAACAATAATTTTATTAATGTTTTGAAAGCTTTCAACATTTTTTATTGCTATTATATTTGTAAAATTCCATTATAAAAAATGATCCAAATAAATGTATATGTATTAACTAGCTGAAAACCCGCACTTCGCTATGGAGTACATTCAAATTAAATACAACGGTCAATGTATGTAAATAATGCCAAAAAATAAATATATATATATATATATATATATATTTATATATATAATAAATACGACGATCAATATATACAATTGATGTAGAAAAAAATATATATATTTATAAAAAAATCACAAGGGATATTTTTATAGACAAAATAATGTAGAAGAAAATATTCAAATTAAATGTAATAGGACATACAAAAGAATATAGTACAGTTAATATAGTACAGTTTGAGGAACATAATATCTTTTATTGTATTATAATATTTTTTTTATAATGTCCAATCGTCTGCCGCATTAGCAAGAAAAAAAAATATTTTTTTTTGTCCATTTAGTTGTTATGCACGTGACGATAAATTTATTTAAAGTACCAGAAAAAGAAATCACGTGATCGACATTTAATAAATTAAATTCTAAAAATTAATCTTTGAAAATTCACCAAAAATCAGAAAATGCAGGTAAAGATTCGAAAAAGATCTCATTTTAAAGGAATATTTATGATCTTTATCTTGATATAAATTTTATAACCCTCAAATTATTATTTTAAAAGCAAACTTAACAAAAGTTCAAAAAACAACTTAAAAATTTAATTTTAAAAAATCTATAACCCTCAAATTATTATTTTAAATGCAATCTTAAAAAAAGTTACTAAAACAGCTTAAAAATTTAATTTTAAAAAATCTAAGTAGAATTTTTTCAAAAATCTTTCTTAGTGCACCCCTACACTCTTAAGAAGAATCGCCATGCAAAATTTCAGCCCTTTAGGTCCAGCGGTTCGGTCTGTGCGTTTTATGTCAGTCAGTCAGTAAGTTACGGAACTGTTTTATATATGTAGATTAATATACAAAAACTAAAGATTTTCAATATTATATGCATATTATTTGGAACCTTTTTGAGTCAGACAGTCTTGGGAAGTGATATTCTGAACTATGGTGTAGGAGGAAGAGGGTTGGTGTAGCAAGTAAGGTTGAGAACCACGGGGTTAAGGCGATAGACTTGAAGACTGGAATTGAGCTGGTGGGCTGAGGGAAGGTGTGAGTTTCCCCCAGCCCGTTGTCCCTCGGAATCTCGTTAGTATGGCTCAGTACGAAACAAAAATCGTTTTATAGCAATAGTTTATTGTGATATGGGTTAATGCCGGTAAATGAGTTCAAAATCAAGGTTCCTTAGGGGGCGTCCATTAATTACGTGAGGCTTTTAGGGGGGGGGGGGGGAGGGAGTCGAGCCGAATCTCACCCAGTCTCACGTGGGGGAGAGGGGGGGGGGGGTCTCGGCAAATATCACGTAATTTTTTTCCGCAAGAAACAGTGTAAAATTGCGAGAAAACTGGGTTATATTAAGTAAAACGTGTTTCTTCACTAAAATATGGCTAAATCCTACTCAATAGTTCCAGTAGTCACTCTTGAGACCACACATAAGTCCCTGTGGACTGAATTAGAATGAATATTCTTTTACGAATTTTAGTAGTTCCTATTTAAGTATTTTATTGTTCGATTTTCTCACTGTGATCTTAGACTACGTTCTTAGTAGTCTTAAATACTAATCTTAACTAGTACTTAAATAAAAATAATTAAGAAAATTATGTTTTTTTAAATAAATCCAACGCAATCAAGCACAGATTAACGTATTTACACTAAAAATACGCATTTTGAAAAATCTCACGTAAGATTCAGGGGGGGGGGGGGCGCTCGAGCCAAATCTCACGACATCTCACTAGGGGGGGGGAGGGGGAGGGGGTCGAAAAATCGCCAAAAGCGCCTCACGTAATTAATGGACCCCCCCTTAGGAAATTGTATTTTATGAAAGTTCGTTTAATGGAAACTCTGCTGCAGTTTTAAACAGTATGATGCTGGATTTTCACGTTTGGTAATTTTACATTTTCTTAGATATTTAAATTTTGAAATGAAGCAAAAGTCTTAAAATGTTTTGCAGTATCATAGAAAAAAAATTAGTTTTTTTTCATGTACGGAGTGATTTTTTTTAAACTGACACTACTCGGAGACATCTGTAGCGCAATCTATCAGGCGGAATTCCACCAAAATTGATAGAGGGACTAAGAACGACATGGGAGTTTCCGTGGGGAAAAAAAAAGTTCCATAAAGTCGCCGATAGGGGAAGATATGGCGCTTTTCTTGTCGGCGCACCCGAGAATTTGCATAAAAGGCAAGTAATACATCAAAATAGAAATTCACGACTACGTAGTAGTCGACAGCAGTGCCAGTATTTTGGGCTATAAAGATAAGGGATGAATACCGAAAAAGTTGTGAGCAGACAAATAAATAACAAAGAAATTTCACTGCAACACTACTTTATGACTAGCGCTTCTTTACCAACGGGGCACCCTATGCGTGGAACAGTCCATTTGAATTTAGAGATGAGATAGGTTAGGTTGAAGGGTGGCGCCATCTACTCGCTATTCTACGATTCACTTGCCTGTTACAAGTTGTCCGCTTTTCTTGTGTGTATCAACTTAAGTTCGCTTTTCTTGTCTGTTTCAAGTTAGTTCTGTGACAAAATGTCTGAAGTTCTTTCAACAAAACGGCCCTTATCAGGGCCAAGCAATTCTTCTGAAATTGTTTTAAAAAAACGGCGCAACAACTCTTCTGAAATTGTTTGTAACAAATGTGATATAAAATTCAGTCAATTGAAGAGTTTATTCCGTCACAACCGAAAATTTCATGATGAAGAAATGGCCACGACAGGTAATCAACGGTGTGGAATGTGTAACCAAAAGTGATCATAACACAAGAAATAAAAATGTTGAATACAGATCTTTAACGTTATGTTTCAAAATGCTCTAAATCTTTAAACAACAAAATAAAAACACATTAAATTAATTTCTACACTTAATGAGCAGTATAATAAATATAAAAAAAAATTCAAACATTAATAACTGCAACAGCATACGCATTTAAAAAATATAAATAGATAAAAAAATAGTAATTCAAGATGTCAGTAGATGGCGCCACCCTTCAACCTATCCCACCTCTAAATTCAAATGAACTGTTCCACGCATAGGGTGCCCCGTTGGGAAAGAAGCGCTAGTCCACTTTATGCAGCAAATTCACTTTTCCCTCCTTCAATGTGACCACAGTCCTGGTAGGAGGACACATCGCATCCTGAACACTACGTTCTCAACGGCCAAGCGTGACATGTCACCAGGAATGTTCATCAAAGTCCGGGATATGTTGTCCTTTCGGGCAGCCAAGTTCGAGACTCTACCAAGATACACCTAAGACTTTATATAACCCCACAGAAAAATGTCACTCCGGTTAGGTCCGGGGAACGAGTCGCTTTTTCCCCGTAGCCATGCACGTGGAAATAAGCAACTGATGACCATTTCTTCTGTAAAGCGTAGGCACAACACCGATACCTCACCGATCTTTATAGCCCAAACTACTGGCGCTCCTGTCGACTACGTAGTCATGAATTTGCATTTTGATGTTTTACTTGCCTTTTATGCAAATTCTCGGGTGCGCTGAAAACAACAGCGCCATATCGTCCCCTATCGGCCACATTTGGAACTATTTTTTTTTCTTTCCACGGAAACTCTTTCCCATGTCGTCCTTAGTCCCTCTATCAATTTTGGTGGAATTCCGCCTGATAGATAGGCTCTGAGTAGTGTCAGTTTTTAAAAAAATCACCCTGTATATAGGGGAGTTGTCTAAAATTCACGCGACCAGCAAATCGAAACTGTGTAATGAGGGCAAGTCATCAGTGATGATGACTGATGAAAACGATACGATATGAATGTACGCAATGACAACAGTGCCGTGTATGTGTCAAGGTCAATTATCCATTACTTTGGATGTCAGAAAGACATATCTTGGTTCTCCCCGGCATCTGGAGATCTACTGTCAGTTTAAATAACCCGTTAGCAGTGAGAGCGTGGATGCCACTCATCTTTGCTTTGACGAGATTAAAGGACCGTTGCCGGAAGACAAAAACAGATGCACTTGCCGAATATAGCCTACGGTTGCCACTACATCCGAAGAAACAATCTGCAGCTCTCATGCAGTTTCACACAGCATACAAATACAACATCAGAAAAAAAAGAAAATTTGTCTTTAACAGAAAAACATAGGGTGTAATTTCAGCTGATTCATGCATGGAACATCATTTTATACTGCCTTTTATAGAGATCAGTGATTCTGAACTGATTTGACCCTTCGATCCATTTCGATTTAAGGACATACAGCTTACTCAAAGAACAAAATAGCAGCCCTTAACCTCCCGTCATATATGCTTCGAATTTTTAAATTATTAAACTAATATTCAAACCGAATTTACGCCTAAATTGAAAATCGCAAATTCTCTTGTACAGTAATAAAATACTTGTATACTAATGATAAAGCGTAGAGCAGTGGTTCCCAACCTTGGGTACGCGTACCAGTACCGGTACGCGGACAAGCAGCTACCGGTACCCGACTGATTTTACAATTTGAAACAAAAATCTATTAAAAATCTGTATTACAAAAAAAAAGAAAAGAAATGACTATAATAACTAATAATCCATACGTTTTAATATTTTAGTTTGGAATTTCTTATCCATTGTTTGTGTTGTATTACTTTATTGGGATTTACCTAATCTCAAAAGATGCCGTCTACACCCGAATGTGTTATCTATGACTGCCCCATAAAAATTTGGCACTCGCCTGCGAATTATAACTGTGTCTATAACTGTGTTTGCGAATTATAACTGTGTCTGAGAAGTTTCTTGCCAAGCCGTAAAATTTGAATGCCATTTGCGACCACATATTTATGTGAAAAGGGATTTTCTGCAATGACTGCGATGAAAACCAAATATAGAGCTTTTCTGGACATCGAATCGGATCTTCGCCTTAAACTGACAAACACTGAGCCCGATATTACTTCTTTAGATAATAACAAACAGGCCCAACCTTCTAGCTAATTATATATTTTTTAAAGTGACTATTATATTTTATGTGTATGTTTAGCAATAAAAATATATCTCCCAAGTTACTTGTCTTTATTACAAATGTTCTCCATTGCATTTTATTCCCCATTTCAAAATTTGTGGTCAACCGGTACGTCATCAAACTGTTTACAACCTGCAGGTACGGTACTATAAAAAGGTTGGGAACCCCTGGCGTAGAGAGTCGTTCTCTTTAATCTCAATTTCATGGGCTTCCTTAGAGCGCATTAAGTGAAGAGGAGTTGACTTTGAATGCATATAAAATATATAATATAGTTAACGTGTATAAATTACAAAACTTACTTTATTTTTTTTAATTATAACATTTAAATAAAGGCCATTTTAAAAAGCCTTCTGTGTAGTATGTCTCCTTATTAGGATTTTTACACCGTGATATCAAAGGGAAAATTCAGTGGATCCTATCGCACGCCGGTGTTCCTGGCAACGAGATCGCTGATACCTTGGCCAAAGGAGGAGCTCAAAACCTTGACGAGGTCGCTCCTCCGGGAAAAGTTCTATCTGGGTATGATTACCTCTCCATTATTTTTTTTTAATTTTATTTCCAATGGCCAAGGTTACCAAAAGACCACTTCACCACAAAAAAGTAGGATGAACAAATACAAACAAGAAGTAAACACAAAAAAAATCGTGGCGAGGAAAGTCTATGAACACAATAAGTCTCTTGCACGCCAGCAACGGTCGTATAAAGAGGTGTCCCCCAGTGCCGGGCAACGACGAAGGTGGTCCGCATCCATCTCCTCCCGAAGGTCACAGAGTGTGCAGAAAGGAGCTGACACAACATGGATTCGATGTAGGTGGTTGAGGAGGCAGTCATGACCAGTGGCCAGGCGAAACTCGGCAACTGCTCTACGTCTTGGCCACTTAGGAAGATCTTGGAGATTATTCCACCAGATCTTTCCAGAATTCCTCTCTGTGTATTGATTTAGAGTGAAGTCCTTTATCTTCTTCTTAATTATCCGCTTGGCATTGGTAAGAGGGACAGCTTTCCTTGATGACTGTAGAATACAAGGAACTAGCCAAAGTTGTAGATCATTTAGCCGCAAAAACGTTACCAGGGTGCACCACGAGGAGGTAGATCTACGTTGCACCCCACCTCTCCATTATAAAGAGAGCAATTTTGAAGGAGTGGAGGGCTGGCCTGCAACATTTTGGGTATTTTGGATTGATGGGCTTGGACATCTTTTAAACTTATATTTCTGTTTTTGATGTGTAAAGGGTGTTACGTCCAAAAGGGGCTTAAATGAGTTATCAAACCAGGCATGTCTGAAATTCAAGGGCTACTTCAGGGTACAAAAAGCTCCAATTCCACTCCTAAATATTTCTATTCATCAGTGGAAATTTGGGATATGTGAGACAAAACACAAAATGTTAGTTTTCGATCCCGTTTTTCTCAAAACTACGATTTTGGACTTGACACCCTTTACACAGCAAATTTTTAATGATGTAATGTTTCAGTACTATCCAGATTAAGGTCTGGCCACATTGATTTTTAGTTGCAGTCAGAAAATTTTCCCACTATGTCCTAACTGCCATTCCGAGGTTACTCCTGACAATATTTTGTTGTGTTTGGGAGTCAGCCATTCTACTCTCTTTGAGAAACCTTTGGAGATCTTGAAACAGATTCACCTACGAGATAGGCAAGGATTTGTCTAATGACGTGGGATAAGACGAAGAAGAAAGAAAAAGGATTTTGGGATATTTGAACTTGTTATTGAGATACTAATGCATCGATGGATTGCATCGATGGAAGTGGTTGCAATTCCCAGCGAGGTCTTAAGGTGCTCATCAGAAATTTTTGATCGAATTTCACTCTTCGTCTAATTTATCTCTGAAAGTTGGTTGGTTGATTGAGGTTTTATGGCGCAAGGTCTAGAATGGACAAGCTGCGCCAATGTCCGTGAAAGCAATTGTTCACAAATGTACGCAGTGGCAAAAAGTGGTGACACGAAATAGACGAGATTTTGATGCGATATATGTTTTTATCTGGGAAGGTAGGTCATAAATTTGACGAAGTTGTGACTCGCATTATTAGCTGCCCAAGGCCGCTTGCTGTCCATGGGCCTCGGATCGGACACGGCTCTTCGATTTAATATCAGCCTTCATCTAATGTTTCTAAAATGCCAAAATTTCACAAGCGACCACGCTCGAAACACCAAATAGCCCATAAAAACCTTTGGTCTCGAATACGCAAACCGCCTGAAGGAACACCCATTTAATATGGAGAATTAGATTACCATGCTAACTGGATACTGCTATAACCTTCAAACGGATTGCGGACTGCGGGGAGCGGCAGTTCTTTTGCTGGGATGCTGGGAAAAGAAATAGTCAACTTGAAACGACAGCCATTCCGCACTTTGTCTTTCATGGTGAGTAATTAGTGCGCTAAAATATTTATGTTCTTGTCATAGTATAACGGTGCTATAAGCGCATCATATTCTTATAAGCTCTGCAGCACCAAAAATCCTTCCTCCGATCCAAAATTTCAGTTCATCGATCGAAAATGGATCGACAGGCTCAGAATCGCAAACTCAAATGATTAAAAATATATATATATTTAACTTCTGTATGCACGCATTGAACTTCATGTCATTACTTAATTAATTTAAATCGTCGCACTTTAAACGTAAAATGATCAGAGCGATTTCAAATCTATATTAATAAAGGAATCGTGTTGTCTGTCTGTCGGTCACACCTCCGGTTGTACTGTCTCAAATTCCACCATATTTGAAAATGGCGAAATCGATGTATTTTTTTTCCATGAAAGTACATAAATGTTACATATTTGGAAAGAGCTTTAAAAACTTATAATTTTTCTGCGTACACTTAATCTGTTACTTTAATAGTTTTAGAATTATTTGGATTCTAAATGCATACTCCACCGAACAAAACGTAAACACAGCGTGATTCTCCCTAAAAAATAAATCACTGAGAATTGAAAAATATACCCATGCGGTGACGTCAAACTTCAAAAGCGATAAAGTTTGACGTCACAGCATGGGTATATTTTTTATTTATCTCTTGATATATTACGCTAACGTGTGTGACACTGGAATTGACGTTTATGTATAATGAAGAATGGCAACTGCTACGGCAATTTAATTTTGCTTTCACACATTGTTGGCCAATAAATTGAAAAAAATCATTAAAAAAATTAATTTTAAAAAAACTAATTGAGCCCCAATTTCGTTTTTGCTGCGTTGCCTTTCTCGGGTCTGTAACGGCATAAAATGTAAATAATTGATTTAAAATTGACTCTCAAATGTTTTTATAATTTTTAAATGTTACTTTTGTAATTGTTAAAATTAATTGTGTGGCAACAGTTATATACATAGTTTCTCTTTAGAATGCAGTTGAGTTGAAAAATAAAATGGTTTGATGTTAAGTTGTATTATTAGTTTTTCTTTAGTTAAATACTGTTAAATTAGTAAGTTCTTACGTTGTCTCAACTAGGAGGCAACAGGTCCTACACATTAACTGAGCCGAATTTGGTCCCGGTCGGTGAAACAGTCTAGGATTCTGTAGCGGACAACAGTTCCGTGACTAACTGACAGACAACACACAGACCAAACCGCTGGACCTAAAGTGCTGAACGTACTTTCATTTGAACGCAATCAACACTAAATCGGCGGCCATCTTAAACTAGAAAGCGAGGTACATTCTCACCGATTCAAGTTTGGAAAGTTTTACCCGATAAGTGAGAAATACGAAGTAAGTTTAGCTCCCGAGAAATGGCCTGAGACTACCGATTTTCTTCTAGCTTGCGAGAACGCCCTTATCGTGACGTCATTGCTGACGTTTCTCGATAGCGAATTCTTTTCGAAAAGCCTGAGACTAGGCCCGTAGGCCCGTATATCCTTTCTTGAGAGGTTGTTGAATCGTTAAACGTGAACATGTGACATAAGATTCTTTTTGCTCTCATTTCATAGTTCTATATCTATTTTCAGTTTTGTTTATACGTGGTTTTCAGTTTTGATTTTAGATATATAGAATCATGTTTAAAGTGTCCAAACAACAAATAATTCTTTAATTTTTATTTTCATTTTACCGATTTCTTTCCAAAACTGTTCATATTTCATGTATTTCTTTCTTTGCTGATTAGTTTAGTTTTTGGTTTTAGATAAATATTCTACTAAGATATTTTTGTATGAAGTTCACCATTTCTTTATTTTGTTGATTACACGATAAAATATTTAAAAAGTGCATATTCACATTTTCTTTATATAAATATTTATATTTAGGAAATTTTGGTGTTTATTGAGAGGTTTATTTGTTTTTCTACAATACCATATGCTCCGGAAGCCTGTTTAATATTTCAATTGTACTTATCTTTTGACTAAACCGAATACAGAATATCTCGCAACATAGACATGTGCAATTCTGCCTAATACATGCACTCATATAATTTCAATCTACAATGCATGATTATGTCACCAATAACACAAGTTTCAGGAAATTTGAATTTTTGTATTGCAGGAATATAGGCTAAAGTAGCCAGCCGATTTATTTTCATATGAAAATTTATCTTTTTGTAATGCAGGTATGCTCATATCATACCTGGTGGTGTTGGGTGTTAATACGAATAACAAATTTATCTTTTTGTGGTTTTGTGGGGGGGGACTGCAAATTAATAGTGCCTCTTATGAAAATTCTTCCTCTCAATCAATCAATTCAAAGCCGTCTGTCTGGTGACGGTATTTACGCCATATTTTACAAGGACATGAATTTTTTTAAGTGGCGCCCACTAGTAATGTAAAAGTAATTTAAAGCGACAAACTATTTGTAAAAGAAATTTTCGCCATAAATGCCTTCATATTTCTTTATTGTGCATGGAAAATTTTAAGAAATTGGCCCAATTTACGTAGTAATTTCACTGTAAAATTTTAGGAGTAGAATAAAATAGAGTAAATATTACTCAAAATTGAATTTTTCTTAAATGTTGAAATAAAAAAAGGGAAAGATATTTCTTTTTTTTAATTTAAATGTTGAATTTAAAAAAATTTAAATTAAAATCTTAATTGCAAGATGCAAATTATATATTTTTTGCTGTTTGCACACTTTAGTTTTTCACCTTACTCTTAAAAAATAAAAATTATAAATACTTTTCTAAAAATTACCAAAAATAGATTGAAATAAAAGTGACTTTATTGTACAATGCATAAATTTTATAATGCACTAATATGTAATTGGCCCGAGCATAGCCGGGCAAAGCCCGGCTAGTAAGGAAATAAACTGAAGTTTAAATTCGAATACTTACAGAGGTGTGAACATTATTAGAATAGTTGTGATTTTTTTTAGTTTTTCTTGATTCATTTTGTATATACTTGCAATATTTCATGAAAGGTAATTTGTTTTGTTGATCCAATCAATTTTCACTCCTTTAGAATAGTTTTAGGGATATAATTAATGATAAATAATGCCATTTTTTAAGAAGAAAAATATTTTATCCAAATTAATCAAATTGTTTGCATTGCATAAAGAATTTGTTTGATTAACAAACGAATTTAAAATAAAATTTTAAAATCGTCTGCTTGCTGTGCTAGTATTTTCTTTATGTTCTTGAGTTAGCATCGGTATTATTTTATTGTTAAAGCAATTCTTTTCGCTGCTTTGATTAGTTTATAATTGGTAGCTTTTTTTTCGTTTGTCAAAGGATTATTGCGTGATTATGGGTAAAGCAAGTGATATTTCTCCTAGAAAACTAGCTGTGGTAAGGTGTCTCATCCAAGAAAATCACTATACACAATACGAAATAGCTAAATAAGCAAAAATTTCCCAAGCATCTGTGTGTAAAATAAAAAGATCTTTGGACTCCAAATGTGAATACGGAAATTGTAGAGTAGGGAAATGCGGAAGGAAAAGTAAATTTACTGCAAGAAGTGAAAGGAAATTAATTCAAATTGCTAAATCTAACAGAAGAGCAACTAGTCATGAACTAAAAATCTCTCTGCAAACGTATGGAGTAAATGTATGTGATTCTTCTATCCATAGAAAGCTCCTCTCAACTGGACTCAGTGCTCGTCGTCCTCGAAAAAAGGCTAAAATCACATCTGCTACGGCAAAGAAGAGACTAAGGTAATAAGACAGCTAATTAACAGGAAAAACAAACTTTATTTTATATTGACGAGACGAGGGCAACACAACACAAAAATTGGTGTGGAACACATCACACTATATCGGTAGCATAATATCTCAACAGAATCGAAAACATGATACTTCTTTTTACACTGAAACACGAACAACACTTCCTTTTTCCTCCGCTCGTCCCACGCTACCTCACTTCAGTTCCGTTCGCTATCATTTCAAAAAACCGCATTCGGGTCTCGATTGGGAGGTCGTCACAGCATGTTCACATAGGGGTCCGTTGCGTTGCGTTAAGGAAAAGATGACGTTGAGACGAAAATAAACCAATCATATGCCTCCAAACGATTACCAATGACATTTTTAACGCCTATGATTGGTTTATTTTCGTCTCAACGTCATCTTTTCCTTAACGCAACGCAACGGACTCCTATGTGAACAGGCCTGCTAATCGTTTGGAGGTTTGTCATTGGTTAAATATATTTTAATACTTTGACGCTCCGCAACGGACTCCTATGTGAACAGGCCCTTACTTGTGCAAAAGTTGTGCAAGAACAATTCGGAAATGACTGGAGCAAGGTAAGAAATATTAATTTTGCTTTAATTAATTAGTTGAATTCAAGTTGTTCATTTCTTTTCCTGAAATCATGATTTTTGCATACTGACTAAAGATACAGAACTGTTTATAAATTTTATTAAAATTTTTTTTATGAAAATATTTCTCTACAAATTACATACCGTAAAGTATTTTTTAATCTTTTAGGTATGTTTTCCGAGGAATCAACGTTTACGATATCTGAAGAAAGCAGTCAGTATGTCAGGAAAAGTACCAGTGAAGAATTTTTTCCAAATTGCATAGTACAAACGGTTAAACATCCTACTAAAGTAATGGTTTGGAGCGTAATGTCTGCTCAGGGTACTGGACGTTTATACATTGTAGAAGGTATGATGAACCAGTATCAGTATAAAAAAAGGGTTTGAACAAAGACTAATTCCACAATTAAAAGACTGGTTTCCAAATGGAGACTTCATATTCATGCATGGTGGAGCTCCGTACCATAAAGCAAAATCTGTGATCAAATTTTTGGATGAAAAAAAATATGAAAACTCTTCCATGGCCTGGAAACAGTCCAGATATGAATCCAATAGAGAATCTTTGGGCCACTGTAAAGAAAAAATTAAAGAAATGCAACATCACAAACAAGAATGGTCTGACAGAAAGACTCATCCAAATTTTCATCATGACAACGAAATACAATCTAATTGCCAAAAACTCATACAAAGTATGCCAAGACGTATCGAATCTTTAATAAAAAAGAAGGGGATGCACACTAAATATTAAATGTATCAATATTTTTTTAAAATAATGTATTATTTCTTTAATATAACAAGATTTTATTGTAAATTTCACAATCATTCTAATAATTTTCACACCTCTGTATATGAATGTGACGATTCTCTTTTTTTAGATGCAGCGAATACCTTTTTGTTAAATGGAAGTTCATTATATGGAAACTTTAGAGTAGTTTTAAACAGTAGTATTGAAGGATCTCATATTTTGCAATTAAATTTTTTTTTAATGTTTGGGGTTTAGGCTTTAAAACGAAGCAAAAATTTAAAAAGGTTTTCCAGTATTTTCAGCAGGATGGGAAAAAAAGTATTTTATACATTATAGTGGTTGATCTAAAAGTCACGTGAACCCCAAATTAAAACTTCTTGAAGACAGAAAATCGTTTGTAGTGATGATCTGAATGTATATAATGGTAACAGTGCACTATACGTGTCAACGTCAACAAGGAATTATTCAGTATTTGAGATCCCAATGAATGTTTCTTCTTTGGGAAACTGAACTTCGAGAAATTAGCAGTAGTTAATCTTTTTTCGCCATTCACGTCTTAAGTTTCTCTAACAGGGAAAAACGAACTACAGAGTGATTCACTCGGGAGAGGCCACGAATATTCTGTAATAACTCTCACTAGGACGAAACAATTTGAACGGAACAACGTACAACGTGCTCCTCGGTGAAAGGCACATCGCATCACATGGATCTCGAATGAGGCGTGGTTCCATTTGTCGGGTTATGTTAACTCGTAAAACACCCGTATATGGTCCGCTGAAAATCCCTTTGCCACTCACCAAACACTGCTCCATGATCAGAAAGTTGGTGTGAAGTGCACTATGTCTCGATTGTGCATTATAAGTCCCATTTTTTCGACCATACCGTGAACACCGATGTCTAGCTGGACATTTCTTAACAGTTTGTGAATCAACTGGATGATCGCGAGTTAACGGAAGGTTACTTCCAGCAAGATGGAACAACGTGTGACACATTGGCAAGGAGCATGGCGGAAATTAAGTCCTTCTTCAGCAACAGGGTAATTTCATAAGAGTTTTGGCCACCACGGTCGCTTGGTCTGAAACCACCAGACTTTTTTCCTTGGGAAAAGTCTATTGGAACAAGCGTCGCACTGGGGAAGACGTGAAGGAAAATACGCAGCGGGAAATTGCTGCTATTACCCCGATAACCTTACCAAAAATGCTCAGGAACATTGAGCGCCTTGTCGAAATATGGCTACAGAAAACGTATGTCATACAGAAAACGATGATCACTTCCTGCATCACATGTAATACAATCGATTACACATACATCGCGGTTCGTAACGTAATTCTTTTGGCTCGTATTGTTTCATTCTAACGAGAGTTATAGCAGAATATTCGGGGCCTCTCTCGAGTGAATTACCCTATAATACAGCCTCTCAATTTGCCTTGACTTTTCAATGCAAAAAGTTCTGACATAAAATCAATTCAGGGCTTAATATTCACATTTGCTGGAAATCTTTCTTGGGAAAAAAACTCTATGAATTAGTAGGCTTGATGTTTCACAACAATTTTTCACTTTATCTTAAAGCATTTTTGTTTAATGCGTTAAATTCTGAAACCCCTGGCTTAGGCGCTGTTAGTGGACATACTTGCTGCACTGTACCAACAAGCAGCAGGATTTCAGCAGATGATTATCAGTGACTGGATGGTAAAATCTAACAGCATCAGATAATTCCTTTTCATCCTTCTCAAATAAGATCTGTGAGTTGCTTTTTGGCCGCAATAGCTATTCTTATAAAATATTTTAGCTCCCCTCAAACATTCGCAAAAGATAGACTAAGGCGAGCGGATGAACCGTTTGCAGAAATGAAAATTAGCAAGAAACGATGATGCTCTTTAATCCTTTCTGGTTGACGGATGTTTAAAATTTTCTCGAAAACCTTCTCGGACAACCGAGTTAACTCCTCTGTAGATATCAAGTGCTTCAGAACTTTTACCAATGTTTACCCTAGAACACACCGAGGGGCGTTAATAATGACTCCATACTCCTGGAATAACTGATGCACTCTTTCCTATGATAGCTTTTGAGTTAACCAAAGCGATATGGAAATACGTTAGGAAAAAGTTGAATCCTTGCAGACCATGATGAATGAAACGTTAGGACTCGTTAGGATGTGGAATCGCTTAAAACTGGGAATATCTAGGAATTCGAAGAATCTAAATTGTTATGTTACAACTGTTATGTTACAACAGTACTTTGACCTATACTTCTTTATGCAGTACCTGTATGGGTGTCAGCGGCTAACAGTCATGTCCAGAAATTGCAATGCACACAAAATAAAACCTTACCTCTAATCACTAAAGCCAATAGATATAAAACTAACTACTCCCTCCACAAAGATCTAAGTATTGAACCCATTCGCCTGACTATAATTAATCTCGCCACTAAATTTTATAATAGTCTTTACTCCACCCCTAATGAAGAATTCTCCCAACTCTTCTTTCCCATAATTTAAAATTTCTTTTTTCTTTCTTTATGTCATTCCGTTTTCCTTAAATTCTTTCAAGACCGCTTAATTCCCCCCCCCCATTTTTCCTAATTATATGCAGTCACATCCTCTTACGCTTTTTTAAAAAGGTAGTGTGTCGTCTCGTTGGTGTTTTATGCCTCTGCGAATCCTCATGGTCAAATTGTGAGCTGTCCTCCCTGATAATACCTTCTTCTAAGCTCCTGGATCCTGTTTCGTCAACCAATCAGGTTGAGGGACACATTTTGCTCTCGAACAGTAGTTAAGCTTGATCTTTTTTAACCTCTGTAATACAAATTCATCATCTTGCTTTCTTTTTCGGACTGTTTTCAAGCACGGGTTGCTTGATAGTTCTTTCCCATCTTGGGTTTGATCCCAGCGTTTAATTATCTTTGCTGCTCGCGGTCCTCTGTGGCTCGTCTTCGACTTTTGAGAGTTTAATCTTTATATTTTGCTTTTTATTTTATCTTATATTGGGACTTTTTTTTTGGACATGTCTTGCTGATATAATTTTGTGTTAACTTTAACTTACTAAATTCCAACATTTTTATTTTTATTTTTTTAACTTCTTTAATTTATTTTGTAACTTTTTTTTTACTTGATTCATTTCTTCTTGGACCATGCGTGAAAGGCTTCAGTGCTTCCCATATCCATACCGAGAGTAAAGGGCTTCCTTAGCCCTATTTTGAACTTCACGAAAACTTTTTGTCCATGTCCATATCCATGTCGTTTCTCACAAGCTTAGGGCTTAAAAATGAGCTTACGTAACCATGACGATTTAGGGGGCAAAAAAAACTTACCCGTTCGAAAAGGCTTTCCTCAGATTCTTGGGCCAACGTTTGGTTTCCAGTCGAGCCTTTTACTGCTCTAATCCACAGGCCCCGTCGTTTTTTATCCTTCGGAAAACGATACATTCCAACAGATGATCCATTTTAAAACCTGAATGTGCTCCCATAAGCTACACAACTCACTACCATAATGATAATTTAAATCAATGAGCGGTTTCACAAAGATATGCAAATGGTTAACCAGTGACGTAGCGAGCATAACTGGCACCCGGGACGCAAAACCTTTTTGGCTTCTCCTCCCCACCCCCACCCCCCACCCCACCCCAAAAAAAACATATAGAAATATAATGTATAGACCCTATATTGGCGCCCCTCTGCGAGTAGCGCCCGGGCATGATAGACCCCTTGCCCCTTCCTCGCTACGCTACTGTGGTTAACTAGAGATTTGCAAACAATGGCAGGATGCAAAATTCCGAATGCTTTGCCAGCCAGGAGGTGGTGCTTAAGCATGACGTCACTTCATGACGTTCCTAGCAGAAAGCTCATACCAAACCTTTCTCCTTTTATTATTCTATTTTTATGTTTTGTATGGCAACATTAAGTGTTTGTTAAAATGTGTGCTATAAATTCTTGATAATCATGTGCACACATGTATTAACGTGTTTCTCTTCGAAATAGTGTGAAGTTTTGAGATTAGAGGTTAGTGTCTTGTCATTGTGCTTATTCTGGTTGACTTATATAATATACTTGACTTTTATTATATTTTGCGGTGCATTGCTACACGTGTATTACGAAGGTGATGAAACTATTAGAATTTCTTTCCGTAAACGGATTTAGTTTAGCTGTTAAATCTTTAATATGCCTTGCTTTGCAACTGAGAATGTTTCATAAGGTACCGAAATAGTCGTTACTTAACAGCTGTCACTGTCCACTTAAAAAAAAAAAAAAAATTGCATCCACTACCTAACTAAACAAATCACTGACCAACCAAACTGTCTCGACTGCTTAACTGCTGCAATAAATTGTTACTTGAGCCTTCTAATCTTTTATAGCAAGGCCAATAAAGTTTCTTTATAACTATTAATATATGAACCTTCTATAATGTAAACTGTTGCTCTTATCAAGTGTCCCCTTTTTCCATATTGTAAAAGTATTTGGTGTTGAGCATTAGATGGTTTAGTGATACAAATACGTAAATTGCACTAGCAGTTATCAATTTTATTTAAATGTATGTATAGCAAAATTTACTAAAAGATAATTGGATTCTAAGTGTAATATCATGTAATCCTGCTAGATTTATGAATACTGTTTTGGTTATCAGCCCCTGCAGTTCGTATAATCTTTTGAGTATGGGACAAATACTAGATGTATATTGTCTTTATAAAATTGGAAACTTGTACTATGGCGTTGAATTTTTCAAATTATCTCTTGATATGATTTTAAAATGGTACTCTGCATTTTTTTCTGTTAATGATAACTATACATTTTAATTCTTATTCATTTGTTAGCTGTATCATTAGTATATTTTCTTATTTTTTCTCCTCTAGGTCACATAGTTTACAACAAAATTGTCTGAACAATGGATGTTGAAAGTAACTATTTACTTTAAGCATGCTTTATTAGTATTTAGAGATACCATTATACAAACTCATACTTTGTTTTATTTCAGTATTTAGATATAACAATATTTAAACTCGTATGTTGTCTTAGGTACTTGATACTTTCAAATTATGTTATGGGATACATTTTAAAGGTATTGTTTTGCTGTGTTGCTTTACCTCTACAGTACCACATTGTTCAAATGTCATTCCATGATTATTCCAAAAATCTTTAAACTGTCAGGTTGTTTTAATGTAGCTTGGTTTTATAAATAATTCATTCAAGAATTTCTTTTCTGTGTATATGTATTGCTGGCCATTAAAATTGCAACACCAGGAAGGAAAACTAATAAAAAAAACTTTAATTATTTGTACATACACAGCATAGTAGGAAGAAAACATGATTAAATTTGTAGGCAATTTGGGGGTATACAGGGTCCAAAATTAGTATATGGGGGCGTCCATTAATTACATGAGGCTTTTAGGGGAGGGGGGGGGAGTTGAGCCGAATCTCACCCAGTCTAACATGGGGAGGAGGGGGGGGGGGGGATCTCGACAAATATCATGTAATTTTTTTCCCCGCAAGAAACAGTGTGAAATTGCAAGAAAACTGGGTTATATTAAGTAAAACATTTTTCTACACTGAAATATGGCTAAATCCTACATAATAGTTCCTGTAGTCACTCTTGAGACCACAAGAGTCCCTGTGGACTGAATTAGAATGAATATTCTTTTACGAATTTTAGTAGTTCCTATTTAAGTATTTTATTGTTAGATTTTTCTCAATGTGATTCTAGACTATGTTCTTAGTAGTCTTAAATACTAGTCTTAAAAAAAAAAATATTTGCTTAATTATTTTATTTAAATAAATCCAATGCAATCAAGCACAGATTAATGTATTTACACTAAAAATACACATTTTGAAAAATCTCTTGTGAAATTACGGGGGAGGGGGTCAAAAAATCACCTCGCATAATTAATGGACACCCCCTATGCAGCTGCTGCCTCTGGCAACTAAAACAGCTCTAACCCAGTTAGGCAGAGTCAAACTGGGCTTGGTTGACAGATACGGCTAAGTCATTCCATGCCGCTTCAAATCTATCCCACACTATATCAATTGTAGTGGCTGGAGAGCAGTGGCGACTGTGTGTCAGCAACCCATGACCAGATGTTTTCAGTGGGTGAGAGATCTAGAGAACTTCCTGGCCAGGGCAATAGTCAAACACACTCTGTGTCGAGTTAGGTCAAGACACAACAGATAACATGTGGTCTTGCATTATCTTGTTGAAAGATATCTCTGAGGTCTCGAAAATAGGGCACAGCCATCAACCTTAAGATCTGAGAAATGTAATGCTGCCTGTTGTGATGGCCGACGACGCGAACAAGAGGTGTTCATGTCGTGTACCCAATGGCTGCCCATACCATCACACCAGTTGCAGGGCTCATATGACTATCAAATACAAGCAGGCCACGTGCATTCTCCTTGGTGCCTCTAGACACGGATACGTCTATCATGATGCTGCACACAGAACCAGGACTCTCTGAAAAGACAATGTGGTGCCATTCCTGTATCCAGTTTTGTCGTTGGGCGTACCACTGTCGCCATGTGTCTCTATGCTGCAGTGTCAAGGGAAGCCTCAATATAGTCACCGTGCAGACAGTCTGTGCTGCTCCAGATGTCGTTGCACTGTCAATCTGCAAACAAGCCCATTTCCTGACTCAAGGTCTGATGTGGCTATATGATTCTGCAAAACTGACCTGACAACATGTCTGTCCTCTTGGGCAGTAGTGGCAGGAGGTCGTTGCGATCCTGCATGGAGTTCAGTATGATCTTTCTGAACTCGTCGATTCCATATTCACATGACAGCCAATTGTATTCTGACCAATATAGGTAGCAATATCATGGAATGATAAACCATACTCTCGATAGCCCACGGCCACTTTCAAATTTGACACATGTTGGTAGCTGTTTCTCCTTATACGAGACATAACACAATCTTGTCACAAACAACCAACATTCAAATGCGCTTTCCAAGTGATAAGTCCATTGCATAATTTTCCTTTTATACTGAGTTTGAGATGCCATTTCTCCCTCCTGTGCCATTCAATTGTGCTTAAATGCTAATAATTTTCATGTCCTAGCATCTTCCTTTCGTGCAAATTTGACATTTGTATCATCCCTCCTTCATGGTGTTGCAATTTTAATGGCTATCAGTGTATATTATCTCTTTTAATCTTCACTTTTGTTTCATAAATCAGCAAATATTTTAAACTAGCCGCTGCACGACCAGCATGGTCGCTTTTAGTTATATATTTTCTTTTGCAAAACAACTCAACTGAAAGTAACCTATGTAAGGAATGTTACCATTACCTGTAATCATAAATATACGTTGTTAAGGGGTAGTGGGAGCTCAGCCAAAAAAATTATAATCATTGCTAAATTCACTTTAATGCTGATTCTAAAAAATCATGATTAAAAGACGTGAATTTCCATTACTTCAGAACAGAGTTAAAGATAAGATTGAGAAACCCAACACAAATGATTTTAAAAATTGCATCCCTCTCTGTATGTACAATTTTCAGAATTAAGATATCTACACTTTATCATTATATCAAATAAGAAATTGTTGGGGGGGAAATTTTTTTCACTTAAAAAAATGGAGTAAAAATTCAGCAAGTACTAACATAGTGTGGGTTACAACTGTGATATTCATAAAACTTCTTGATATACACAGTTGAGTATTTCAGAAGTAGGAGATACTACAGTGACAGAATCAAAAGAACGGACTCTATATAAACCTACATACAAGTGACCATGATTAAACACTGGATTTGATAGGTCAAAACATATTTTGTCAAAAGATCAGCGGTTGTAACATATGCCGCCACTATACACACGCGCTTTTAAATTGCGGACAGCCGCTAATGTTTACATCCGGTAGTTGCAGCCGTTGCCATTTGGAGTGTAGAAATATCGTCGATTTTTGTGCCGCATACCTACGTGTTTTATATATAGATAATTTAATTTCTTTAGCAGTATGAAGATTCTATTAAAATATCATTCCGTTATATTTCAAGAAACTTAACTTGAACCTCAAAGAAATTTTATGTTCTTCTGTTTAAATTCTTTAAAAAATAACCACTTTTCTTTTCAAAGGATTGAAACCTTAAGTTGTCTATATTTGATTACTGATGAACAAAGATATCTGAAAGAGAATAATTTTGTCAAATATATATGTGTATAATATTTAAGACAATCGTGTCCAGTCTAGAGATGAAACACAGTGGTACTTCGGTCTAGAGTAGACTTTGGATGGAAAATTTCAATTTATAAGACACTGCTGGTCATAGCTGATTTATGCAACTTTTTAAATTCTAAATTGATCAGAAGTTTAGCTGAATAATAAATCATTAAAGTTCTCCACTACTGAAAAACTGTACCTTTCTTTGCCAAGAATCTTACTCTCGTTGTCCTGAATGCTAGAATGCAGAGGAATCCATAGAAGTATAAGAGTTCAGATGAAGCTGGTATTCAGATTCATTTTGAGTTGTAAGTTCTGTTGCTAGCATTAACTTCCAGAAATCGGATTGAAAAAGACTGATTTTACAGGTATTTAGTTGCTTCAAGGCTACATTTGCCATCAAAACTAGTAATATTTCCAGACTGCCGTGTAAAATAAAATTTTAAAAACACCAGTACCTTTGTCCATCCTGTAACCATCAGTATAGACAAGTCTATTGATATATAGGGTATTGACTCTTGATACTCTTCAGGGTGACAGCACAAATTTGAGTGCTGCCTATTTCTTTAATGATTTCTAATTTTATATCAAGATTTACTTGAATATTAATGAAGTCTTAGGAACACCATGGACACAACCAATAAGTCAGTTTTTCTTATAATATCAAACCCTTCAGCAACTGGCCTGGTTAAAAGTGTATAGAATCTTGAAAGGTTTTTTCAGCTCCCAGTATCTGTAGGAATCTGTATGAACACATTTGTTTTGATAAAAATGCATTGTTATCCTGAAAATTCTTTTGTTATTCATAAACATTTTTAGTAAAGTATTCATCAATTCGAAATTTTTCTACATTCATATTTTTCTATAAATTTAACCATTTTGACTTGTAATGATAAACAGCTATAAAATTTTAAGTTATTTTACTTTTAAGTTTTCAAGAGGATAATATATGAATGGGTTTTAAGTGCTTTTGATTCTGTACAGAGAAGTCGAATGTTATAACAATGTATATAAATCTTTAATATTGTACAAAATTTGTTTCAGGTTCTGTGAGGCAGTTTAAAACTTTGCTTGCTGAACAGCCTGATACTTCTCCTGCTTTTGCTGCTTTGACTGTATTGTTAGAGTTTTTGAATCAAGATGATTGTAAGTGTTTGTCCTATATATGTGTGATTGGCATTTATAATTAAAGGCCAGAGTGTTATGGTATGATTATATTTAAGTTGTATTAAAGACTGTTCTTCAATATCATTATAGAGCATAACATTTTTACAAAACTGGGAATTTAATTCTGATCTATCACTCTTATAATTAATTGTACAGATATTTTGTAAAAATTAACTTGGTCTTTATGTAGTCTTGATTTTAATGATATTTTGACATATCATTAAACCTTTGCAGATCACCTTCATGTTATATATCGGTCTTTTGCACATTTTACTTTGCTGTGATTTTTCTTTTTAAAAAATTGCCTTTTCTTGATTTGTGAATGCTTTCTTATGCTAGATCAATTCTTATATTTTCTTCTCCTACAGCCAAGTGATGGCCGAATGGCTAGGGTGCTGTCATTTGGTACCAAAGTCTGTGGGTTCAAGTCCCACTATTGGCATAGATGTTTGTAGCTGCTCTTAATTATCTTTAAGCAGTAGGTCCCAGTCTAAATTAACCCTAGTGTAGCAAAAATTGACCATAGCACTCCAAACCAAAACATTTTTTCCTACCCTTTTCTGCTGGCTTCTCTAGTGTATATTTGCCTCCATGGTTTACACATGCATTTTGAATATTTTTCCGGGTTCTAATTCTGCATATTTATCTTTGAATATGATTATTGTTTGTAATTTTTTTTCAATTCCAAGATGGCTTTTATGATTTTAAAAATTAGAATGGAATGAATGTGATTGTTTAAAATCAATTTTTAATTTCTTTAACATTTTATTTAGTTATCTATGCACATGAAAGCATAATATTTAGATGACTTCTATAGCAGGTTTCAAACTACTCGCAAAAGCAATGACGTCAGTGAAACCACCATACGAGTTTATGGTTTTCTTCCCCCATCCCATTGGCTAAAAGTAGCACCAGAGATGCCTTTGATTTAGGCATATCAAACTTGCGGCCGTCAACAATTTGTGTTGCCCAGTCCCATTTAATATAATGGTATGTAAATATCATGTCATCTTATGTGCCTAACGTCTGTATGTAAGGATTAGCTTAATGAGTGAGCACCTTAGGTTTGTATGTGCAACATTTCCCCCGCTAGCAGTGAGTATTTTAGCAGCCAGCTACCACATGCCAGACCAGTAGTTTGGTCAGTAAGTAGTCTTGCATGAAGTGATTTGTTTGGTGGGTGTAAAACTGGTTATATTTTGCTTTTGGAGAATGCTTATTGATTTTTACAATTATTCAGTGTCTGGTAAATTACTGTCCAAGAACAAATGTCGGGTTGTCCATGTCAGCCTTTGAGTTTGACATGTTTGTTTTAAACTATGGAAAACAGACAAGGTTTAAAGTTTGTTGAAAAGGCAATGAAAAACTGTGGAAATGTCTTAAAACAATGAAATTTTATCTTAAGTTTTCAATTTTGTCAATTTAAAACCTGTCTGTCTCTTTGTACAAATTTAAAAAAAAATTGTTCAAATAAGAAGGGGAATTCTGTATTTAAGGAGTGAGAGTAGTATCTCAAGGCTACATGGAATTTATTTTCTTTTTTCATAAAGGAAATAACTGCTTTAAATTGCTTGTCTGTTTGTTAAATTTTTTATATGTTCTTAATTAACATGCTGCATCTGGAAAGAATGGATTACAAAAGTGGTGTAGCATTTTGATTTTTTAATCATTAATAGTACATAAGCCAAAATCTTGTTAAACTGACTGCATCAATTATAATGTTACAGTAGATTTGCTCAAAGTGCACTAGAATATTTTTTACTGACAGTTTCAAGATCGTATTTTTTCAAATATATGTTAATGGAAAATGTTTTGCAGTAGCTAAAAGTATTGTGATTTTAATACCTTAATGTAAATTCTTTCTAGCGAAAACAGTGCAAGGTCTTATTGCTAATATTAAAACTGTAGTAGATGCTCTTATGAAAGTAGATAGTGTTGTTACATCTGTTAAATCAGCTGCTGAACTTTTTTTGCGTTTCATCACATTAACTTCATTGGATCATAGTGTAAGTAATGAATATTTTAATGTGCCTTATTTTTTAAAATTTATTCTTAACATTCCACTTTTCCTGTGATTTAACTGTTTATTCTACTTTGAATCAGTTCCATGCATATTCTTCTGAAATTTTTTTCTTTCTTTATTTAAGGGACTTTCAAAATCTTGTACTTGACTCTTATAACACTGTGGGAAAAATAGTTTGCCTCAAAAGAATTGAATTTTTTTTTATTACTTAAGCATCATATATCAGATTTGTTAAAGTATTAATATTAACATCTCTCCATTAAAATTTGGCTAAAATCACAGATGCATTTTTTAAAAATAAGTGAGTCTTAATTTTTTTAAATTAGTGGATTTTTCTTAGGCCCCTCGTCATTTCTCAAAAGCATAAAAGTTTGTTTGATTTATTGTCCATGGTATTCTGTTGATTTGTAGTTATGTGACTATGAGTATTTCCTGTTCCAAAAACAAAAATTGAATAAAAGGAATGTTGATGTTGGTGCCAACCTTGGCACCATTGTTTACCCCAGCCCTCCGCACGGCAAGTGAGTAGGACTGGTTCTTAAACCCCTCCCCTTAGCACTACTCGTTTGATAACACAGCTTATTTATTAAACTTATTCAATAAAATAAGAGTATAATGAAATTTATTAATAAATAAAGCTTACTTGTAAATATCCAGTGAAGATTTAAAATAATATTGAGGTTTATTATTTAAAAAACGTTCTTGAAAAAAAGCATGTTTACTGCCGATTTTGCAATCAGACTTGTACAATCTAACTAATGCAGCCTGATATTTAGAAACAATACTGCTAATAAGCAACAAAACTATTAAGTTTAATTTAATAAAGTTTAAAAAAATTGAACTTTTTACAAAGTAAAAATTTTCTAAAACATTATTCAATTGACAAACTTAATCACTACAAATGAAGTAAAAATAAATTTAAAATTACTGATCTAATTCAATCTATTTTAATTTAATATAAGTGTATTAAACAGTGGACGCTCGTTAATTCGAACTCAAAGGTTCTCGGAAAAAGGTTCGAATTATCTGATGTTAAGAGAAAATATATAACTTTAAATGTGTATCACTGAAGAAGAAACTCTCCTAGTATGTATAACCCCAGAAAATATATTATACTATGTTATCTGAAGTTAAACATTAAAAAGCAATGCAGACTTACCTTCATCATAAAATGAAGCAGAAGATATGTAGTAGAAAGTAGAACTTTTATTAAAAATATGAATTACACTTTGGGGGAAAACTGTAAAATGGACGTTTGGTTCTGTTTATGATGCCTACATTATTCAGCCAGCTTCTCGATTTGAAGTAAACATTTCAATTCATTTTCAGAGGAAGGTTCCATCTCATTAAATGCTTTCAGAATTTTAATAGAGTTCATTATGGCTTTGTCCATTATGGCCGCATTAAAAATATCTTTCGGTAGGTAAGTAGAGAAAAGTCCTGGCAATTTCCTACCGAAATTAGTGCATACGTCTTCGTTTACATCAGAGCTTTGGCCACATACAGTTTGATAAAAAATATTGTGCTTTGACTTAATTCGAGAAAGCCATCCAACACTGAATTTAAAATCTTCAATACCCATTCGACCTGCCAATTCATCAGCCTTCGTCAGCACTAGGGGTCCATTTATCGGAAAATTCCGAGATCTAACATCCTGGAACCATAGCAGTAGAGCTTTTTCTAGAACTTCTTGGGATGCATTTCCCATGCGTTTCCTTCCTCTAGCAAATTTTGATTTTTCCCATGAATCTAAAATTGACTCCTTGTTTTTCAAATTAGTTGACAAGACATTTTTTTAAAATTCCATACTCAGCTGCTAACTTTGTTTTACATTCGCCCTTCTCTACTTTCCTTAAAATTTCTACCTTTGTCTTCAAAGTTAGGGTTTTGTACTTTCCAAGTGTAGACATCCTGAATTTGTACACGTTCACCCCACACAATGAGGAAGAAAAACTAGACCACATTAACTTGTCTGCACTGCAGTTATAACTGACGCAGCTCCCTAGAAACTGTAGTAAAGACTAGTTTTTCTGAAAATCTAAGAAAATCGATCCAAATAAAGGAAAATTGCTTTTTCCGTTTAGCACTAATAAGGACAATATCTACTAACGTTTAGCGGACATGCAATAGTCTAGGAATGCAGGCATGGGCCTCTTTACACAGAAAAGAAATTTTGACATACAAAATAATAAATACAGTGTGCATTTTCTCCCTTAAACGAGGAAAAAGAATTTTTTTTGTCAAATTTTTAGTTCGAATTAATGAGATATTTTTAACATTAACTCCAATACAAGTTTTTTGGGGCCTTTGGATTAGTTCGAATTAACGAGCGTCCACTATATTATGCTATAAATATATTAAGCAAAAATGAAATATATAAGCTAAAGGAAATCAGATTAAAAAAACATACAAATTACTCACATGCAAAAAGTTTGTGCAATATATTTCATTTTAATGTAAATATATTATATATTAATATAGTAAGCTATTTATATATGTATAAATGTTTAGCTTAAATAAAATATTAATACTATAAAAATACTAGAAAATCGTTTAGTTACCAATCACGTGTTAAAGATAATCCAATTTCGGTCGAGCAGCAAATACAGCAGAAAAAATCTGAACTGAATTTTGACATCTGAACCGGCTAGCTTACTATTACAGCAACCCTTTTGGCGTAGCTTCTCGAGGCGGATTTTCCGAGCCGAGAAAACGAGCTGCGCCACAATGATTGGCGCAAAATCATCTTGGCAAGCAACCAGGTCAATAAGGAATCCTAGCCACTTATTTTTAATCTCATTTCTATAAAAGTGCACATTTTTTAGATACAGAATCTTTTGAGGCCCACTATGTATATACTGGTGGGTTGATAGTATGAAATGAAAAAAGTATCATCTGATGTTTTCTTATAATGAAAGAAAATCAATTGAAAGTTGTTCATAAATGTCCTTTAAGAATTCTTAATTTAGTATTGTAAATTTTAAATTGTGTCCAATGATAGAAAGTATAATGTTGTAAAAATCTAACTCAAGATGTTTAGAATGCAAATTGGCTGTCAAAGAATAACTTAACCTTCCCTTTAGGTTATGTAGTATAAACATTCTTCCCTCTTCTACATTCTTATCCCTGAATAAACAAACTGTATACACATCCTTTTTTTTTTCTTTTATGTTAGAAAGAACACTGAATAAAAATTTCATGGATATGTTTACTTTGAAGATGCTATGGTATCAACTATTAAAAATATACACTGAATAACTGTCAAAAAACATTTTATACATAATATGAAATTTATGAATTTGCAGAAAATGTATTATACTGCTCTTATTTCTTTTAGTTTCATATGGTATATCCTTAATTTTAGGATTTTACTGAATGTAAAGAAGTATTATCAAAAAGAGGAGCTTTATATCTTGAGAAAGTTTCTATTGCTCGGATAAAAATTTCAAAACTTGCCTTAAGATGCATAAGAGATAATATGGTAAGTGTTAGTGTTTGATTTAATATAGTCATCTGTATTTGTATTACAGGTATTATGACCAAGATTATTCTGCATTGAGGTTTTCTTTATGGCTTCTCTTGTATTCTTTATATGGTACCATTTATATACGAGATGTGAGCTTTTTGCAACCTATGTTTTTATCACTGACGAATGACAGATTGCATATTTTGCAACCTTTTTATTAAACCTTTTTATTTTGCAAGCTTTTAACTCTCCCACTCTATAGAATATTAATTGCCTTTATTATGCACTTTATTTTTGAGTTAAACATCGATGTATAAAAATAGTATTTGTTAAAATATATTAAGGGTTTTTGTTAAAATTGATCACAACATAGCTATTGTTTTAATAATTGTATTACTTTAATGTTTGAAATTTCTATTTGCTATTTAAAAATGCTTTTACCTTTCCTTCCCATAAAATTGTGTTCAACCTTATGGGAGAAAAATTAGTATTCTGAATATAACTGTATAAAATTGGGATGTGTAATATTTGAATTTATTATTAATAAAATACTTAACCTAGATTTCCTCTGCTTTTTAGAATGTTTTAGTTCATTCTCATTCAAGGGTTGTTTTTGATGCACTGTTGGGAGCGCATAGAGCAAAAAGGAATTTCCATGTATATGTTACAGAATCAGCTCCAGATTATAGTGGGTAAGACTGCTTCACATTTTGTTGAATATTTTTGTTAGAACTCTGAAGGAACCTCTTTTGTATAAAAAAAGTCAAGCAGACTTAAAAGTAGTCATTTCTCTTCCTCCCCTCCCCCCCCCCCCCCCAACTTTATTGGAGCCCTAAGTGGGAACAACAAAGATTAAATTTCTTTTACAAAGGTGCATTTTAAGCATGCAGTGTCATGTGAAACCCTGATGAGACTGTAGAAAAGTTCTTTTTTTAAAAGCCCTAAGCACTTATGTACACATGTAATTGGTTAAAGGCACATTTAATTTTAAGCTGTTTGTTGACTTAACTAATTATTCATAATAGAAAACCATTTTTTAATGCAATATAAGGTTCTACAATAGAAATTTGTACTGAGAGCAATTATTCTGGTGATTTGTTGAATGTCACAAGAAGTTGCCACTTTTTTTAATTTCCTGAAAAAACAATGGAATCACTCTTTGACTCGTGAAATTAGTCTAATAGCAGAACCTTTTTATATATAGTACCCTTTAAAAAAAAAGTTGTAGCAATGTATTTTAGTTTTGTTCATGTACTTATCAATATTTTTTAATCCCTTGACATTAAGATGTCTGAGGTACCTAAGGAACATCAAATGATATCATTTACATTATTAATGTATTGGTTATATGTATATGGATGGGTTTTTAATTTCTATATAAAGAAAATCATGATTTCATTTTCTGTATAAGGTAATGCATAAACCATTTTGATTTCTTAATATTCAGTATTTTATCTTGAAATTTTCAGGAAGTTAATGTATGAAAAATTACAAAATGCTGGAATTGATTCTACTCTCATAATTGACGCTGCTGTAAGGTGAGTATCTTTTATGAAGCTGAAACGCATTGAAATATCCTTGGAAAAAAATTTATTTCGGATGGCTTAATTTCACTTACGATTTAACCTAGGCAGGTTAGAGGGAAAAAATTTTTAATAATTTCAACTAAATATTTTACCCAATTTGTAAACAGCATTCTTCAAATGCCAGTCACCCATAATTATTTTTACCCCTTAAATGTGAGTAATGGTAAACACCTCGAAGAAGCTTATAGTTTTGTGATGAAATTATAGACATGAAATCAAAACAATAAACTAGTAGAAGCAAGCTTTCTTCTACAATTTTTCTTATCTTACTCGGTTAAAATGAGCAGTTTGTATGTACAGTTATGTAAATTGTTGAGGATATAAATTTTTTAATTTCAAATTATGTATTCACAAAAGAAATATAAAGGATAATTAAACTTTGCATAATATTCTGAGTTATTAAATTTCATGAATTCATCCTTAACCAGTCTTGCTACTAGTTCGTCTCTTAATGCTGCTTTTTATGCCATGTTTCCAAAATCTGCAATATGGCTTAGCTTCTTTTAACTCATATAGAAAAATAAGTTATCTATAGTTTAAAACAGTGTAAAACTTTAGTTTTGTTGTATATAAATTTCCTAACAGAAATAAATTAACATACTTTTTTTTACTAGTTATCTTATGGAAAGAATGAATGTTGTTCTTCTTGGAGCTGAAGGTGTTGCAGAAAATGGAGGAATCATCAATAAAGTAAGACCAAAATTCAATACAGTGGAACATCAATCTATCATTTTTCTAGGGACCAAATGCACTGAACAATAGATGTGAACATAACAAAGAAACATTATCAGCAGTACTGGATGAAATAAAGGACACATGCAGGAAAACCATGATTTGGGAATGGTTGATCGAGGTTTCACTGTACATGGTTACTACAAAAGAATCATTCATTTTCAAAACCAGATTTATTCAAAAGTATTATACTTACAAATGATTGATATATGAAAATAACCACAATATTAAAGTTTTATGCTCACTCTACAAATGTTCTATGTCCCCCTTGGTCACTAGTGCTGCCATGCCACCTGGTGTACAAACTTTAACTAGTGACTTCTTCCTTTGGCGACACATTAAGGACATTTTTTTATGTACCCCTGCTACCAAAAACGATAGAGCTGAAGAAACGGATCAGTGATGCATTGAACATTGACGCAATCATGCTACAAAATGTGTGGAATGAATTGAACTACTCTCTGGATGTGTGTCGTGTGACCAAGGGGGCACACATGGAACATTTGTAGAGCGAGCATAAAACTTTAATATTTTGTGGTTATTTTCATATATCAATCATTTGTAAGTTTAATACTTTTGAATAAATTGGGTTTTGAAAATGATTCTTTTGTAGTAACCCTGTATATGTCTGAATTTCACATTTTATTGTTGCTAGTTACTTATGCTTATGTTTGGTTAATGTCTCTCCCTCATGCATGGAGGAACAAGATTCTTCCTGACTTTTATATGTTGTAAAGTTTGCCATTCTCTTTTTTTCCAAACATTTTCGTATATAAAAGTGAAAATCTTAAAAATATAAACTGGTTCTAATACTTCAGCCAGATGATGGCTGAATGGCTAGGGTGCTGGCTTTCAGTACCAAGAGTTTGTGGGTTCGAGTCCCACTCTTTGCATGGACAAATGTTCAATCGCCTGTAGCTGTTCTAATCGCCTTTAAGCAGTAGGTTCCAGTCTAATGAGCCCTTGTGTAGCAAAAAATGACTGTAGTGCACTTATCTAAATCTAATACTTGAGATTTTCATATAAAAGCCTTGACTAGTATTTTAAGCTTAAGTCATCCTATGATAATGGCATATTATTTGAAAGTATAGTGTTAAATGATCACTTAAATCATATTCTGTAAAAATGAAGGTATTGGATATATATTCTTCAGAGTTAAAATCACCTGATATTTTAACCACCTGATTTTTGATATTTTTTTACCTGATATTTAAATCACCTGTATACCAGCTTTATTAACTTAATCATTAACAATGTATATTGCAAAATATTCGTGAGTTTGTGGGGCAAGATTAGCAACTATTGTACAGAATTTTTAGTTGCTGTATAGGAATTGCATATCCGAAGGTCATTTTAAAACTGCAACTTTTAACTTTCTCTAACTATGGAATCTTTTGGAGTATATGAATAGAGTACCATGTCTATCCCCTCTGTGCAAATTTCTTATTTTCAGTTGACATTTTCGGCTGTCAAGCTGTAATTACATGAATACATTTTAGCTCTAAGCTTATAGTATAGATTGTCTGAAATCAGAAACTTATTGAATTTTATATACGGTTTTAAGCCCTGTTGATAAATTCTTGGTTTCCTTCTATAAAATGCATTTTAAATATCCATAGTTAGGCTACAGAATACATCAGTACCATCCATTATGTAATTTGGTTCATTCAAATTTAACTTAACCGTAAGGTGTTGTCGTCATTTCTCAGAAGTTCATATAATTTAACAACCAAGCTCAGACATTAAATATGTTAAATATGGGTTTTAGATTTATTTTGAGGATTTAAACTCCTATTTTCCCCACTTTAAATTTTTTTAAAATATTTCTTAGTGCTTATTTCTAAGTGCTTATTTCTTAAGCACCTAGGGCTTTAAAGGATCCACCATGTAAAATATTATAAGCTTTATGGTTCCAGAGATAGTCAGTGAATGAGTGGGCAAGTGTAGTTTTTAATATTATGTAAGATTTGTATCCTGTCATGTAGAAGATTCCGAATTATTGTTTGCTGTTTCACATATACAAAAAAGCTGGATAAATTTATTTTTTACTTTTACCTCTTTGTTAATTTTTTTAAAACTGTTTTTGGAATAAGGGCAATAAGATTATGGAAGCATTAAATTTACATATGTAAATGCTTTAATTTGTTTCAGATTGGAACATATGGTATTGCTGTCCTTGCCAAAACTATGCACAAGAATGTTTATGTGCTAGCTGAAAGTTTTAAGTTTGTCAGAATATTTCCTGCCAATCAAAGAGATCTTACTAATGAGCTGTCGGTCTGTATCATTTTTTCCCCTTATGATTAAATTATGAAAGTGTTACTGAATGTAGTATGCTAAGTTGTATTCTGTTGCGGAAAAATAATTTTAAACGGTTGGGACTGATATCCCATCATTATTGTACATTATAGCAGTGGATGAGAAACTGTTTGAGTGATATAAAAAGTTAATGTAGGTTCTATTAAAGCATATTTTTGCATTTCTTTAATGTTTAATGGTAAATGATTGATAAATATTAAACTGTATAATTTATTCCTTTTTATAAATTGTGTATGATTTTGATACTTAATATTTGTCAGCTCTTTGAAACATGGTAATCTAGACCAACTGTTCCAAAATAATTTCATAATTTTATCTAGTTAGCTAGGGTTTAATCTTATACAATGAATTGGTGTCGTGTGAATAAATTGGAAGTTTTAAATTATTCCTGAAATATCCCTTTCTAAATTCCTATTTACATTTGCAAGTTGCATACTCATTGTTCTGGCCTCTTGATATTTGTATGAAGTCTCTTTATTTAATACTCTCAATTTTCATCGAGCAGTGTTATGACATGTTTCCTCATTATGTTGATTGTTGTTAAATCATCAGGGGGGGGGGGGAAACAATTCAGACCTAAACTTTTAAGTATTAGATGTAGAAAGGGTGTTATTAATAGACTTGTCTTGTCTCAATGAATCTTAATATTTTTGACAGAGTATTTAATAATTTATCCTGTACTGGATACTTGAATGTTTTGTATCAATTGTTGCATAAAGGTACCCATACATGTAGAAGAAATCCTTTAGGTTTTGTCTTCACAATCCAAACACTCAGGATTTCTCTGTGGGAGGCCTAAAACCAGTGGTGAACTGTGCAGTCCCCGAAATCCTGATTGGGGAAAAACATTGCACACATGTTTACAAGTGTGCACGAAGGTTCAGTAGAGGAAATCCTGCAGACTTTTTCCTTGAGGATTTCCTGCACATGTTTGGCCACCTTAATATTGTTTCAGGAAGATTTTATTGGAAAAAAGACTGATTAATGTAAAAATGGCTGTAAATGTTAGCTTCTTAAAAATGCTAGACATTTTGTTCATTTACATTCTTGTCATCAGTTACATTCTACATTTTAATTTTTAGTATAGATGCAGAAAATATGTCAATGTTTATCAATTGAATGTCTTGTGTAGAAAGAACTCAAAGTGTATATTCACATTACTGTTGATTTTTAATAGCATAGATTGAAATAAAACTTTTGAGTGTATTGGTACAAATACCGAAAAGTAACTAAGAAATGAGTTCAATTTCAGTCACTCTTGTCACCTCCCATTTTACTTGACTTAATTATAAAACTGCAGTGTTTTGTAAAAGATGGTGTATAAGAATCTATAAAATGTGTAGGTATGCAGCACAAAAATCGACGATATTTCTACACTCCAAATGGCAACGGCTGCAACTACCAGATGTAAACATTTGTGGCCGTCTGCAATTTGCAACTGTGTGTCAACATGGATTTATGCACTGAAATCAGGAGCGCTCAAAAGTGAGCTGCACAATAAAGTGAAAATTGGGAACAGTCTCAATAAAGCGAAGGAGAAATAATTCATTACGAGAGGTGTGAAACAGAACAAATGATTGCGAGGCTAGGCTTAACCGTTGCTGGCAATGTAACCAACAGCCAGTAATAGTTAATTTTCTAAACTTTTTTCAGTACTTGCTGAATTTTTACTCTATTTTATAAAGGAAGAAATTTTCGTAACAATTTATTATTTGATATGATTAAGTGTTGATATCTGAATTGTGAACAATAGCACATACAGAGAGTGATGTAATCCACACTATAATTTAGTACTTGCTGAATTTTTACTCCATATTTTAAGTGAACAAACTTTTCCCCAACAATTTATTTGTAATGATAAAGTGTATATATCTTAATTTTGAAAAATAGTACAGAGGGATATAATTCTTAAAATCATTGGTGTTGGGTTCCTTGGTCTTCTCTGTTCTGGAGTAATGGAAATTCAAATTTTTTTAATCACAATGTCTTAGAATCAGCCTTATGGAGAATACCCCTTAACAACATATATTTATGATGATAGGTAATGGTAACATTCCTTGCATATGTTACTTTCAGTTGAGTTGTTTTGCAAAAGAAAATGTAAAACTAAAAGTGACCATGCTGGTTGCGCAGCAGCTAGTAAGGGTTAAATTGAGTTACTGTTATTAAATTTACCAAACTACATGCATAAAAATTCCACTTGAGATTGATTTATTTGTAAGAATGAACTGAATTTATGAATTTGAGAACCCTTATACCAGCGGTCTCAAACTCGTGGGCCGCATGCAGCCCACGACGAACATTTTTGTGGCCCGGCCAATATATTGGTACACAATAATATAATAAAATAACCGATGCAGAATTATAAGATAGGAAGAATTCGCTAAATTTATTTTTAATGATACTTTTTTTGTTATTAAACAAAATGCATATATGTTGAATATACTGTTAGGTAAATAAACCTGTTTCTATTAATATTGGTTTTTTTTTGCGGCCCACCTATAGTTAAACCTTGTTTGGCCCAAGGTAGCCTTTGAGTTTAAAACCCCTGCCTTATACTAATGCAGTATTTTATTTCAATTGTTTTGTATGATCTATATGTTGCAGCTGTCATTTATGTTGAACTTATTACTTACATGAATAAATGTTTTTTTAAATCCTCAAGTTAAAATTAAATGGACATTTTTATTTCAATTATAGTTACCAATATTTGTTTTTAAACTTGATACTAAATGTTTGAACTTTTTGTTTATAATCAAATTAATTCCTTTTTTTCCTCATGCTTACAGCAACTAGATTTAGATATTGGTCCCCCAGAGAAAGCACTTATTGATTATACTCCTCCGGCCTATATCAACCTATTGCTCACTGATCTAGGTATTCTGACAACTGCAGCTGTCACTGATGAATTTATAAAGCTGTATGTGTGATATCTGATTTGTATGTAAACATTTGTAAATAAACATTTCACTTCAGATTTTAAATATGTCTTTTAATTTCAAGGTATCTGCCGCCCACATAATGTAGTTGTTAGCATCGTGAGTTTCCACGCTGTAGGCCTGGGTTCAAATCCCGATTAAGGCTTGGTCATTACCATGTTGGGTCATTCCATGTCAAATCAACGAGGGGTCCGGTCCTTGACATCTCAGATTCGAATGATTTTTAGTTTATATGTTGTATTTATAGAGTGTATGAAAAATGTAAAATTTTAGATTTTTTGGGTCAATGGGTTTTTTGTTTGTGCTGAATTTAAAAAACAGCGAAAAACGACAATTTTTCCAAGAATGCCATTCACCAAAAAATAACTCTGCAGGTAATTATGCTAGATAGCTCATCTATATAGATGAGCTGTCTAGCATAATTGCATATTATATACAGCAATGTATGTAATAAAGAACTTTTAATTGTTATTGGACTGCATTCGACCATAAATGATATGATCTGTGTAAATAGTACAATAATATAAGTAAATGATGATAACTTAAACTTGTTTTGGGTGTCCTTTATTAAAATAACCTTCAGATATACTACGCTTCAAAAATCCTTCTCCAAAAACCCATCGTTTCTCCATCTTCAAACTTTGCTTACCTGTAGCCAATACGTGCAAGATTAATGTTTTTTGAAAAATCAAAAGGGGTGTTTTGAGATTTTTAAATTTTTTTATACCAAAGCAGGTTGTATTGCATATCAAATTAAAGCCTGTAAAAAGAGCTTAAAAATGAGCTATCTAGCATAATTACATGCAGAGTTATTATTTTTTTGGTGAATGGTATTCTTGGAAAAATTGTTTATTTGCTGTTTTTGAAATTCAGAAGAAAAACCATTGACCCAAAAAATCTCAAATGTTACATTTTTTATATACTCTATAAGTACAACATATAAACCAAAAATCATTCAAATCTGAGATGTCAAGGTCAAAAATATTTTTTTTTTTCGTTGATTTGGCATGGAATGACCCTGTTGTCTCCTCACAGGGAGCAATGCTGGCTCACCTAAATGGTGTTTCCATAATAAAGTAGTCAGCAAGACTCCACGGTGAATAACAAATGGGTGAATGTCTCGCAAGTGCCTACACATTAGGATTTTTTTAAAAATAAAATTCCAGATCTTGAGTTAGTTTTGTCTGAGTAGGTGTTCTCAACAAGAAAGGGAATTGCAATTGCTCTTCAGAAAAATGTCTTGTAGATTATGTACAACCTGTAAAATTGTAGTTTATTGAATGCTATAGATTCAATTAAAAAAAAAAATTATAGAACGTCAGATTGGAATTGGTTCTTGAACATGAAGCATTATATTAAGTAATTATATGAAGCATTATGTTAAGTAAAAACTTCTGAATATATATATATATATAAAAATTTATATTTATATATACACATATACACACACAGTGATTTCCGCTTATAAGAATCACGTTTGTTATTACTGTTTTTGATTCTTATAAGCAGTTAATTCTTATAGCCGGAATTTAAGTTTTTGGACAGGAACACACACCTCTCTCTCTCTCTCTCTCTCTCTCTCTCTCTCTCTCTCTATATATATATATATATATATATATATATATATATATATATATATATATATATATATATATATATATATACATACACACACACATATTAGATAATTTACCATAAAATACTCTAATTTACGTTAATTATCTCTTATTAAAATTATTTTTTTATAGTTTTAAAAATACAACTTAATTTTTAGACCTATAAGTAGATACACATGATTATAGTAAGAGAAGAAAAAAATAGAATACACTGCTGGCCACTCTAAATGCAACACCCTAAAGGAAACATGCAAATAACATGAAATTTACAACATGCATTAGCGGAGGTAAGATATGCAAATGATTAGAATTTCAGCGCAGACGCACATCACGCGCGCCTGTGGCGCCACTTCAAAGCGCTATTTAAGGCTTGGAGATTTCGACGATTTCAAGTTCGACAATTGTGTTTTTCTTGTGTTTTTTCAAAAAAAACGATCAATTATGCCTCGTCGAAAACAGCGATCATCTTTTGATCAAGTATCCGAGTTCGACAGAGGAAGGATAGTGGCCTACCGAGATTGTGAATTATCTTTCAGGGAAATCGGTAGTCGTGTTGGACGAAACCAAACAACTGTAATGCGGATATGTGATCGTTGGATGCAGGAGGGTACGACGGACCGGCGTGTTCGATCGCATCCACCTCAGCGCACCACTTCACGTGATGACAGGCAAATTGTGCGCATGGCAGTGACGGATCGCTCAGTCACATGACGAAACATAGCACATCACATGCAGTCTGTAACGCATCATCCAGTGTCTGCGCGTACCATTCGACGCCGTTTACAGTAGAGTGGTCTGTCCGCAAGACGTCCATTGCTTTGTCTACCCTTGATGCAGAACCACAGACGTCTCCGCCGCCAATGGTGCGATGACAGAAGGATGTGGACGGCAGAATGGAATGAAATTGTCTTTACTGACGAGTCACGCTTCTGTCTGCAACACCACGATGGTCGCATTCGAGTCTGGAGACACCGTGAAGAGAGGATGCTGAACAGCTGCGTTATGCACCGCCACACTGGTCCTGCACCGGGTATTATGGTATGGGGCGGTATTGGATATCACTCTCGCACACCTCTAGTACGCATTGCCGGTACTTTAAACAGCCAGCGCTACATCTCCGAGGTGTTGGAGCCAGTTGTCCTTCCTTACCTTCAGGGCTTGCCCACAGCCATATTTCAACAGGATAATGCGCGACCACATGTGGCACGCATTGTCCAACGGTTCTTCGTCAATCGCCAGATTGAATTGCTTCCCTGGCCGCCTCGCTCTCCGGATCTGTCGCCGATAGAAAACATGTGGTCCATGCTTGCTCTACGATTGACCCAGATTCCATCCCCAGCTGCCACAGCAGATCAACTTTGGCAACGTGTGGAAGCTGCTTGGTCTGCTGTACCCCAAGAACTCATCCAAAGTCTCTTTGAATCAATGCCGAGGCGTGTGGCAGCGGTGATCTCCAACAATGGCGGCTACTCTGGCTACTGATTTTGGCAGGAACCACACTTCACAGAAGTCTATAAATTTAATCATTTGATACTTGGTCAACCTGTTATCTACAAAATAAATTTTGTTGTGATATCTCTTGTCTTTCTTGGTGTTGCAATTTGGGTGGCCAGCAGTGTATTTGTTACAACATACCTGCTTAACAGTTTTAACATTTCAACTACAGGAAGGGAGCAAGATAAAGTTTTCTACGGTAGTTTGACGTAATGAAGTTTTCAGGAGGCCTCTTTCAATTCTTTTTGTCTCAGATGAAGATTCACCTTCTAGCTTTCGTTTCTCGGTTTGATAACGTGCTGAATCTACTAATGTCACGTTTGCCTGGATGATAGTGGAAACTTCGCTGAAGATTTATGTGTTTTAGGGTCCAGGAGGTGGGAAAAAGAGTCCCTATTTTTGTTTGTCAGTGGAGAAAAGTGAAATCGGACTCAAATGGGTAAAGATGCCCCCGGGTCAAGCTAATAGGACAGTGTTGCTAAAGTGTTTAAGGGGAAACTTATGTTATGTCTAATAAAGAAAGGGGTGAATTTTACGACTATTCCATCCCTTCTTATCAATCTTTCTTTTTAAAAAAAGAAAGAACTTCGTGCCTTTTGAGGGTTTAAGTAGCTTTTTTGGAAAAATGAAAGGAAAGTGAAGAATGTAAGCTGATTCTTTAAAGCGAAAATTTTAACATGGAAATATCACATTTGTTTTTGTATTCGCGATATTGATTCTTATAACCACTGATCACTATAAGCGGTGGTTAAAAAAAATTAGTTTTGAAAATTAACGTTTCTATTGCTATTAAATTTTATAAAACTTTACTATAAAAATATTCCTAACAAATATATATATATACTAATATAGAAAATATCGGTATTTTGTGTATATTATTTGGAATGCACCTTTTGAGTTAGATGGGGAGAATGATGTTCAGAACTAAGGTGAAAAAGGGAATGGAGCAAAAAAAGGTTGAGAACCACAGGTCTAGTATAATACAGAAATGATACAAAATACTGGAAGGTAAATTTTTGAAGGCTTTTAGGAATACTTTTATAACTTCAGATGTTTCAAGACAGGCAGCTAATGTTTATATCTATTTAACCCGTTTTCTCTCGTAGCCAATAATTTGCGCATTGGCCTTCAGCACCCATTTGCTGGTTTGAGTACAAAAGTTTCGACGGGTATTTAAAGTGTAGGACCTGATCTCTTCAACCATCATGTGCGAGTAGCTAAGATAAAGGTATTGCTCCCAAACCCAACTAACACTTTTTTTATAATTTTTTTAGGGTCAGTACTTTCTGAAACATCTTTTAAAGTTTTAAAAGCCAACAAATATATCATTTATTTGTATACAGTGAAACCTATAGTTTTCAGAGGAACTTCTTTCACTAAACAAATGTGGGAAGATACAGAGGAATATCAAGATTAGATGGTATTGATACAGGAAATTATTCTGGGAATGATCAATAGAGATTCCACTGTAATCAAATATGCTCATCTTAGTGCAAATTTCTTACAGATGGAAAAATTTAAACTTCCTCTTTTAGGAAAATTTTTCTAAAGTAAATTATATATTTTTTTCTTTTTGTTAAATTTCATCTTGATTATACTTTTACAAGAAAATTCCATTTTTCCCCTCTTTTTCTGCATTAAAAAAACTTCTCTCTGTATCTGGCAAAATTCCATGTTTTCTCCAGATTGAAGTAAACTGATATTTTACCAACTACAGCTTATACATAAAATATACATTTTACTCTTTAAAACTTGCATGCAATGCATTTCAATCTTTCTTCCTTTGTCTTGATAAAAATGGAAAATTTTGTATTCAAAACAAACTCTTTTCAATTAAAAGCTTATAATAAAAATGTATTGACGTTTGAAAAATTCCTCTTGTTGAAATAGATCAGAATGAGTATCAGTTTACAGTTAATGCTAAACTTAATATAGGATGATTTACACGAAAAATGCCACGAATATTCTGTAATAACTCTCGCTAGAATGAAGCAATCTAAACAACAGCAAATTTACAAACCTTGACGTATATGTAATCGTTTGCATTTCATGCGTGAAAGTGATCAACGTGTTTTGCCAGACGCATTTGGACGCGGCGCTCCATGTTCCCGAACGTGTTGCTAAGGGTATCGGTGGGAATAGCAGCAATTTAACGTTGCATGTTTTTCTTCACAACTTCCAGAGTGCGGAGCTTGTTCCGATTGACTTCTCTGGTAGTGTCAGATCCGGCGACCGTGGTGGCCAAAGCCTCTTTGAAATTACCCTGTAGCCGAAGGAGGACTCAATTTCCGCCTTGCTCCCTACCAATGTATGGTACGTTGTTATATCTTGCTGGAAGTAACGTTCCGTTAACTTGCGATCATCCAGTTGATTCTTCAACTGTTCAAAAATGTCCAGGTACACATAATGTGTCGAAAAAATGGGGCCTGTGATGCGCAACCGAGACATCGCGCAGCACAGACCAACTTCTTGATCATGGAGTGCTGTTTGGTGAGTGGCAAAGGGGTTTTGCGAGATAACGTAACCCGACAAATGGAACCATATGATGGGATGTGGCCCATTGTACGTTGTTTCGTTCAGCTTGCTTCGTACTAGCGAGAGTTGTCTCTTTCGAGTGAATCACCCTTTAGTAGAAACATTACATGTAGGAGGAAGATCACTTAATTTTTAAAGAGGTATTAAGCCGCTCTGAGCATACAGAACTTCAGTACTTCTGCATGGTATGCTGATATACTTATGTGAGATAGAAATATTTTGTTCCTTTTTTTCTTTATGTTCCATTTTGTTATTATTTTTTTTAGACATTCTTAAAAAGGTGGATATCATATCCAGTACGCCCGGACAATGGTCTATTTTTTTAACTAATTTTATATATTGTACTAGCTGAAAACCCGCACTTCGCTACTGAGTACATTCAAATTAAATACAACGGTCAATGTATGCAATTAATGCCAAATATATATATATATATATATATATATATATATATATATATATATATATATATATATATATATATATATATATATATATATATATATATACAGTCGAACCTCCATATATCGAAGTAGCAAAGTGCCGGAAAAAAATTCGATATATAGAAATTTCGATATATAGAATTGATTTTAGTTTTATCATAATTCTCTTAAAACATTAAAATTAAAGCTAATTTTCGTATACGAAACTCCATTTCCAATTTATATGCGAATCACATTAAATGAAAGTTAATAACTAAAAAAATGATCTTAGTTTTATCATAATTCTCCTAAAACTCATAATGGAATTTCGTATACGAACCTTCATTTCCAATTTATATGCGAATCACATTAAATGAAAGTTAATAACAAAAAAATGAATTAATATGAAATATTTATTGAGTACTACATACCCTTTAAAAAACAATAATCCAGACAGTGGTTACAATGATCACAGTTACATTCTTTTAAAAAAAACTACGAATATCTTGCTGAACAGCCAGTTTTGCAGAAAATTCATCAAAGAAATGTTCGTATTTATTCAGTCCACTAAAAACTTCATCAGGGACATTTTCCGCGTATTGAAGTCCGCGACGTATTGTTTCAAACTCCAAAAATTGGGAGATTTTATTCTAAACTAGAATGAAATCTCCCAATATGTCTTGAAGAAAATTTCGATATATAGAGATTTTTTCGATATATGGAAACAGTTTTTCTGTGTAATGAACATGGAGATTTGCTAAGAGTTCGATATATAGAAAATTTCGATATAGGGAAGTTCGATATATGGAGGTTCGACTGTATATATAATAAATACGACGATCAATGTATACGATTGATGTAAAAAAAATACATTTATAAAAAAATCGTAAGGGATATTTTATAGACAAAATAATGTAGAAGAAAATATTCAAATTAAATCTCATAGGACATAGTACAGTTTGAGGAACATTTCTTTTACTGTATTTTAATATTTTCTTGGATAATGTTCAATCGTCTGCCGCATTAGCAAGAAAAGAAAAATATTTTTTGTCTATTTCGTTGTTATGACGTGACGATAAATTTATTTAAAGTACCCGTAAAAGAAATCACGTGATCGGCATTTAATAAATTAAATTCTAAAAATTAATCTTTAAAAATTCACCAGAAACCCGAAAATGGAGGTAAAGATTCGAAAAAGATCTCATTTTAAAGGAATTTTTACGATCTTTCTCTTGATATAAATTTTATAACCCTCAAATTATTTTAAATGCAAACTTTAAAAAAAGTTACTAAAACAGCTTAAAAATTTAATTTTTAAAAAATCTAAGAAGAATTTTTGAAAAATCTTTCTTAGTGCACCCCTACACTATAAGAAGAATCGCCATGCAAAATGTCAGCCCTTTAGGTCCAGCGGTTTGGTGTGTGCGTTGTATGTCAGTAAGTCAGTTACGGAACTGTTTTATATATGTAGGTTTTATATATACTGTTTTATATATATACTGTTTTATTACTATATGTTTTTCGGGGGTGCCAAAAAGTTATCGTGTCCCGGACGTCAGTTATGATCGCCACGTCACTGCTCAGACAAAGATATCGTCTTCATCTGGACAGTTTGCCGTTCGTCGAGCGGCGTAACACAAGTGTTTACTACTTATTAACTGACCGATAAAGCCAGTGGCGTAGCAAAGGGGGGGCAAGGGGGTCTATCATGCCCCGGGCGCCACTCGCAGAGGGGCGCCAATGTAAGATCCATATATTCAGTGGCGCCGGAAGAGTCAAATATAGAGGGGGGCAAAGTAAAATAGATTAAAACTTTTACACCTTTATTTTTAAAAATGCATATATACGGTAATAAAAAGTAAACTTTTATGTTATTTTATGTTATTTTATGTTATATTATGCCCTTTCACACGTGAACGTGTACGCGTTTCAAATGCATCGGATTCAAGATTCCCTTTCTCGATGAAAAAACATCGTGTAAGGGTTGCTTTTGAATCGCAAGAGCAAACGTCTGGAATTGGCGGTTAAACGCGCTTGCTTACCTGAAATTGGCGATTAATCGCTCCTGCGTATATGGAATGACGTTTATCGCGCTTGCGTTAACGAGTGTGAGGTTGCAATTTAGTATTCAATTTTGTTAGGCTTTATGATTTTAAATGAAATTCTAATATTTTACGAGCGCTAGCTAGGTAGAAACAAAAAATTAAATTTTCTAGGGGGGGGGGGGCACTGCATATATTATATTACTATATGTTTTCGAGGTGGATGCCAATATAAGGTCTATATATTATATTACTTTATGTTTTTCAGGGGAGGGCCCCAATATAAGGTCTATATATTATATTACTATATGTTTTTCGGGGAGGGCGCCAATATGAGGTCTATATATTATATTACATTATCTGAGGTCTATTGTACCGTACTATATCTCCCCCCCCCAAAAAGTCTGCGTGTTAAGTCCCCCGAGCTGTTTCTAAGCGCATGCGCCAAGAAGAAAAGAATTGGTGGGGAGAAGGTCATTACCCTCGGGTGAGAGGGGAGACGCTTGAGAGATGTTTTTGAGTGTGGTTATGTGTTTTACTTCTTGTATATAATTCTGTTGTATATAGTGTGTGTGTGTTCTGTGCCGTAAATAAAGTTAAGAAAACGCTACCTGATGTCTTTCCTAAAGTGAAGTGTGATTTATTGGCCAAGTTACGGTACAGCTTTAAATGGTGGATAGCGGTGGTACAAAATCCACCGACGATGCAGATGTCAGTTGAATACCTGCCTTCGTTCGAAATGGCGAGTTTGGATTTAGAAGCAAGATCGGTGAGTGCCAAGCAATTTTTTGTTTCCTGTTTGTTGCAGTGGCAAAAGTGAAAATGCTTTTATTGTTCTGATGAAAAGAAATGTATATTAAGTGTATTTTTCCTTGGGCATCATTGCCATTGAATTAATTAAATGTGTAAGCATCATTGCTCATTTGAAACTTTTGTTTATATTCTTGGCATCATTGCCATGGTGTATTAATGCGAACATCATTGTTCTATTGAAAGAATATATATATATATTTTTTTTGTTTTGTTTTATTGGATATCAATGCTATTGAGTTATTGCATCATTGCAAAAATTAAGAAACTAAGTAAGTCATCACAAAGCTCATTTTGTATGATTTTTTTTAAAGTGTCGTGGGGCATCAATGCCAACTATTATTATTTCTTGTGTATATATATATATATTTACGTTCTGAAGTGCACAGTTTTTTAAAATCTAAGATTTGTCGTAATTGTATGTATATCATGTTAACAGGTGGAGCATCATTGCTCAGATAGAAATATTTTAGATATTTTAAATAAGTGTATTTAATTGTGTTAATTATTTTGAAATTGGCATTGAGTGTTGCATGTGTAAAATATATTATGTTACGTATGAATAATTGATTTCAAGGAAATCCAAAGTAATCATTTTAGTTACGTTTCTGAAACAGAAGTAAAGTCAGTTACTTAAATTGAGATTTTATATCGTTTTAATAAAAAAAAAACAAAGCTTCACTTAATTATTTTAAGTTTAAGTAAATCTATTTACTGTTGTTCTACTTGGGATAGTGACAAAAGTTATAGTTAGGCATTTTTTTATTGGGCCAGTAATTTCGATTTCTGTGTGAATAGTCCTAAATTTTTTGAGTCTACGAAGCTATTTGCCTACAAATATGGCTTTTCTTGGTCGAGGAAAGAAAGAAGATCTAAAACTTTTAGCTGAAGAATTAGGTTTAGAAGTAAGGGCTGAATTTAAAATAGCCGACATCAAGAACCTGATTATAGAGAGCAAAAATTATGAAGAAGATTTTGTCATGGAACAACTTACTGTAATCATAGACAGCAGGAAAGAACGAGAAGAAGAGAAGAAGAGGAGAGAAGAGCGAGAATTTGAGGAGAAGAAAAAGAGAGAAGAACGAGAATTTGAGGAGAAGAAAAAGAGAGAAGAACGAGAATTTGAGGAGCAGTAAAGGAGAGAAGAACATGAATTTGAATTGGAAAAATTAAGACTTGGAACTGTTGCAAGACCAGTTAGTAGTGAATCCTCCCGTTCGAAAGTTGACCTCCGGCAATTGATTCAAAGGTTTGATGAAAAAGAAAGCGATATTAGCTTGTACCTCCAACTTTTTGAGAGACAAGCTGAATGGGCACAGATTGAGTCTGTAGATTGGGTGTCCCATCTTCTAGGATTGCTTCCCTATGATGTAACAGAGTTGATAGCTCGTGAACCTGCAGAAGACGCTAAAAAGTACGAGCATGTCAAGAATTTGCTCCTGAAGAGGTTCAAACTTAGTCCTGAAAAATTTCGCCAGAAATTTGTTAAGCATCAGAGAGGTGCCGAGTCAACATGGGGAGACTATGTGTATGAACTGGAAAATTATTGCAGAGAGTGGGTGAAGGGTTTAGGAATCTCAACTTTTGAACAGTTACTTAAATTAATGGTAACTGATCAATTAAAACGCCGTGTTCCCGTCGAAATTCGTGATCACTTTATTGACGAATGGATGGAAATGATTTCTCCGAGTGATTTGGCATCAAAACTTGATGCTTATGAAAATGTCAGAGGGAATGTTAGAAAGAAAAATAATCTTAACAAAACTGAAGAAAGATTTGCTCCGAAGTCCGAACAGAAATTTGCTTCTGACTCTAGAGACAAGTTAGAGAATAACACTCAGGCTAGAGCTGAAGGCCAACAGAGGATAGAGCAACCCAGATGGCCAAAAAGAGATGAATATTTTGAAAAAAGAAGACGACCACAATGTTATGAATGTGGCTCTTATCAGCACATCAGACCTCAGTGCCCTAAACTGAAGAAAATCCCGGAATCAGCTGCAAGCGTAAATCGAATCGGAGGAGGCGAAGACGAGTTTTTGCTACCCTATACCACGATGGGGCAAGTAAATGGATTTGACATGCCTATTTTACGGGATTCTGGAGCAAGTATAGACATTGTATGCCAAAAATACATCACTCCAAATATGTTTACTGGAGAACATGTATGGGTACAACAACCTTTAGATCTTGCTCCCACCTGTTTACCCTTAGCTGAAGTGAAACTGGTTGGTGACTTTGGAATTGTTATCACGAAGGCAGCAGTAATTAGGGATGAATTAGATCAAGGCAGATATTTGTTAGGAAACAGAACTGCTTCTTTGCTAAATGACATGAAGGAACAAAATGTTCTCCCATGCCAGTTGAATGCAATGCAGACAAGAAGGCAAAAACAGCTTCAAAGAGAGCTTGAAGAAAAAGAAGAAGCGACAACTGAATTAGAAAGTGCAACAGTCCATCAGGAAGATAGTGAGTTGGACAAGAATCAATCATTTCTTCCGTGTATAAAAGAGGATGACCCCTCCCTCTCACTTTTGAAAGTAGATAAGGAGACTTTTGCTATTGCACAGAAGCAATGCAAGGATTTGCAGCCATTGTGTGAAAAGGCAGGTGAAACCTCATCTGCAGATACGTCCAAAGAAATTTATATCGTGAAAGGTAACTTGCTGTTGAAAAGAAAATTTGATAAAACCGGAAAACAAAGGCTATTACTAATTATTCCTGTAGAATATCGAGAGCGTTTAAAAGCTCTATGCCACGAAGGTACTTCAGCACATCTCGGCGTGACAAAGACCAAGGATATTTTGGCAAGACATTTTTTCTGGCCAAAGTGTTTCCAAGAGGTGGAAAATTATGTACGCAGTTGTGATGCTTGTCAGAGAGCAGGAAAACCAAATGACAAAAAGAAAGCTCCAATGAAAATTGTTCCTGTTATTCAAGAAGTTTTTTCTAAAATAAATGTAGATGCGTGTGGACCATTACCTGTTACACCTACTGGGAAGAAATATATAATCACTGCAATGTGTTTATCATCGAAATATCCGGATGCGGTCGCTGTCACAGATATTAGTTCAGTATCTGTTGTAGATGCTTTACTGCAAATTTTCAGCCGAATGGGGTTTCCAAAGGAAATTCAATGTGACCAAGGAACATCCTTCATGAGTGCTCTTACAACGGAATTTTTGACACGATTTGGAATCAAGATTGCTCATAGCTCTGTTTATCATCCTCAGAGTAATCCCATAGAACGTTTCCATCGTACGATAAAGCGTATTTTACGAGTTCTTTGCTTAGACGCCGCACCAGATTGGGAACAACATATTCACTCAGCTCTCTTTGCATTACGAACTGTAACTCATGAAAGCACAGGGTTTACACCAGCGGAGTTAGTGCATGGCAAGAATTTGAGAACTCCCCTGACATTATTGTATGAGAGTTGGTTGCATCCGCCTGAAGTTGAGAATACAGTTGTCGAATACGTTTTTGAATTGCTAAATAGACTTAAGAGATGTCAAGATCTTGCGGTTGAAAAAATGGAAGAGGTTCAAAGTAAACGGAAGACGTGGTATGATAAGAACGCTGTGAAAAGAGAGTTTAAAGAAGGAGATTTAGTTCTCATTTTGGCTACAAATAAAACAAATAAGCTGGCAGTCCAGTGGACCGGACCAGGAACAATTCTGAGTAAGATTTCGGATACTAACTACATCGTCAGCACGCCGAATAAGAAAGAAACGTCCCAAATTTATCATGTAAACCTTTTGAAACCCTACCATTCGAGACCAGAATTGATTAATTTTCTAGATTGTAGCGAAGCTGTTGAACAACCAGAGCTTTACATTGATTTCCCAAGCATGGAGTCAAATCCCAATATTTTTAATTTTGCTGAAATTGTCCAAGAGAGTCAGTTGGAGAAAAGATTGGAATCCTGTCAAATTCAGCAGTTGCAGGATCTTTTATTAAAATATTCTAAAGCCTTTTCTAATAAACCTGGTATGACACATCTGGTTGAACATGACATAGAATTAATAGATGATAAATCGGTAAGAGCAAAACCATATCGAATGTCTCCCAGACAGACTGAAATTTTGAGATGCGAAATTGAAAAGATGTTGCAATATAAAGTCATTGAGGTTGGAGTATCTGATTACACATCTCCCATGATCCTTGTAGAGGTTCCAGGCAGAGATCCAAGACCATGCATTGACTATCGCAGGCTAAATGAAGTCACAAAGACTGAATATTTTCCTCTCCCAAACATCGAAGAAAGAGTAGAACTTGTTTCTTCGGCGAAATTCATTACTGTCCTAGACCTTGCCAAGGGGTACTGGCAGATACCTCTCAGTCAAAGATCGCAAAAACTGGCGGCATTTGTTACCAGTTTTGGAAGTTATCGTCCTTTACGAATGCGATTCGGGCTAAAGAATGCCCCGTACTTTTTTAGCAAAATGATGGCTGAATTATTGCAAGGGTGTGAAGAATTCGCCGTGCCATATTTAGATGATGTAGCAATTTTTTTCTAGTGATTGGGAAGATCACGTTAAACATTTAGATAAAGTCCTAAACAGAATTTCAAAATCAAAATTAACAATTAAACCTTCAAAGTGTATGTTCGCACAAGAATTTGTCAAATATTTGGGACACTATATTGGACAGAACCAAAGAAGACCTGCCGAGTTAAAAGTCCAGGCTATCAAACAGTTTCCAGCTCCATCTACTAAAACTGAAATACGAGCTTTCCTTGGGTTAGCCGGCTATTATCGCCGATATATTCCCATGTTTTCGGTAATTGCTGCACCTTTAACTGAAGCTTTGAAAGGAAAAAATAAAAGAGGGTGTATAAATTGGTCGCCAGAGTGTGAGTCTGCTTTTCACGAATTAAAAAGGATTCTTAGTTGTCAACCAGTCTTATATGCACCTGATTTTAGTCGAGAATTTTTACTTCAAACCGATGCTTCCGATTTAGGAATGGGAATCGTTCTTTCTCAGGTGGACGACCAAGGAGAAGAACATCCAGTGCTGTTTCTCAGTAAGAAATTCTCTGAAACGGAAAGACGTTATTCTACCACTGAGAAGGAATGTGCCGCTATCGTTTGGGCGGTAAAGAAACTGCATTGTTATCTTGATGGACAAAAATTCAAAATTCAAACCGACCACAATCCATTAGTGTGGCTCAGTACAAATGCCAGCTCAAACCCCAGATTAATGCGTTGGGCATTAGGACTTCAACCATACAATTATGAAGTAGTGCATCGTCGAGGAACTTTACACAAAAATGCTGATAGCCTTAGCCGTGTTCCATGGCCAGATTAAACGAAAAAAAAAATTTCTTTCTCACTGTTTAATTTTGTTTATTTTATGAAGTTTATTTTTGCAAAGACTGTTCGTTTTGCTTGTTTTTATTTGCCTAAGAAAAGAAATAGTAGAAAAGGAAGGTTTCTGTTGTAAACAATATTAAACTATTGTACTAATTCCATAATAATTTCTTCCTGTTATTAGTATATGTTGAATTTTGTGTTATGTATGATTTCTATTACTTATAGCATTTAAGGTATATTAAGTTTATGTATTGCCACTGTAACTTTCAGCCTTGGCACTGCACTGTTTTCTTTCGCTGTGTTTTGTTTTTCCTTACCTTTTCTCGCAGAACAACCTGCTCGAAAAGTCCTCGGGGAGGAGAGGAGTTGTACCGTACTATATCTCCCCCCCCAAAAAGTCTGCGTGTTAAGTCCCCCGAGCTGTTTCTAAGCGCATGCGCCAAGAAGAAAAGAATTGGTGGGGAGAAGGTCATTACCCTCGGGTGAGAGGGGAGACGCTTGAGAGATGTTTTTGAGTGTGGTTATGTGTTTTACTTCTTGTATATAATTCTGTTGTATATAGTGTGTGTGTGTTCTGTGCCGTAAATAAAGTTAAGAAAACGCTACCTGATGTCTTTCCTAAAGTGAAGTGTGATTTATTGGCCAAGTTACGGTACACTATATATTATATTATATATGTTTTTAGGGAAGGGCACCAACATAAGGTCTATATATTATGTTATTATATGTTTATCGAGGGCGCCAATATAGGGTCTATATATTATATTACTATATGTTTTTCGGGGGGGGGGCGCCACAAAGGTATCGTGCCCCGGGCGCCAGTTATGCTCGCTACGCCACTGGATAAAGCTTCCTTTTTCGACGTGAGAAAATATCTTAAGTAATAAATAATATTTATTAATAGTATTCAGAACAAGGGGGCCTTAAAAACTAGATCGCAAGATCTTTATCCGCCACTGCACTTCTCCCTTATTCTCATTCAAGGGGCTTCCGTAACTGTCCCGTCAAGTCTATTAAATGAAAGGCCTGCGGTTATCAGTGGGGCGGGCCCGAAGCGCCGAGGCCGCGTCCAAGCACCGTGACGGGCTCTCGAGTCGAGCAATCCGGCGAATCGGCCATAAAGCGAGCTCCGCCCATCCAGACGGGTATTCATCATTTTGATGGCCACTCTCCGCGTAACTGAGTGCCATTTCCGGCATGCGACCCGTGTCCCGTCGTTAAATATTAAAGCGGAATGGGATTTATACCGAAACTCGTGTTACTCCCAGAAATTGGGGGAAATAACAAACAGGCCTGTCCCCCGTGCCAATACGTCCCGTGGAAACACTCGCTCTATAACCGTGAGCATGGCGTGGAAGCAACCGAGTTGGTTGCTTTCAACGGGGGAAACCAACACCACCCCTGGTACCACCTCAATTTTGACCGAGCACATCTGAAAGCTAGTACCCTCTCCCACCCTCTTTGACTTTATAGAAGGATTTTCTGGTCTACTCAGTGGCGTAGCGAGGGGGGTGCAAGGGGGTCTATCATGCCTCGGGCGCCAAATGGTCCCCAAAACAAACAAGATGGTCCCCAAGACAAAGACCCGGGGCACGGTACCTTTTTGGCGCCCCCTAGTGAAATTTCATTTCCCCTAGCGGCGCCAAAAAGGTACCGTGTCCCGGGCGCCAATTATGCTCGCTACGCCACTGGGTCTACTGATTTAAAGTGCCCCTATCCGGCCCAAACACGAAGGTATTTACTGGCGTTCGTCGTTATTCGACTGAGCAAACCCCCACCCCCCACCCAGTCTCAAGCCCGACGCGCTACCACTAGGCTTCCTCGGGCCCTACGGACTTTAACGTTGATTGCCTTCCTTCAGCGGCAGGCCAGAAGAAACGGAGTAAAAATGGAGGTGTTACACCGCGAACACACATTCGCGGATTCTAGGGAGAAACAGTGATTTATGGGTCCCCTCACCGGTAACCCGAGGTTTCGCCTCGCCGCTCGGGCGCTCCCTTCGGAGGACGGTTTTCTGACGAATGATCAAAGGGACGAGGGACCTTCTCCCCACGTTGTGGAGGGGGAGTCCCCGAATCGCGCTTTTCGTAAACGGATGACGGGGAAAGGGTCAAAGGTCAAAGGGGTAATCACGTCGGGAAGTTGCGATCGGCGGAAAAGTGAGAACGGTCGGTCGGGTCGAGGAGCGTGACTAATGTGTACCGAGGGGACGGGGGGGAGCTGATTCGCTTGTGTGTACATGCGGTATTAAGATTCGTGGTGCCCGCGAGCTTTAGGAACATAGACAGTGGCTGACGCTTATAGCTCGCAGATAACCGTGAAATCCGAGTCTAAAACGGTAAGATAGGGCCTCGGCACTTCAGTGCACTCCACTCAAAATTAATGTGTCGGGATTCAATCGGTGGTAGATCTTAATTTGTATAGTTAAGTGTTTTCGGATAGTGAGACTGTAGTAGTTTATATTAAGTAAATTGAAGTGAAAACATTTGAAGGAAATTCCCATCCGCCCCGAACCAGAGGTACCCGTGTCAAATAAGAATTAGATTTTAAAGTGGAAGGTCCGAGGCAGTCTAGTGGTAGCGCGTTAGGCCTCGGTTCGAATCCCGACGGGAAGCCATTAAACACCTTTGTGTCTAGGCTGGATAGGGACACGTTAAATCCGTCGACCGGAAAGTCCTTCCACGAGGTCAGTGGGTGGAGGAAGGTGAGAGCCCTTCAGATGTCGCCTCCGAGGTCAAAACGGAGCTGGAGCAATGTTGACTCACCTCTATGGTACTCGCAGTTAAAAAGTGGTCAGCAATTTCCGCGGTTCTATGCGCGTGTCTCAGGACAACTGCCTCCGCATTAGCCCCTCCTGAATGATAAATATAAAAAATCGAAAGAGACTCAGCTACGCTTTTAAAGTAATGCTGAGTTAGGGTTAAGAGGCAGTGACCTGCCTCCAAGAACTAAAAAAATGTATTCATAAACGTGTTATTTCTGTGTTATATTTTTTCATCATCCCTACCCAAGAAATGGAAATTTCCCCCTTAAACGGATTCTTCACAACTTCAAAGCGTTCCACAAATCTTGTAAAAGTACAGTTATTGGGGGTTTCGTATAGATTTAAAGGAAATTCGACAAAATATGTGCGCATGTACATAGTTTAACTCTTTCACAAAATGTTTTACAGATCAAACGCTACATGTGCTCCCATAACTGCTTCTCTCTTAGGTGCGGTTGCGTAACTTGAAGAAGACATTGGAGTCAAATCATTGTTATGGTTCCGAAATTTTTTTCAAGGATGTACTTTTATGTAATTATTTTATTTAGTATCTATAATTTTTAAATAAGCTTTTAAAATCCCATGGTCCATAATAGACAGATTTAAAGGATTCGTATTTGAATGTTCTCGATTTCAAGTCTTAATAGAGTCAGATGTGAGGTAATTGTAAATAGAAGGGAAATTTGTGTTTTGAGGCAGGGAATATTGGTTACATTGTCATAACATCATTGCAAACATGCGAGTAAGTTTTAAAACACAACATGAAATGTCAACTGATTTACAATTAACTCCATTTTTGTATTTGTATTTTATTTAAAACATAAAGAAAACATTTGTTTACAATTACTCCTATGTGGTGGGAGAAATTGTAAATTGTATTTTAGAGGCTCTTTAATTTTAATTTTTTTTAATGTACAGAATAATAAGAAAGGTTAAAACAACTTTTATTGACAGTTATTCTAATTTTAAATCCAAATCATGTTATTTTTTTACAAGTTAAAATATATCGATCGTTCATATACTGTTTAGAATTATCTCACCTTACCCTAAGTACTTATGCGAGAAAAAACGTATTGAATATTTAATTTAATAAAGTTACATATTGTTCGTTTTAAAATATATAATTATCACCTATTTTAAATATATCATTTTATGGATAAATATAATTTTTTGTCTAGTATAAAATACTTAAGTTTAAAAGTCTTTCGTAAATAAATTTATATTTTTATGCAAGTTTTACGGACAAAACATGTAACTAGCAATTTAAAGGGTGAAATATGTACTTTGAGACATAATTAACGACTATAATGAACGTTTTTGCACATTATTAAAAAAGTAAATGTTTCGTTATAAAGGTGTTTCATTAATGTCTAAATACCTATTAAAAACACACGCATGCAATAGAAAAATCTATCAGTAATACAATTTTTTTAAACATCCATACTTATTATCGCAATTATCTATGCGAACGGAATGAAGCAGGGCTCTCAGCGATAAATATGTAATAAACCCAGATTACACCCTAAAAAACAACAACCAGACTGAAATTTAAAAAAACCCAGCTTTTTATTTAATATTTTTTTATTAAAAATGATAAAAGAAAAGTACACATAAGATAAAACACACCACGTTTTCTAAAATTACTTGAAGTCAAATTAAAATCATTTCATTTAGTTGTCATCAAATAGAATCCATTTCATCATCCACTTTCCATTGTATTTTTACCATGTTTTTATTAACTTGCTTACTTGTGTGTTTGTCAAGTACAAATCTTGCAATCGATTTTTAACTAACTTCCCGACTAGCTAGACATTTGAAACTTTTAGAATAGCTCAGAACACGATGACAATGCATTTTTTAAATACTTTTAGCCATCTTTAAGCGGAATTAAATTAATTTTCAGTTAATTTTGTTTTGTAGACTGGTGCAGCCATCTATTGTCCAGGAAATGGAACTAGTCAAATGCAAGTTAACTTCCAATTAACTTCATTTTCTTTCTAGTTGATGGGATAATTCATCAAAAAAATTTTTAAAAAGTATTTAATAATACATAGAATTGTCAAGTTTATATGATTCAACAGAAAATTTAAAATCATGGTATATAAAAAGTCTTTTTATCTTGTAATTATTATTATTTTTTAATTGCTTGCTTCTTATCGTTTACATCATACTTCTTCTATTAGGCCTTTTACCAGTTCTGTTTTAGGTATCCAGGAACAATAATTTTGGTGACATCCATCTATTTATCTTGCCCTCATCCCAGGAAATGAACTCGTGGACGTATTGGCAAAGAGAGATGCTGCAGTTATGCATAACCCGTGTAAGCCGATACATAAAATTCTATAAGGCTATTTATCCGGAAGAAATTCAAAGACCTATTTTATCAAGAACTAGCATTATTGCCCGGGTAGATATATAGATATAAAATTTTCTCTGTTTAAAAAGCTTTTCCTCCCACTGCTTAAAAAACCCCAAAACTCTAAAAGATTTATCTTATATGATTTCACGGAATAAGTAATTCAATACGGAATAAGTATTTCACGGAATAAATAACTCCTTTTTTCCCAAATTTTATTAAGTCATCATCAGTTTGAACGCCATTGTCTAAAATTGTCTAAAGCAGCGGTTCTCAACCTTTTTAAAGACCCACGACTCCACTAAACGTAAGAAAAATAAAATAAACTCTTCGCCCTCCCCCCTCCCCCGGTCACCCCCAGACCAACTCTCAAACCACCCCAGAACACCCCTCCGAACAAACCTCTTTTCCCCTGCGTATCGAATTTGACTGGTTGTGGTGAAGGGGCTGTATCCACATTTAAGAGGTGCGCTTAGGGCCACAAAAATCATTAAAAAATTAATTTAAAAAAACTAATTGAGCCCCAAATTTCGTTTTTCCTGATTTAAGTTTCTCGGGTCCTAAACATTAACTGTGCCGAATTTGGTCCAGGTGGGTGAAACAGTCTATGATTCTATAGCGGACGAACAAACAGACAAGCTCTTTTATATATATAGATTAAGTGACAGAACTAACAATAATTTATGGGTTGTTAATAGTGCATACATTCCAGGTTATCCAAGGAAGGATTCGGTAGCCATGATCCGGCTTTTCACTGGTCATGACTGTTTGGCTAAACATCCGAGTCGCTTGAAGATTCTAGAGACTTCTTTCTGCGCTATTTGTGGTGAACCGCAAGTTATGGACATTTTCCCTCCTCCAGGCCTGTGACGCACTGTCGACTCACGATCTCTGCAGCCGATATTGGGAGACAATAGGATCATTAAGCAATTGATACATTCCTGTTTCCTTCTTCGTTTTACTTTTTTTTTCTTTCTCTCTCTCGCTCTCTTTTTTTTTTTTTTTTTTTTTTGGGGGGGGGGGGGGTGGTGTCTGTTTTGTTGTATCTTGTAACGTAGGATTACGTTCCTCAATAACGGTCCTTCGGAAAAAAAAATTGTCCTGCGTCGCGAGTTACGATTTTGGCAGCGCGCCAAACCCAGTAGCAGTAAACACTTAAACAGAAAAGTACCAAAATGCGTCAACAAACAAACAAACAAAAAAATAAATAAATAAATGAAATAAAGAAGAAGAAAAAGAGGTAAGCAAACGATAAGTAATCCTACGTTAAAAACCCGCGGTAGCTTCACTATTAACAACCCATAAATTATTGGTATTGTAGCGTACTGGAAATATGGTCTTATTTTTTCCCAAGACCTCCCCAGAGTGCTTGAAACACAGCTGCGTTTTATCGGGGAAAAGTTTTGCGAGTTTCCACCGGTTCTGAACACGTGGGGGATTAAAAACCGTTTTCCCACAGATGCAGCCAGTAAAGCTGTCGTCCTAACGATTCTGGAATGCAATAAAGTTACGAAGAAACTGTCACCAACGATTGCCGACCCCCTCTCTGAGAGAGAGACGCGGGTTAGAACGCTCCCTGTGTGAACGTGTGGTTTTTAGGCTCCGTACGTTGTAAATCTACACGGGATTTAATTGAATTTGTTGCACTAGTTAAATGTTAATTCTTTTTGTAAATAAATTGTTGAGTTTTTGTTTTAAAAAAATTGCCCTTCGCTTTTTAATTAGGAATCTGTCTTTGCTTTGTTATGGATCCCATAGTAGTGATTTTTAGCAACGCCTCAGAGAATCGCCTTAACTATTCACCGTGACGCTACAGTATAATTTATGGGTTGTTCTTTAGAGGAGACTACGGAAAATATTTCGTAAGAGATGGTTTCGTAAGAGGGAGGTGTATCACGATTCAATCGAAATGATCTCCACTTGTATCATTTTACATTCATTAGTTTACATAATTAAATTACATAATTACATTTACATAATTAAATTATGTTTGAAATGAGAAATAAATATAAATTTTTTGCTATATTTTTAAGTTACAAGGGAAAACCCCAGATTTCGAGACATTTTTGAAAAATAAAAAGACCCATAAACCGATATCGTCACCGAAAAACCCAGGTCTAAAATTAAGTTCCATCGCAATATCTGTGAGTCTCTCGCACAGAAAAGAGAAAATCCCATTTCCAGCCGAACGGGGAATGGCATTCATCACCAAAACGCTGGAATCTTTTAGGTGTGACGCCGTTGGTAAATGATTTATGTCTCATTAATAACTAATGCTGGTTCAACAAAAATCAACTGCTTGTGACGCCTGGGCCTTTAATGGCCCGCAGGTGCTCAGTCGGAACTCCAACAGCTGAGCTTTTCAGATGTGCAGCTGGACATCTTTTCGCTTTTCAGACTCATGTATAAAGGTAAACATTATTAGTGCATGTTTTTGGAATTTTAGTTAGAAAACTGTAGTGAGAAAGCTTTTTTATATTATACTACGGAGTAAATTCAAATTAAGTACAACGGTCATGTATGCAATTAATGCCAAAAAAAAATAAATATATATATTTATAATAAGTACGACGATCAATGTATACAATTGATGTAATATATATATATATATATATATATATTTATAAAAAAATCGTAAGGGATATTTATTTTTTTTGGATAATATCCAATCGTCTGCTGCATTAGAAAGAAAAAAAACATTATTTTTGTCTAATTAGTTGTTATGCACGTGACGATAAATTTATTTAAGTACCAGAAAAAGAAATCACGTGATCGGCATTTAATAAATTAAATTCTAAAAATAAATCTTTAAAAATTCACCAAATTCTGAAAATCGAGGTAAAGATTCGATAAAGATTTCATTTTAAAGGAATTTTTAAGATCTTTCTCGTGATATAAATTTTATAACCCCAAATTATTAATTTAAATGCAAACTTAAAAAAAGTTACAAAAACAGCTTAAAAAATTAATTTAAATAAATCTAAGAAGAATTTTTCAAAAATCCTTTCTTAGTGCACCCCTACACCATAAGAAGAATCACCATGCAAAATTTCAGCCCTTTAGGTCCAGCGGTTTGGTCTCTGCGTTGTATATCAGTCAGTCAGTCAGTTACGGAACTGTTTTATATATATACAGTTGCACCCAAAAGTGTTCGTACACTTACGAATTTCAATGAAATAGGGGTCTATCCATTAATTAAAATGAATATTTCAGAATGGGTATTTAATAATAAGATCTATAATCTATTCTTAACAAAACTACATGAAATATTTTGAAAACATAGTAAAACTTTATTTTTAAGAAACCAGTAATCAAAAAGTAACAAAAACTTTATCTCACAAAAGTCATCGTACACTGAAATATTTTCGGATAAATTCACAATTAAAATTATCGTCTGGCTTTAATTTTTGCTTTCCTACTCCGTAATATTCGATTTATTATTTAAAAATGGCTCGTAGTCGTAAAGAAACAACAAACAGCATTCGAAAATTGATTATTTTTCATCATAGTAGTGGTAAATCATTTCGGAATATTGTTAAATTACTTAATTTATCCCATTCTACTGTGCAGTATGTGAAAAAACGCTTTAAAGAAGAAAATTGTATCGAAAACAAGGTAAGAAAAGGCCGTCCGGCAAAGTTAACAAAACGTGATCAGAGATTTATAATTAGAAAATTTGTGAAAAATTCACGTTTGAGTGCTGTAAAAGTTTCTGCAGAATTCAATAAAACATTTTCTACTTCAATTTCACCTGAAATTTTTTGACGAGTTCTCAGAACAGCTGGATTACGCCCATAGAAAATTTTTTGTGAGTGAGAAAAACAGAAAGTTTAGGCTTCCCTTCGCACTATCAATGATAAATAAGCCCCAAACCTATTGGAATAATGTCTTATTTGCCGATGAACATTTTTGGTGCTGATGGGCGTATAATTGTATGGAGAAGAAAAAAATGAGGAACTTAATCCCAAGAACTTAGTAGGAACAGTTAAGCATGACGGTGGAGGTATCCTTGTGTGGGGGTGCATGTCAGCATCGGAACTAGGAAATTTGGTATTTATTGATGGCATAATGAATCATGCTGTTTTTATAAATATTTTAAAAGACAATTTAAAATTATCAGCTCAAAATTTGGGTATTGGAAACACCTTTGTTTTTTATCAAGATAACGATCCTAAGTACACGGCTCTCAACGTTCGCCTCTGGTGTCTCTATAATTGTCCACAAGTTTTGAAAACACCACCTCAATCGCCAGATTTAAACCCAATAGAACATATTTGGAGAGAACTGGAGGTTCGAGTACGAAAACACGACATTCACACGAAAAGCGAACTAAAAACAATTATGATGGAAGAAAGGGATGAACATTGATACAAAAATTACAAAAGAACTAAAGCAATCTATTCCCAGACGTTTAAAAGCTGTTGTGGATGCTAAAGGATATCCTACTAAATATTAATTTAACGAAAAATTTGAATATTTACTAATATGTAGAGATTTTTTACAAGAGTACGATGACTTTTGTGAGATAAAGTTTTTGTTACTTTTGGATTATTGGTTTGTTAAAAATAAAGTTTTACTATGTTTTCAAAATATTTCATGTAGTTTTGTTAAGAATAGACAGAGCCTGACTAAGGCAGGGGCATACGGGGCAGTTGCCCTGGGCCCCCACATCAGAGGAGGCCCCAAAATCGAATAGAAAGTTTAGTATTAAGTATTAAGTTATTTTCATTATTAAGTATTAAGTATTAAGTTATTTTCATTACTGAAGTAGTGAAGCAGGGGGGGGGGGGGGGGCGCCCAAAGAAGTTTTTGCCCCGGGCCCCAATTAGGCTAAGTCGGGCCCTGAGAATAGATTATAGATCTTATTATTAAATACCCATTCTGAAATATTCATTTTAATCAATGGATAGACCCCAATTTCATTGAAAATCGTAAGAGTACGAACACTTTTGGGAACCACTGTAGATGATGTCACATGAAAGTACAGTGTACTCTCGATTATCCGGTTTGCGGATTATCCGTGCAGATAAAAAAAAAAAAAAAAAAACATCTGAAATATTTATCCAAAACAATATTTACGTAATGTATTTAAAAATTGCGTGCAAATTTCTTCCGACATACATATATAAATAACAAGATTTTTAAAACAACAATTTTCTATTTATCGAGGAAATTTCTTATTGGATAAAGGATGCGATAATGTACTAAAATAACACTTCTTTCATTTCCTGGGATTATGAATACAGCAAAACCTCGTTTATCCGGCCTAACTGGGACCATAGGCAATACGGATAATCGAAAATCAGGGTAATATAGGTAATAAGTAAAACAAAATCCTTAACTAAGCTGACAGTTTATTACGATAAAAAACTATGTTTTGTAACAAAATTACATAGTATTGTTCAGGGCTGCCCAGAGACTTTACGGGGCCTGGGGTAAACTTCTGTTGGGGGCCCCAAGAAAATTAAAAAATGCCAAGAGATGAAAACTCACATTCAAATTAAGTTACTCATACTTAAAATTTTATTACAGGAATGATAAATATAATTATTATATTTCATTGCACAGCTCTTTTGTTATATTCTCCAATAAATATAACATCTTCCATCCACAACGCTTTTTTGCTGTCTGTTTTAGTAGTTAGTACTGTCTTCAATTTATTAGAGAGAATGTAATTTTATAGCAGTTAGGACTAAACAGTTATATTTTTCATCAAAACTAAATCACGTATTTTTCAGAAGACTATTTCGGGGTAAGAGAAATCTAATTAATCGATTAATTTTTTTATATTTTTGGGGGAGCCCTTTTTTTTAGGAGATTATTTTGAATTTTGAAGTACGGTACACGTTTCAGAATTTTCTTTTGGATGAAATCTAATAAATTATTTTTAAAATTTTTTTTGGGCCCCTCCGGCAATTAGGGGCCTGGGGCAAAGTGCCCCAGTTGCCCCCCCCCCTCTCTGGGCGGCCCTGGTATTGTTTACAAGACATTAAAAAATATAAAAATAATTTTTCTGAGTCAATTCACGTCAACTTCCTGTGACATTCTAGTAAAGCTTTCTTAAACTCAACAAAAGGCATTCTATTACCATAATTTATTGTAAGACCTATGCAAGAACTGTAGTACTTTGAATCAAACTAAAAGGCGAATATTTAGCGTGCTTGTAGTGACGTTCTTGCTGTCATAGTTGAAAATTATTATCTAATCTGAACATTAAATTTTAAAAAAAATGTCTACAAATCTCATCCGGATTATCCTCAGATCCTGGTCAACGAGGTTTAACTGCACAGAGATATCATATCATGTTATGGAAATTCGCGGTAATATAAAAAAACATATCAAATATTTGGTAAAACAACAAAAAATATTTCAGGCACAGGTGACCCTCCTATAACACGGTGATAGGTTCCTAGAAAATGCCGTGCTGTGTGAAACAGTGTTATATGAGACCCAGAGACAGTTAAAAAAAAGGGGGTTACGTTCCGAAATTTATTAAAAACAATTTTTTTTAAATTCCATATAAGCAAGTTAATTTTTTCTAGAATTATAAATGCATGTATAACACAAAACGAAAAGAAACAAAAAATATTATTTTCATTTAATTCGACCTCAATTTAATAAATTTCTTCTTCATCACTGCTAAGTACAATCAAACGAGACCATGTTTTCGGTTGAGCAATATCACCTTCGCTTTCAGAACCTTTTTCTTCATTTAGATTTTTTGCACCTTCTATCCTCTTTAAAAAAAATCTGTAATTTTGGTTCGTTTGCTGGGTCTTACGAGGTCATTGTAGATTTCACGGTATGGAGATAAACAATTTTGCAGCTCCCTTTTGAATGTTCGGCTTCTTTCACAGAAGGGTCTGCATTCAAGAAAAATGATTCAAGATTTTCGGCTAAGCTTAGGCCTTCTTGCAATTTTATAGAGTTATAAATGAATAAATTATAATTTGTTTATACATTTTCATGTAAAGCCACTATAGTTTATTGTTCCTTCCCGTCATTATTTTAGGGTAATTTAGTTTTTAAATGTGTTAAACAAAAATCATGATATATAGTGCTGTAGAAGTATAGACGATATGTATATATATATATATATATATATATATATATATATATATATATATATATATATATATATATATATATATATACATGTATATATACATATATATATATATATATATATATATATGTATATATATATATGTATATATATATACATATATATATATACATATATATATGCATATATATATACATACATATATATATATACATATATATACATATATACATATATACATATATATATATATATATATATATATATATATACATATATATATATATATATATTGGAGGGCTACCGGTAGTCTCTTCTAACGAAACTACCGAGGGTTATTGACGTAGGATTACTTATCGTTGCTTACCTTTCCCCCCCCCCCCTTTTTTTTTTGACGTATTTTAGTACTTTTCTGTTTAACTGTTTTACTGCTACTGGGTTTGGCGCGCTGCCAAAATTATAACTCGCGACGGACTCTGAATTTTTTCTTTCCGGAGGACCGTTATTGAGGAACGTAATCCTACGTTAAAATTATAGATTACATACATTCAGGGAAATTAATAAAATAGAAAAGCGAGTGTTGGTTGTTTTTTTTTTAAACCACAAACTTTAATAAAAATCGGATTATTCGTGTTTTTAGATGATTCGTGTTACTTCTTCCCTCCATGAATCCGGATAATCGGGAGCACACTGTACTTTTCTGATCCAGTTTGTTTCCCGTTGTAAGTTGTATCTTCTTAGATCACAATTCCACGTTCTTTGTAAACCCCTGTTTATTTAAAAGTGTAATGGATTTAAACACCATTCTAATTACGACTTTCCTCTGGGGTGCGATATCGTATCTTTTTCTGTGAATTTCATAAGCTTAAGGCGTGGTTTTTTCCCCCCTTGGCGTAAGATATTGTCGTAGTCGAGCCCAGCCAATTTCAATTCATAACCGCGCTAGTTTTTTTTGCAGTGTGTTACCTAAGTACGACGCACTTTTTACCGGGAGAGGCACCTTCCCCAAAGGCAACTACTGAACAGTTAAAAAAAAATTAAAAGGTTTATTATAATCGGCTTGTATGTTGAATATATATATATATATATATATAGTACTTACAAATCAGATCGATTATGGGCACGTTAAATCTGTAGACCGGAAAGTCCTTCTATGATGTCAGAGAGAGTGGGAGAAGGTACGAACCCCCCCCCCCCCCGGTATTGCCCCTGGGGGTTACTCTGTCAAAATGGAAGTGGCACTATAGGATGGTGTTGATTCACCTGCACCAGTGGTTTCTTACCGGTTGTCCAGGAGCACCGAAGAGATGGTTCTCGAGGTCAGTAGTCGTTTCAAAACGACAACGAATTTTATAAAATTGGGAGAAAAAAATTTTTTTTTTTTTTTTCGGCGGGGGGGGGGGGGGGGGGGGGCTGTTCAAATTCTAAAAATTCCTGTATTTTTCCGTTTCCTAACGGTTTGAGTACGAAACAATTCCTGTTCTGTTTAAAATTTCCTAATGTATTTTCTGTGACGCGGAGTCGCTGCGTCGCAGCTATTTTAACAGCTAGTAAAGCAAATACAAGCTTAAATAGCTAATTAATTTCTAATTTTTTATAGGCTTTTACGTTTACGTTATGGAGCTGCAAATACCTCAAAAGGTTAATTAATCTGAATAGAATGGACTATAAATTTCAAAGAACGACGCAATTCCCGTGAATTATATTTTATTCTTCGAATAGCGAAGCAGCCGTCTGCCATCGCTGAGTTCCATCATAAAACTGGCCGTTGCCACACCAAGGTTCAGTAAGCAGATTACAAATAAAAGTTACAAGTAAAGAAAACGATATTTGAATGACGTCACAAATCGCAAACAAGATGTTTCGAGTATTAGTATGCGTCATAGCCCAAACACGTTAAGTTTCTCAGGGCCTGTTCACATAGAATCCCTCAGCGTCTGCGTTACTTGTGTTGACATATTTTAACCTTTTCCTTACGGTGTGGGATAGCATATATCCCAAGAATACGGGCCCAAGAATGAATATATATATATATGTGTGTGTGTGTGTGTGTGTGATAATAACGGCCCACCATTAGATATCTAAAGCGTATTTAAAATTATCCTGTTAATAAAGCACGACCCCATTTCTAAAATTGCAACCTAAAAGTAAAATAAGATAATTTATCGTAGCCCTGCAGATCATTATACAGACATGTGAAGTGGCTAAACTCAATAACATCCCCAGATATGAGTGTAGGAAGTTTATGAGATTCCGAATGCCAGTGTAATGTCAAAATTCTTGAAGAGCCCTCGATCCACTCTGAATTTATGGGGTCTGTAGCGTCAAAACCACAATTTATAAGAACTTTATGGCCACTTATCCTGCACCCAGGTCAATAGTTCGCGGTTCTAACAAACGCGGGATCTAGCAGTACAGTCCCCAGGAAAACTTAAGTGGACACTGTGACGAATTAAAATAATTCGCACAATTAAAAAATACGCTGCACACATGGAGTTGTCGCAGCTGACCGACACGCCCCCCTTTAACATATAGCAGGTGACAGCGAGCTGGAACGAAAGGAATACAAAGCGGTTGGAAAAACGTGACATCTTGGCGGAACAGAAATTCGCCACGGTGCTCCAGATTAATGACGCAGGACCACCGGGAAATCACGAAAATTTCAGCCTTGCCTGCCAGCAAATCGAAAAGTCTAAAATGACATCACGATTAGCATATCCAATAGGAGACGAGTTCTCTGGACGGAGCGAGAGAGTCCAAAATTCGACGGGGCGAGAAAAAAGTCAGTTAGCGACCTGCTAAGCTGTAGTAGACTCCTCCGACCATCCAGGGTCGAAAGAAAAAGGCTATACGCGGACTTGCGTAGTCGGCGGCTTATTTCTCACGAAGAGAACTTTTAGCTTCGGCTAGGAAGCTTGGTTACATTTCGACGAGATCATCAAGTCCGGATCATCCTGATCCTATAAAGTGTCTCACAGTCATCCGCCCTGCAGGGAGTGAAAATCGAGGGACTTGCTCTAATTTCAACGAATTATTCGATGATATTGAATTAGCGAAACTCCAGGTGGTAACTCCTCCTAACGGACTCAGTCGTCATTTTAGAGGACTTTCATTAACTGTGTAAAGGATCATCAATCTCCAAATTTTCTCCTCCGAATTGAAATAAATTCGTCGATTTTAATTTATTTGGCTGTGATTTTTTGTTGATTCGATTGCTACCTCGATCAACGCGTGAACTCCACGAATCTAAAGTCGCCCAATTAAAATATTAAGCAGTTTAGGCCCTCTGGCGTCAATATCGCAAAGCACTCATTTACTATTTGCGTGAACAGAAGATTTCTGTCTCTTGGTGTCTAACTCTCGTTGCTGTCGGACCTGCAGTCCGCTTCTATCTGGTAATGTAAACGGCGCCCCGTCAGGCCAAGTCATGTGGCCACTGCAGCTAATGCCTTCTAATAAATAAAGCAAATCTTCGAAGTTGTGTATTTCATCAATGGTTCCATGTGTGCGTTTCTCGCCTAAAGTTCGTAAGTGCTTCCCGGATCTACACTGCGCCCGTCTGCATCACACCTTCGTGCCGGCTACACCTCCGATTAGTGCTATGCCTCTCCTCCACGGCGTGAGGTACGGGGCATCACACACACACATATATATATAAATGTATATACATATATACATATACATATATATATATATATATATATATAACCCCCTTAATGGCCATTCTTACAAAGGGGCTATGAAATTTCCCCATCTAAAGAGGGAATCGGAAAAATGGGCCACATAAGCTAAAGGTTAAACTAATCGCAGGCCTAAACAATTTTTTAGCTAATCGTTTGGAGGTTTGCAATTGGTTAAATGTATTTCAATACGAGGGGGCTTGTGGCGGCCCAGTGGTACAGCGCGCTGGTTTTCGGTGCTGAGGGTGCTCGGATCGAATCCTGGCGTCGCGCCACGAAAAATGCCTCCGTTCGTGTCGTCCCTTCATAGGGGGTAATGCTGTCCACCTATATGGTGCCCCCGAAATAAAATGGGCAGTAAAATTGCGGCGTAGTATAGGCGAATGTTTGACGACAAGTGCCTCCGCATTGGGGAAAAAAAATCAATACGAGTAACGCTGACGGATGCTATTCAGAAAATAAAACTCAGTTTTGCTTCTAAAATGGTTGGTTTTTTCTGACTAGTGTCCGTAAACAAAAGTTCAGGAACCACTGGACTTATATGGTTTGATAGCAACCTCGCGGTTCAAGTGTCTTCATGGACAAGTGCCGCGCATTGGGAAACACTTACAAATCGGTAGGATTTACAACACTAAAGTACAACCAGCATTACATTTTTATGTATAATGTAAGAAATTGTCCTGGATGTCTTAAATGCAATGTAAATAATACAACAAATATTAAATATAATACAACAAATATTAAATATAATACAACAAATATTAAAGGTTTTGAAACGTGTCTAGGAATTTGCATTACATTTAGGGGTATTTTAAACCATCCTTTTTGTTATACATCTTTTAGCGTAATGAATTGTTACAGTTTGGTTGGTTATGGTTTTGTGGTGCAAGGTCCAAAATGGGACATAAAGCTCCAAGCACAAGAGTACAGCCGAAATATAGTATACGTAAATAAAAGCTCGAACCAACACCGTAATGAGAGGTGCAAAACAAACACTTTTCAATAATAAAAGATGTGCAAATTCATTAAAAGGATGATAAAGGTGATAAAAATGATGTGTAAACGTGATAAACGATATGATATACAGTATGCCCACTAAAGTCCCTTCCCACCCTTTTAACTTCGGAACGGCTGCTGCTATATTCATAAAAGTGGTGTCTAGGCATAGTAAAGTAGCCCTGCGCTACTGAATGAAACCACCTACCGCGCCACCTGGTGGAAAACTGCAGAGTTAGCATTCCTATCTCGAAAACGGAATGAGATAGAGAAAAAAAGGGATTTACAAAGTTGTAGAGCATCATCGATTTAGTTAGAAAAGACTCCTTGTGGACATTAATGAGAAGACTACAATGGTTAAAACGCGCATTTGTTAATTCGTGTTTTTCTACTCTGTGATGTCACGAAACTTGAACGAAAAGAGAAATGATTATCTGTCGGGCAAAACACGACACCACAATGAGCACAGTGGTATATCGCTTTTGATCCCCAATCAAAAGGACCGCGGTTCGAACCTCGAGGATTTCATCTTTGTACTGATTGTCTTTATAAACAGAGTAGACAATACGCAGATCGTGTAAAATAGTGTCGTATCAACTCAACGCAACTTGCGCTTGGTGTTCGAAATTTTTGCAGTATGCAAATACGTAAGAAACGTCACGCCTGTTCACCTGAGACAACTATAAAAGAGACATCTTCTTGGGGTTGTAGTATGTTGATGCTCGTGGTCATGGCTGAGTATTCCAAAGCTGAGATCTCCAGTGAAGCAGTACCTCGTCAAGGAATTCGGGGACCAAATAATTGGGTATGGCGGTTTCGAAAAGTGGCCTCCACGTTCGCCTGATCTGACTTCACTGGACTTTTTCCTGTGGGGATACCTGAAACAGCAGGTGTATGCGACCCCTCCACAAACATTGCAGGACCTTAAACGACGCATTACGGACGCTTGTGCCAACGTGTCACGCTCTATGCTCCAATGTGTGCAACGTGAAATTCAAACGAGGATCTAAATGTGTATTGCAGCAGACGGTGAGAAGTTTGAACATCTCAAATAAAGGTAAATTGTTAAAATTAGTTGTTTTTTTCCTTTCTCAGGTCCTTTTGTCCCGTCACAGTTTAGGAAATCACGAAAAAAACAAATGCGCGTTTTAACCGTTGTAGTCTTCTCATTAATGTCTACAAAGTATCTTTTCGTACTAAATCGATGATTTTCTACAACTTTGTAAATCACTTTTTTTCCCTATCTCGTTCCGTTTTCGAGATAGGAATGCTAACTCCGCAGTTTTGCACCAGGTGGCGCGGTAGATCGTTTCATTCAGTAGTGCATGGCTACTTTACTATACCTAGACACCACTTTTATGAATATAGCAGCAGCCGTTCCGAAATTAAGAGGGTGGGAAGGGACTTTAGTGGGCATACTGTATATAAGGTGGTGATGTGTAAATGTGTAAAAACGCTGATATATAAAATTGATAAAATGATATTCTGATATGAACGTTGATATATATTAAAGTAAGTAGCGCTAAAAGTATAGCAGTAAAATCAATAACAAAAAGCAAAAACTATTTATGTATGAAACCGGTCGAAAACAAGAAGATTACAGTTTGTCCCTCATAGTCTATTTCAATTGTTCTTAACCGGTGGTATGGGAGAACCCAAGGAGTGGTCTGCGACGTCAGCAGTGATAAAATAAAATTGGTTTTAGCTTTCAAAACGACCGCAAATTTAACAATTTTACAAAATTGGTAACAATTTTAGTTTTTGTTCCGAATTTTCTGTTCAAATTCTAAAAATTCCCGTATTCCGTTTCAAGTGCGAAAAAAAAAAATTCCTATTCTGCTTTAAAATCCCCAACTTCGCAGCAATTTGACCACTACTAGAGCAAATGCAAGCTCAAAAATATCATTTATTTTTAAGTTTTCTTAAACTTTTATGTTTGCTATTGTGTTTACTTTCACGTTAAATTTGTTAAGGCCCGTTCACACAGCATCCGTTAGCGTTAGCATTACTCGTATTGAAATATATTCAACCAATTATATACCTTCAAACGAGTAGCCACGAAATTATTAAGGTCTGTGATTGGTTTAATAATATATGGCAATGCGAGTAACGCTGACGTTGACGGACTCTATGTGAACAGGCCCTTATTGTTATTGAGTTTATTTGTAACTTTTTATTATGGTTGTTTATCACGAAGAGTTTGTTTCTACAGAAAATTAAACCCATTTTTGCCTCTAAAAGGGTTAGTTGGGAGAGGGTCCCCGATGAATTTTTGTTTTGACAAGATGTCCCTGATCCACAAAAGGTTAAGAATCACTGATCTATATGATCCTTAGGGCCTGTTCACGTAGGAGTTCGGTAGCGGAGCGTTAAAGTATTGAAATATATTTAACCAATGACAAACCTCCAAACGATTAGCAACGAAATTTTTAACGCCTATGATTGGTTTATTTTCGTCTCAACGTCATCTTTCCTTTAACGCTCCGCTACCGGACTCCTATGTGAACAGGCCCTTAGTGTATGATCATCGATTTGTTGTATGATTTTTTCTATAGTGTTCAAATTATGGTGTTCTCTTAACTTACAAGCGAAATTTCGATTTATTTTCCCAGGGCAAAGATAAATGACACTCGGCAAATGATTCGGAGCACAATATACACAGTTCATCGGAAAATGCCTGAGGTGGCCAATCTTATTTCACCACAGCTTATGCTATTTAACACCCGAAGAAATTCACCTCTATGTGTATTTGGGACATCCATACTCTTCATATACTTATGTGGAATAGGTATTTATCTCTGGTCAGCAAACTATGCCTGCAGGTTGAGAAATTTCGGAGATATAACACCTTTCACCCTAAGTTCTATGAAATGGGACATAGAACAAAGAGGGAGCTATATCATATTGAAAAACTACATCAGGAGTGCGTTGCAGATAAATGCTCACAAAAGTATAACATTCGCTACGGCGGCCACTTTCTCAGATTTGTCTCACGTACCAGAAATTTGTTCTCGTTGGCAAGGTCCCATGTCTATATCTGTATACGCTCCTGGATCTGATTTTAAGAAAGCTTTAAGAAAGATACTTCATTTGAGATTAGTTAACACATGTATTCATCAGAATGTCTCGTGGCATTTATATTTCGATGCTGAATTCAGTCCATCCCACGGGAATCTGAAATCACCCGAAGAGGAGGCTGAACTTGAAGCATCATCGTACAGTTATGAAACGTGGATAAAAGGCACATTCAAGTCTCACGGGAACCTGCCGTTTCCAGCCAATGTCGGAAGAAATGTTGCAATCCAGGAGAGTCGCACGGATTACATTCTGATGACTGACCTGCTTTATTATCCTAGCATCAACATTATTCCTCGGTTCTTGAAACTTCTGGAATTCGAAGTGTCAGCCAAAAACCGAGTTTACGTTCTCCCCGTTTTCAAACTCGCCTGGTACGGAAAATCTCCAGAGACGAAGAGCGAATTGGTTCAAATGACAGCCGAGGGCAATATTGTTCTTCCTAGCGGCACATCCGATTGTACTCAATGCAATATATTTCCAAAGGCTAGAAAATGGTTGGAAGTAAGGTCTTCCGACGAGACATTATCTGTCTATTATGCCAGCCGAGAAAAGGATGAATTCGAATCATGGCAACCTTATTACATATCATCGCGTAATATACCCTCTTTCGAAGAGGATCAAATCAAAGAAGGAAGATATGACAGAAAGTTGCAGGTAAGTGTTTTTCCATTTTCATCCTCACATATGCATTTTGGACAATGAAAATTTAAAGTTTTCATACGACTTAGTCAGTGCCTAATTTGATTCATACTGTATCACTACATTTGACTTCTAAATTTTGCTTTAGTTTCTGCTTTCAAATAACGAGTTTTCTGTTTGCTGAATTTTGATACGACCAGTCTGCCCACACTTGAAGATGGCAAATAAGATGGATGGTTAGAATTTTTCTTTGGAATAAAAAGTTCTCTAATTGGCTATTCAAAATGAAATTAAAGTGCAGGCAAAATAATTATTTTTTTGTAAGTTTTTAAATTCAAAACATTAAATTAAATTGTAAAATCATCAAGCAAGTACAAAAATTAATGCTCTGGCTAAACTGGATAATACGGTTCCCAAGCGATTACCGCCAAACATTTCGCTAAGATGCCAAATTAGGTTATAAGTAGCTGAATTTTGGCAGGAATATCTTTAATTTTTTAGCCTTAGAGGGTTATTATAAAATCTGAACTCATTTCAGTAATGCTGCGTTCGTAAGTTCCCAATGAAAATTGTCCAGTTGCGTCTTTGTTCTTGCCGCAATGCGAGGACGAGCTATGTCGTGAAGCAGAACGCCGCCGCTAGAGAGCAGTCCCCGCCGTCGATTTTGACAATTTTCATTGGGAATTACTGGATCATCCACCATACAGCCCTGACTTAGCACCATCAGACTCTCATCTGTTTCCAAAACTTTAGGAATTTCTTGGTGGAAAGCGCTTGGAAAATGATGACATGTTGAAAGAAACTGTTACTAACTGGTTAAATGGTCAGGCGGAGAGTTCTTTGATGATGGGATCCAAAAGCTGGTGACACGACTTGACAAATGTTTGAATGTTAATGGTGACTATGTTGAAAAGTGAAAAAATATTCATATTTTAGTTTGTGATACAATTTACGTTCATAACTAAAGTTTCTCTTACTCCATTACAAAACGGTTCTTATTTAAAAAATGACCCTCGTATACAAACATTCTCATCCTAGTCAATAATGATGCTAACAGAAGACCTGCAAAAAAATTGTCTGCATTTACCAAAAAGCAATCGTTGACAGCAAAAAACTGAAAAAATCAACTTGAAAATAACTACTTTTTAGAGACCGGAAAGTAAACCAAAAAAATGTTGTTGCTAAGCCCCCTGGGCTAGAAAATGCTAGACCAGGTCCATGAGGCTCTGTTGTGTGAGCAAATGAAAGGCAGCAGCATCCTGATCTGCAAGCATGCTGACTGAGATACCTAAACAGTCCGCAATGTGGAAAGGATTCACAGGAGCAGCAGAACAAGGACAAGGGGGAAAGACCTTTGTAGAGTTCTCATAACACATACTTTTAGTATGGCCACTCTAAAGATGAGCCAGGGTAGACTGTATTGGTCTCGGACCTCTAAAGAGCAAGGCCAGATACCATTGATGAACAAGACACTCATCAATGGAGACTCCAAAAACTGTATAGTCTGATCTTAAAAACAGATTCAGCTTTAGAAGCAGTTAGGACATCAAACAGGGGTGAATCCTCTAAACAGCTCTCATTTGCAAGTAGGTTGGCCTGATTGTTGCCACGGAGGGAAAAAAAGTAAGGACCTTAAAAACAAGTACTTTTTAAGGACCCTTAAAAACAGAAACTGGAAATAAGGAGTTTTTAGGGACTTTTAAGGACCATACAAATCCTGGTACTACAAGATGCGCCCATAAAGTAACCGGACAATTTTTTATAAATAAGAAAAATATTACTCACCTTCAAATAAATTTATCCCCTTCAAAATAATAGCCAAAGGAGTCTATACAATTTTTCCAACGTTTCTTCAAGTTATCGAAACACTGTTTATAGGCGTCGGAAATGACCGTTTGAGAAATTCGCGTAACATTTCATTTAATATCCGAGACGTTTTCAAATCTCTGTCCTTTCTTAAGCTTCGGAAAAAGGAAAAAAAATCGGCTGGCGATAAGTCGGGAGAATATGGTGGGTGATTTATCACTGTAATTGAATGCTTAGCAAGATATTGTTGTACAGAAATTGCTGTAAGAGGCCTAGCATTATCGTGTAAAAGAAACCATTGCCAAGAATCAAACAGTTCCTTCCTAACTCGCCCTATCCTGTTTCTTAATCGAAAAAGCCCCTCCTCGTAAAAATACTGATCAATTGTTTGATTTTTAGGAACAAATTCGTGGTGAATAAGTCCTTTGTAATAAAAAAATACAAAATCCTTGAAAGGACAGAGATTTGAAAACATCTCGGATGCTAAATCAAATGTTACGCGTATTTTGCGAACAGTTAGTTTCAACGCCTATAAAAGTGTTTCGACGACTTGAAGAAACGTCGGAAAAATTGTATAGACTCCTTTGGCGATTATTTTGAAGGAGATAAATTTATTTGAAGGTGAGTAATATTTTTCTTATTTATAAAAAAATGTCCGGTTACTTTATGGGCGCACCTTGTATTTACATTTCTGCACAGTAACCCAGTTAATATCTACATGTTATATAATATTTTGCAGTTCAATCATGCAAAAGCACTTACAAATTATTCAGAAACTCCTGTCGCGTTATCTTACACCCATGCCATTTATCTAAAAATCTCAACACAATTTTGTCCTGAAAATAGTCTTGCTTGTTTCAGCTCTTTCAACTGTGCCTCCAGCAGTATGAATTTCACATTTTGGACAATGCATTTCTCGTAGAAGTACGGCAACAAGAGGAGGCCATGAAAGACGTAAACATTCTACAAAAATTTGTTCGTCACAACAATATGGCTAGAGAGAGAAAGCTAGAGGAACTTTTGTGTCGCTATGGATCAGATACAGGGTGCTCCATTTGAAGTAAATGACATATTCAATTTCAAATTGTTTCTATGCAAATGAAACAGCTATCAAAAGGGAATGTCTTGTTACTTATCAAAATAATTAAGCAGTTTAATGATTAAAGAATTAAAAACATGAAAAGTAAAATTTAACAGATTATGAAATTAAGGCTGCTATGTACTAAGAAAAAAATCGTATTTCCCTTTTCCTCTCCTTGACTCTTGTGGTGGGATGAGTCCAGTTGACAGTTTGAGAATTCCACCCCCATCAGGATTGACATTTTGAGGGATTGTAATGGCTCTCTCTCTATAGGGGGGGTTAAGCGCTGCCCCCAAATTTTTTATTGAAAATATATTTTTGTCAACTATTTACAGATACATAAATGCTGATAATCCAATAAAATTGATATTGTCAGATACCCCGAACTTTTCTGCAAAGTGCTACAGGATTCATTTTATAAATTTCGTCCGCCGAAGGGAATTTATGAGTGTTTAAAACACACTATACCAGATTTTTTCCTGAATAATTTAATTTTTAAAATATTAATTGCCTTTTTTTTTTTTTAAAAAAAAGGGAAAAATGTACTCAAATGTAAAATTTCTTTATCTATGACGGAGTACAATTAAAAAAAAAAAAATCTTTGAATCCAAGGTGGCAATCCGTTGACAAATTTTCTCCATAGGTTAACATTGAAGTGAGCGAATGCAATGGGGTTAGTACATAGCAGCCTTAACACCAATCTTTTTGGATTCTAAACACCAAAATTTACTGATTAAGAAATAATATTTTGTATGACTATGTTAGGATATTATTTAGTATAAAAAATATTGTTGGTATTGTTTTGACTTACAGATTTTGCAAATTACACATTTTCAATTTGTCAGCATTTATGTATTAACATCATTTTAAAAATAATAAATTATGTATAAAGATTTCAAGGATAAAATATGATGATTTTACTTTTCATTCTGAAAACAACAGAGAATAGCATTTAATAGTTTTGGTCTTAAAATGGTTAGATTTGATGATGATCATTAGAGGATCTAATTTTTTAAAAATATAAATGTTTAAAAGTGCCCTTATAGGGAGAAAAATCAGAATACTTCATTCTTCAATTTTAATAAAAAATTGTTGCAAGAATTTTTAATGAGAAGTGAGATGGCCATACTGCATAAACAACTTTTTTTTCCTTTACAGCTAGAGATCAATGCAAGTGTCATAACTGAGATGTTTGGATTGTCTCTTATTAATTTATTTTAACTGATGTTTTAACGTATAGATTATTAATTTAAATGAATTCTGAATATCTTAAGGATTAACATTGGAATGAGGCGCGTTGTGGAAACCTAAAAAAAATAAAAATTTAATTTTAACCGCAATAACCAAGTTCTAAAGAGAGTAGTGAGTACTTTAACGATTCTGTAATTAACCAAAAAAAAGAAGGAAATAACTAAACCTACTTTTCAATAAAGAATTGACGACGAGACACAAGCTTAGGGGTAAAACACAAATTTTATTTAAATTTTAACTTCCTATTACTCTTATCGTAATCTCTAACAAAAATTTAAAGCTTGACAAGTAAGAGGCACAATTCCCCGATGACACACATATATTTTTTTATTAATGAATTAAAAACATAATGAAATAATAAAACAAAAATTAGTTGGTGGCTGTTAGAACCCCCCCCCCCCCCCCCCCCCCAAAAAAAAAAAAAAAAAAAAAAAAAAACACTTGATATAAAACTTTAATAAAAAAAAATCATATAAAATGCATATTACCGGTTTAATGACTGCAGTCTAGAAAAAATAAAGAAATGAAATAGGAAAGAAAGGACATAAGGAAAGATTAAAGCTTAGGGGAGTTTAAGGGAGGGCATGCCCAATTTAAAAAAAAGTTATAGGCCTCTTCGTGAATTCAAGTCCTCCGTCATCTTGCAGGAACGCATCTTTTTTTTCATCAAGGAGTCAAGGGACTCTGCTCTCTCAAGGTAAAAATCTGTCTGTCTCTCCCCGACTTTTTTTTCGTCAACTCCGGAGCCACTTTTCACTTGAAACATCCACGTCGAAAAAAGTAGTTCTTCCTTCTCCCTCTCCTATTGGGGAGTCTCGCCAAGCCTCTGTTTGTATCCTTGAGCGTCACAGACATAAACAACTAGTTTCCCCCTTTCGCGGAATCTCGATCTTCGGTGGTCTTTCTGGTGAGTCAGGGATTTGCTAAAAGCATTAAAATTCCGATGTTCTGGTGTTCTAATCCCTGAGATCATTGGAGAGTTCACGGATTCACGACAAAATGGCACTGCTGAAAGTATTGAATTACCCATAGCTGGAAGGGACAGGATTGAAACGGAAAAGTAGAAACTTTAAAAAATATTTAGTTTTCTATTATTTAAAACAAAGGTTCTCCAGCCAATAAAAAAAAAAAAAAAATTATAATATACCAGCCACCTAAATGATAGTAATAATAATTTCATATCTTAAACTTTTAAATGTCAGCACAACATTATTACTTCCCCCTGATGGACAAAATTTTTTGTCACAAAAAATTTTCATGAACTTATACAGGACCACATATACCTACTACATTACTCGCAGGGATGGACAAAATAAAAGACACAATTTTCATCAGATCGACCGATTTTTCATGCTTTTTGAAATACTCTGCCCATAGTTTGTCACTGCAATCATCATCTGTGCCATCACCGTGTACTTCCTGATCTGTATATAAATTGATCTTGTAAATAAATATCGTGGAAACTTTAAAGTCTGTGAAGTTCATGCTACCTGTCGGATTACTACGACGTCACAACGTTCAACGGATTTACAAGATGCCAATTTCAATTTTTAAAAAACAATTGGAATAGTTTCTGCTACATTCCGGGAGCATTTATCCGGGATTAGGGACAGTAATTCCAATTCCGGGAGAATCCCGGCCAATCCAGGACAGTTGGCAACCCTAGCTGTGAAGAGAATGATTTTGAAGTTCACGATGGACCGACATCAATAAGGATGCTAAAAGACAACATCCAATGCCAATGTCTCACCATAAATAGAGATATGCTGTACAGTGCTGTTCACAACAGTGTCCCTCGACTACAGCTATTGATGAGGAATGACGGTCGAAATGTTGAGCATTTGTTCTGAAGAACATAATCTTTGTTTTGTCACAATTTGTTATGCTAATTATTGCTTTTCTTATTACATGAAGCGCCATCTGTCGGCCATTTTTTGACGTTTTTTTTGTGGTTGCAATAAAACCCCATGTCATTCCAAGCATGTGTGTCAAGTTTTACCTCTCTACCTACATTATTCCATTTTTCATATCGACATTTTTTAAGAAATAAACTAATCCCTAAAGTAATCAAATTAAAGATATACAAAACAATTATCCGGCCTGTGATAACATATGGTTGTGAGACTTGGACTCAGACATTAAAAGATATTAATAACTTAAGAATATTTGAATGTAAAATTTTGAGGAAGATATATGGACCAAATCAGGTAAATAGTAATCTATGGAGTATAAGAACTAATAAGGAAACAGAAGCACTCATAAAATGCAAAGACATAGTAAAATTTATTAAAGCACAACGAATATCTTGGCTCGGCCATGTCGAGAGACAAACTGATAAGCGAGTGGCAAAATTCTTATACTGGAAGCCAATATGCAACAGACCAAGGAGAAGACAAAAAAAAAAAAAAAAAAAAAAAAAAAGATGGTTAGATGATCTGTTGAATGACCTAAAATGTCTGAAGATAACCAACTGGAAGGGGAAGACTGGAGACAGAGTCGTCTGGAAAGGGATTGTGCGGCAGGCTAAGGCCCATCACGGGCTATAATGTCAACTAAGAAAAAGACCTACATTATTCCATGAATTATTACTTTTTCAAATGTATACTGACTTTCTGATAACCCTGTACTCCTCCTAAACACTCTCCATTGAGTGCAACGGTAAAACTTTCAGATTCTTTTAATGCAGAAAAGAAACACTATTACAAACTGAATTTCAATGAAAATGGGTCATGATTTGAAAGTTTTGTGGAAAGCATTAAATTGAGGTATGTATAAGATTCAATATTTATTTACATGATAAAACATCTTGATTGATATTTCAATATACAATAAAAACTACCCAGTTCAATCTAAATTCTTTTATTAAAAACGAATAAATTTTACACATTTCTTACATAAATACAGCTGTAACTTTGTTACATTAGTTTTCAAAAGACTTTTGTAAACTTTTTTTTCCTTTAGTAAATTTCAATTTATGACCTGTAAACAGCACTGATGTATTTCAATAGAATCAAAATAAATATTCACAACTAAAATCAAAATAGGTTTAATGAGATGAAATACTATAAAACATAATGTTCAAACATGAAACAGACAGATATGAAGTCTGTTGAATAATGAAGATCAAATAATTACCGAAATGTGAATATTTTCTGACTTGAAACACATTTATATGGTCTGCTATGACTACGTCCCCTATAATGATAAAAAATACCAAACAGAACATTACTATCAACATATTTCTTGCAATACAAAGCCTAAGTAATCACATATATCATATATTTTCTAATAACATATTATCACCAAGTATAAAAAAAGCATGGTGCTCAACATAAAACTATTATATACTAACCAAAAATGTTACATATGAAAATACACTAATTTTCATTTTTCATTAGCTGAAAGATAAATCTTTTTGTACTTCTGAAGTTCATTCTTTTACTTGTATTTTAACAGCTAAATCCACTTTATGCTTTATTTAAAACTAATGCAAAATTTTTTAGAACATAGTAATTTATTAGGGTACTGTTTATTGTGAAGTTAGAAGATTAAAAGAGCCCCCAACTTCTTAAAAGAATACCTTTCGTAACTTGTATCAAAATTGATTTTGGAGTTTAATGAGACAAATTTTTACTGCAAAACAAAAATGTAATCACAGAGCTTTTTTCTTTTAAATTTGTTTAAGAGGGAATTCATTATGATCAATGTAAATATCAAAAATTTGTCTAAGACTTTTAAGCTCAACTCTATAATCCTATATATAATGTATGTATTATTTATCAAGATATGCTAATACAAAAAAATTCATTAATGTAATTATTTTAGAAACAGAACACACATTTAAATCAACAGTTCTGAGTTAATGTGTTCCAATATTTATTTATTTATTTATTTATTTATTATTATTATTATTATTTTTTTTTTTTTGGGGGGGGGGGGGGGGGGAGATGTACTGAATTTTTTTTTTTTTTTTTTTAGAGAAAAAAAAAATTATATTTTTACCATATTTTTATTAACTTGCTTTCTTGTGTGTTTGTGTGTGTGTTTGCCTAGTACAAATCTTGCAATCGATTTTTAACTAACTTCCCGACTAGCTAGACATTTGAAACTTTTAGAATAGCTCAGAACACGATGACAATGCATTTTTTAAAATACTTTTAGCCATCTTTAAGCAGAATTAAATTAATTTTCAGTTATTTCAGTTAATTTTGTTTTGTAGACTGGTGCAGCCATCTATCGGCCGGAATGGGAACAAAAAGTTAAACGCAAGTTCACTTCCAATCAACTTCATTTTCTTTCAAGTTGATGGGATAATTCATTAAAAATTTTTTTAAAAAAGTATATATTAATACATAGAATTGTCAAGTTTATATGATTCAACAGAAAATTTAAAAACATGGTATATAAAAAGTCTTTTTTATCTTGTAATTATTACATATGAGGCAGTGAAAGGCAAAGTAGTGTAAATCACATTTTCAACTTTTTTTATTTGAGTCTAAAAATGTAATCTCCATGTTCAATTTATAGTGGAATTGCAAATAATTATTATTTGCAATATAATAATAATTATTATGAATTATAATTTGCTCAATTTATAGAGGAATTTTTTGTAGTTTTTGCAGTAAAACACTTTGGACTTACACCTCTTTGCCTTTCACCACCTCATTTTAACAGGATAATTCTAAGACATTTTAGATGTATCAAATCCTTTATTTATCAAGTGGAAACTAAAAAAAAATAACATAACAGTCCAGACAACACCTAGCAATTCAAAACATGCATTCAATACCTAAACTCCAAAACCTCTCAACTACTATTTTTTGCTGTTTTCACTGAGGACATATGATAACCCACAGCTCCTTCCATCTATTGATTCATAAGAAAACTCAGTAAATAGTGTTAAGTGCATTCTAAAGGCATTTTAATGAACAGCTGTGACTTATTTGTTAAAATGTTTTTTGGTCCTCCAGTAAAATTTGCAATTTTTCAGTTGAGAGATTTTGGAGTTTAGGTATCGATATGCCAATGAACAATTCTTTAATACTAATCATAATGATGAAAAGATAAAGTAAATGAAAAACATACCTAGCAGATCTCGCAACAACCTTTTCTCTTACAAATTCATGTGGACCCTCAAAAGAATCTCCGGAATATTCTGTTTCTAGGAAAACATCAAAGCACACTGTAAGGTGGTACATCTGGCAAGTTAAGATGTTTGAAAGATATTTTTCAGGCAATGATTCAATAAAGTGAACATTCACTTCCTCTTCCAGTTCCTAAAAAGATTAGAAAATAAAGAAGATAGAAACCAATTAAATATTTTTTGACATGATTAAGACAAGAAAACAATTATAATAATGACTGTATTATGATCATGTACATCAGTGGTTCCCAACCTTGGGTACGCGAACCAGTACCGGTACACGGACAAGAGGCTACCAGTACATGAATAATTTTACAATTTAAAACAAAAATCTATTAAAAATCTACATTACAAAAAAAGAAAAATGACTATAATAACTAATAATCCATATGTTTTAATATTTTAGTTTGGAATTTCTTATCCATTGTTTGTGTTATAATACTTTATTGGAATTTACCTAATCTCAAAAGATGCTGTCTACACCTGAATGTGTTATCTATGACCACCCCATAAAAATTTGGCACTCGCCTGCGAATTATAACTGTGTTTGCGAATTATAACTGTATCCGAGAAGTTTCTTGCCGAGCAGTAAAATTTTTAATGCCATTTGCGACCGCATATTTATGTGAAAAAGGATTTTCTGCAATGACTGCGATGAAAACCAAATATAGAGCTTTGCTGGACATTGAATTGGATCTTTCCCTTAAACTGACAAACATTGAGCCCGATATTACTTCTTTAGTTAATAATAAACAGGCCCAACCATCTCACTAATTATATATTTTTTAAAGTGATTATTATATTTTATATATATGTTTAGCAATAAAAATATATCCCAAGTTACTTGTCTTTATTACAAATATTCTCCATTGCATTTTATTCCCCATTTTAAAATTTTTGGTCTACCGGTACATCAAATTGTTTACAACATGCAGCTACGGTACTATAAAAAGGTTGGGAACCCCTGATGTACATGATTAGTCATGCCTTCTGTCACATATGCATTCTGCAACAAACACTATGAAACTTAACAATTGTTAACTCAATTTAAAAATAAAATTTTAAATAAATTAAAAGATAAAACAATCACTCACTCTAAGAGCAACACTTGAAATTGCAGTATGGGAGCCTTTCCAGAAAAGCTGCAGTAAAAAGACAGGTTTTTTTGCAGGATAATCTGGGGATATAACAACAACAGTAGATAGAAGAGCTAAAAGAAGAAAAAAAATGAATTAAGAAGGTGAAAAGAATGAAGTGAGATGCTTTTTGAAAATGACAAGAATTATTTAATCTACTTAAAAATTGTTGATTTAATCAAAACAACAGGGTTGAAAATCTTTTTTTTCATTTTAAAGCAGTGTTTAAAAATAATGAAACTATATAAATAAGCTTCAATGATTTGTGAATTATACTAAATTACAGTAAAATCAAAGTAGTTATTAATTTTAACAAATTAGCTTTATTATATAAAAATATTGTTGAAATATCATACAATCTTTTAGACACCAAAAGGTTAAAAGATCTTTCTTACAAAGACAATAATGACAAACATTTTATTGAAAGTTTTTTTCTTTATTTATTCTGTATTTATTGATAAGGGATTTCATAAAGTAATTATTACTTCATATTGGTGTTTCACTAATTTTGGTGTTTTCATTTCAGGTTTAAGTCTTTTAGCATAGAAGTAGTTTTTGTTATATTAAGTGTGTTTGCCTACAATAAAATCCACGTAAACCTATAAAACATAGCCTTATTTCAGGTTAATAAACCATCTTTCGCATAAGATTTTGTTTCTTCTGTTATCATTGAAATTGATGATAAGTCTATCCTGCCGACAAATTTTATTTCATTAAATAATTTTTAAATACCATTCATGAAACCAATAATTGCTAACTGATTGGTTAGTTGATTTGGAGTGCTACAGTCATCTGCTGAAACACATGGGCTAAAACAACCAAGATCAACTGCAGATAAGGCAAAACTGAATGGGTAAAAACCCCTTGCTTACTGCAGAATTTGAATCTGCAAACTCAGGTTCCAAACCCCCCCCAGCTCTCCATCTGTTATAGAGCTATTCTGCCGTCCTAAGCATAAGAAGCGTATCTAAAAAAAAACTGAATCTTTTGGGTATGAGTGTTTTTGTAAATGTACATCCCACACCTGATGAATATTTTAGGATTTGATATTTTTAAAGTTTTTCTTCATTATTTCTAGATAAAATATGACCTTCTTGCTTAGGAATGATGTCACGTAGCTCAAACATTACTAAGCAAGAAAAACTGCAAAAAAGAAAAAAAAAAAATTGAGATATGTCTGTTATGCTTAGGAGGGCAGTATTGTAGTCTGATGTATGGTACCATATATAATGGAAAGCGAATCATATCTAATACAGTCAAACCTCGATATCTCAAACTTGAAGGGAGAGCCAAAAAAATTCGAAATACCGAAAATTCGAATTATCGAAAATCGCATGTTATTAATAACAGATTACAGAAAAAAAGCTGTTGTATATACTTTTTAAAAAGTAATCCATTTTCTTATTTTAATAAGCATTATTTACAAAATTATTTGAAAAAAGATTCAACTGTTGTTTGCTTCAGAGAAGAGTATGAAATTTTACCCATTACACCTCTAAGTGGACAATGGCTTTAAATGTGTCCTCTGACATATTTGGCTGGCTTTCAACATATCTCCTCAAAGTGTCCACTGCAAATAGTGCTTCTTTGTTTATCACATTTGGTGGCAAATGGCAGATTTCTTCCTCCTCGTCTTCTGATAATACACATGAAGCTTTCGTCTGATCGATGATGTCATTGTCCTCCCACTAACCATACATTATTACTTCATCATCTACAATGACAAAGTCATTGAATTCCATGTTATTGAGGTGCATGGGTCTGTTTAATCAGTTCCAATCATTTTCGGCACAGTTTTAAGCAGGGTAGTCAATGTTAATTATAGGAATACTTTCGTGGTCTTTTATGAATCCAACCTTTTTCTGCCATTCCCATACCTTATAAAATATTTACACCAGATGGTGAAACCCCGTCTTCAATTTCGGACAACATTTTTTAACCACTTGATGATACTTTACTTTGAAACTTTGGATGATGCCCAAATGAGAGAAGTAGGGATTTCATAGTGTTATCTTCCGTGTTTATATCCCTTCATTTTAAAGTTTATGCAGGGTTTTATCACTAAGTTTTAAATAGCTTTTCTTTTAGAAATTTCTATTTTTGCATATTATTTTTTTGTTTTTAGAAAAATTTTCTGTTCCATTTATGGAAAAAATTCAAGTTATCGAGGGTTGAGCCAAAAAAATTCGTCAAAACAAGGTTTTTTTAACATTGAGTGCATAGGAAATTTGAAGGGAATTTTTTTCCCTTCGAGATATCGAAAAATTCGCGAAATTGAGGTTCGAGTTAGTGAGGTTTGACTGTATAATGGATTACAAAGCAGCATATAATTTAACGATATAAAAATCAGCTAGGCTGAGAAATATAAGATAGGTTTAACTTTTTGCCTTGACATACTATGCGACAACTATGCCTTTGACAAACTATGCTACAAAAATATGCAAATATATGTATGACAAATAAATTGTAAAATGTTTGATTATACATTTTGAGCTGAAAATAATAAAAAATATCATCAAAATATAAGATTGTTAATCCAAAGCTTTGCAAAGAAATTATCTTACCAGAACCTCGCTGGATCTCAGCATTAAACAACATAACATCTTCCCCAATGATGTTTAATTCTACAAGTTCATCTATATTTGGATAATTCTAAAAGAGAAAATATTGATATACTTCAGGATTTAGATTCATAATAAAAGTTAAATTACCAGACAAAATAGTAACCAAGCTAAAATATCCAAATCTTTAATATTTCCAAAACTTACCAAAATGTCTTTCCACTGTATAGGCACCCACTTTTTTAACTGGGATAAAATGTTTATAGGATAAAGAGAAGCAAAATCAGCAGGAACATTAGTTTTTTGCTCTGCAAAAGCAAATTAATAAAATTTAAGTATAAAATAAATAATTATTTATGTCACTATACAGAGATATACAATTATATATATACTAGAATGTACAAGCATTTATAATTAAATAACTGATTAACAAAAATTTGCATACATGAAATAGAATTTAAAATAAAGTACAATTTAATACAAACATTCACACAGAAGTCACATTATCTCATTAACAATGACAAATGAAAATACTGTATATTTATGATTCAAAACAGCTTAAAAGCTCTATTCTCCTAAAAGTGAAAGAGCTCTTATAAAGTACCCTACAACTGAAGTCAAAATAATCAAATTTAATACAACACATATTTTTTTCAAAATTTTCAAAGCATGGATACATCTTACAGAAGAATGCTAGTTTCACACTAAGACACTAAACCAGGGGTGGTCAACCTTTTTGGGAAGAGTGCCACTATCTGAAAAAAAAATATGTGTGCAACTTCTAACTTTTCCAATATACAAAAAATATAAAAAGGTGAAAAAATGTTATTTATAGGCTGGTTATGGGATTTTTACACAAATAGCACATTTTTTAAAACTGAGTAGTGGAGATTTAAAAAATGATATAATAAATAAAACAAAAGTACAAACTTTAGTTTTATTGTTAATAAACATTTTTAAAAGTTCAGTCAGTTAGGTTATGTATAAAATAAAATGAATAACTTGAAACATTTAATTCTAAATAATTATTAAACAGTCAGTACTTGATTAATGTGGCTTTTGAATTTGTCATCTATACTAGGATTATATTATTTTTTCACATTTCTTAATTTTTCAATAAGTCTCCGCGTGCCACTGTTAAAACGCCACCGTGCCACACTGTGGCACGCGTGCCGTGGGTTGGCCACCCCTGCACTAAACTAACACATTTACCGAAAAATTATGCATTTTTCTTTTCCTTCCTCTTTTGGACAAGGCCAAATATAACAACTGAAAAAAATAGGCTTACATACAACACAGACAAAATGAAAGAAAAGCAGTAAACACCCACAATTTTCATGCAGAAAGGTAAATAATTATATCCTTCAACATTTGACATGACTTGTTATTTGTTTCAGCTGGTTCAGAATTTAAACAAAAATCACATCTTTAAATTTTTAAACAGACATAAAAAATAGTAATATACTATGTTTACCAAGAGAAGCAATCTGTTGAGTGAGATGAATACGAGCAGACAGCCTAGTCCTGATTGCTTTAATAGCACTCTCTGTGTAAGTGGCAGTCATTTTCAAATTATTTTTTGAACAGTGTGGTTCTTCATGAAATGGAGACAAAAATTCCAAACTACAGATTTGCTGAACCCATATATATGGCCAGCCAGTCGTTTCATTCAAAAAGGGAGGTTCTTCATAGCTATAAAAATCAATATTACAGAAAAATGAAAAACTGTTCTTACAAAAGAGAACAAATCTAGATCAGAATTCTACATAAAAGAATTTAAATCAAAATTAAATTGAGTTTTTTTCCAACATTATATACATATGTCTTTAGAGAAAAATAAATTAAAGACTGTGTACAACATTTTCTATCATCTTTACTGCATAAAAAAGGATACGCTTAATTAACTATGATGTTAAAACTTATGCACACTGAGGATTTATCCCAAATTATTGAATACACAGAATTAATACATTAGGTATTTAAAAGCATACTACATACCAAACAGGATCAGTAAACAGAAAAAGTTTATAGTAAGTTTTGAAACATTTATCAGTCTGATTTATACATAATTTCTAAACTTAAACAATAAACAAAAATAATTGCACAAGAAATAAAAAATCTTACCCATATTTCCTCAATAAATGCACATTAGCCAGGTTTGGTGAATCTCTACCAGTATCTCCAGGGAATAAACAATTTAAAAATGTGTTTGGTTTTAAAAGATCCCTAAATACAAACAATCAATAAATTAATTCCTTAAAGGTAGGAATGAAATAAACTATAAAACAAAGCAGAACAAAGGAAAAATACAGCCAAATTCAAAACAAGCTCAACAATTAGGTCATATTTTATAAGTATTTTTATTATATTTAAATCTTAAAATATTACAGAACTAGCCGCTTTTAGTTTCGCAAAACAACTCAATTGAAAGTAACATATGTAAGGAATGTCACCATTACCTGTCATCATAAATATATGTTGTTAAGGGGTATCATTGCTAAATTAACTATAAAGCTGATTCTAAAACATCGTGATTAAAAAATGGGAATTTCCATTACTTCAGAACAAAGTTAAAAATACGACTGAGAATCCCAACACCTATGATTTTATAAATTACAGCCCTCTCTGAATGTACAATCTATATATATAAAACGCGTAGGTATGCGGCACAAAAATCGGTGATATTTCTACACTCCGAATGGCAACGGCTACAACTACCAGATGTAAACATTAGCGTGTGTGTAGCGGTTCGACGATAGCACGTAATTTGGTGCAATTTAATTGCTGTATTTTACATGTGAATAATTTTAATTTATTCACGAGATAATTTATTCTTTTGTACCATCGGTTTTTCTAAATGTATGTAAGAGGACAAAATATGTTTAGACCTATCAAATGCAGTGTTTAGTCATGGACCGTTCTTTTGATTCTGTCACTGCAGTATCTCCTATTCCTGAAATTCTCAACAGTGTATTTCAAGAAGTTTGAGGAATATCATATTAATAATTGCATTACAATATCTTAATAGTAAGTAAGAAGAGTTAATTGTCTACACCTTTTTTTTGTAGTAATTGCTGAATTTTTACTCCGTTTTAGAAGTGAAGAAATTATCCCAACAATTTTTTATTTGGTAGATATCTGAATTGTGAACAATAATACATATAGAGAGTGATGTAATCCACCCTCTATTTTAGTACTTGCTGAATTTTTTACTCCTTTTTTAGTGAAAAAATTTGTCTCTAACAATTTCTTATTTGATGGAATGATAAAGTGTAGATATCTTAATTTCGAAAAATATTACATATAGAGAGGAATGTAATTTTTAAAATCTGTGTTGTTGGGTTTCTCAGTCTTATCTGTAACTCTGTTCTGAAGTAACAGAAATTCATATTTTTTTAATCCCGATGTTTTAGAATCAGCCTTATAGAGAATTTTGCAATGATTATAAATTTTTTGGCCGAGATCGCACTGTCCCTTAACAACGTATATTTATGATGACAGGTAATAGTAACATTCCTTACATACGGTTCTTTCAGTTGAGTTGTTCAGCAAATGAAAATATAAAACTAAAAGCGACCATGCCGGTCGCGCAGCGGCTAGTTTTTCAAAATTAAGATATCTACACTTTATCATTAATTACATCAAATAAGAAATTGTTGGGGAAAAATTTTTTCACTTAAAAAATGGAGTAAACATTCAGAAAACACTAAAATATAGTGCAGATTACATCACTCTCTGTGTGTGCTATTGTTCACAATTCAGATATCTACACTTAATCATATCAAATAATAAATTGTTGGTGAAATATTTTCACTTACAAAAAGTAGTAAAAATTCAGCAAGTACTAAAATATAGTGTGGATTACAACTATGATATTCATAAAACTTCTTGGTATACACAGTAGAGTATTTCAGATGTAGGAGATACTACAGTGACAGAATCAAAAGAACAGACTCTAGATAAACCTACATACAACTGTCCATAAATAAACACTGGATTTCATAGGTCTAAACATATTTTGTCAAAAGATCAGCAGTTGTAACAAATGTTACCACTACACACACGCAGTTTTAAACTGTGGATGGCTGCTAATGTTGACATCAGGTAGTTGCAGCCGTTGCCATTCGGAGTGTAGAAATATTGTCAATTTATGTGCTGCATATCTTTGAGTTTTATATATATAGATTCTTATCATGGATAATCAGTTTTAATTAGTCCATAAGAAATAACTAGATTAATCTATAGCACACATCACTTTAACATTTAGTAAAATATAACAGGAAAAAAAGAATACTCACAAAATTTGTAAAAAAAAAATATTAGTATTAATAATTACATATTATCATGAAATTAGTAAATGAAATAGCTTTGGGCAATTTCATAGGCCCATTTATTTTGGGTAATTATAGATTAAGAAAAAACAAGGAAACTCTAAAATAAAGACAAATTGATTCTCTTTGAACAATATAACACGATTAACCCTTATTAAAATGGCCACATGCCATTCAATACATGCCATTAAAAAAACGATTACAGTTTAGAATGTATTAGACAACAATGTAAACAATTGCCAGATTTGAATGACCAGAGGCTGGCAATTTAACAGCAATTGACTGTTCATAAACAAAGACTATGAGAGTACTAAAAGCATTGACAATGGGAAAATACATTAACTTATACTTGAAATATTAATGCAGTACTTACCCAACTATATCAGTAGATAATTGTTGAGGGCTAATGGATCTAACAGAAACAGTAACAACATGAAGATGAAATAAGTACATGAATTCTAAGGCTATAAACGATTCTAGAAAAGAAAAAACTCCATTAATTACATATTACATGTCAGACATTATACTATGCATATGCTCAAAAGTATAATATAAATGTATTTTATGACTAAGTTTACAGAAAAAAAGCACACAATTCTAAAAGCACAAAGATTTTACAAAACTTTTTCATCATTCTAGAAATGGTACTTTTGAGATATAATGGTACATAATTATAAACTGTATTCCTGTAATTGTTACAAAACCATATTCAACACAGGTGGCCACTGAAAGCAGTTCAAGTGTATATAATTTTCAAATCTTAGTAATAAAGTTAATAAAATGTTTATTCTTATGATTTTTGTAAACAGCTTATGCCATAATTTTCTCCTAATAAACAGTTTTACTATTCTTATTCTGCAATAAGAATGTATCTTCTCCACTTCTACTTTGTCTATTTTACAAATACTACAATTTTTGCTGAAAATATTGAGAGTTTCAAAATTTCACAAGTTTTAAATCATATAACATAACAAGTTCTCTAATCATTCTCACGTGTTTGCACTAAACAGATAATACTTCTTTTTAAAATTTTACAGTGAAATGCTGAATACTAAGGATGAAATATTTAAAGAACAAATTAAGTGAATAAATTGATGCACATATCAGTTTGCAAACAAAATCTACACGAGTCTGTTTTAATGACATACAAGTAAGATATAACAAGTTCTCTAATCATTCTCACGTGTTTGCACTAAACAGATAATACTTCTTTTTAAAATTTTACAGTGAAATGCTGAATACTAAGGATGAAATATTTAAAGAACAAATTAAGTGAATAAATTGATGCACATATCAGTTTGCAAACAAAATCTACACGAGTCTGTTTTAATGACATACAAGTAAGATATAATTTACCTTTGTTTTCTACAGTTATACACACAGACATTGGATGTTTCTGTAGAATGTCTTTCTTTGTCTCTTCTTTTCTCGAAGAAACTGAATGTCTATGGAGGTCCTATAAACAATTACAAAAATCTTAAACAAACATATGCAGTAAAAATTCACCAACAGTTTTTATTAATACAGTATAACCTCCCAAATCCGGACACGGCAATTCCGGATTTGGGAATTTTCCAGATTTGAGAGGTTTTTAAATAACACTATAAAATTTTAGGAAAAAAAAACACATTTTTAAAAAAATATAAAATGGTTTAATTATTAAATAAACCTGAATGCAGAACATATAATTACATTATAATTTAAACATTTCAGTCAATAATGTCTGTTGCTTTAGTTTCGGCTTATTAGAAATTATTTTTTCTCGAAACCTATATACTGCCATAATTTCATGTTCCGAGATAAAATTCCATTGTTCTAAGACTAATATTGTTTTATCTAATGATTTTATCAGGTCTTCCATTGACATTCTTTCATTTTTGGGCCATTCGGAATCACTTTCACGATCACTGTGATCGAGGGGGGAATGGGGGGGTTCTGGATTTGAGAGGTTGTACTGAATATATAAATCTAAAACAAATTGAAAACACTGACAACTGAAATCAAATCCTTTCTCAGATAGGCAGATCATTAGAGCAATTACTACACACACCATTTGATTATAAAGAAATAAGATTATCACTTACCCTCTCAGTATTTTCTTCTTGATCTGATTCACCACTTTCTTCAGCTAGAATTTTATAGAAATGATTATGTAATAAAAATATATATAAAAGGAAAAAAAGAGAAAACATTTCAACATAAACATCTGAAAAAAAACATGTTCTTATTTGCTCAAATTTTGTACGGTGATTAGCTCAAAATGCCTGAATAAGAGATACAAATAAGAAAATTATATTTGACTATTAGCACACTATAGATTCAATAAATGGAAAATACACAATTCTTTGTATTTAAAAGTTACAATTTCCTTTGCATTTAAAATTACAATTTTTACAATGTGACTAATCATAGGTTATCTGGATAGTGTTTAGCCTTAATAACAGAAAAATAGCCTAGAATTAATTGGACTAAAGTCATAAAATAACTTTTTAAGGAGAAAAACAATAATCCTTACAGAGTTCTTCAGTTTTCAGTTGTAGAATTTTGGCCTCATCTGCATTACCTTCCACAGTAATTTGTATTTTCTTATCTAAAAATATATAAACAAAAAAAAAAAAATGTTAATTTACATATTTACCAAAACTATGATAACTAATGAAGCAGTCTCAAAATCATTTAAATTTTCTATATTATATGGGTAGAATGTATGAAATTACAAAATTATTTTTCACACCATTACTTAAACTGTAGCAATTCTACACAGATGTTAATAATTTCTTTGTTTATACAACATTTATACTTACCCATTAGAAGTCAATATTGAAAACACAAAAAAATTTCAGGTAGTCTCTTCTAACAAAACTACCACAGGTTATTAACGTAGGATTACTTATTGTTGCTTACCTCGTTTGTATGTGTATATGTATCTATGTGTTATGTATACATATATGTATGTCAAAATTTTGACGCATTTTAGTACTTTTCTGTTTAACTGCTTACTGCTTGTCCTAGCGATACAGACTGGGTTTGGCACTCTGCCAAAATTATAACTCACGAGGTACAGATAGACGGTTTTAGCGTCTGAAATTTTCCTTTCCAGAGGACTTATGGAGGAACATAATCCTACGTTAAAACATTCAACCAATATATTTAACCAGGTGGTTAAAAGCACAATGAGTAAGGATTAAAGGAACTAAAGATAGAAAATTATATTAAAAGCATTTTAATCTAATACTGTGTGTATATAATAGTCAATATTTTATGACAACTTTTTGATACATTAAATAGGAGAATAAACCCAGGTAAAAAGTATACTATGAAGTATAAACATCAAAAGTGGACGTACAGCTAATACTCACAACTTAATTTCCTTTATTATCAATTTACAAACATTATACATTGCAATATACAGCTGAAGAAGGTTCTGTAGCATCAATGCAGTAATAAACTGGGTACATTTTTTACTAAGGCCCGTATGCAGAACAAACGCTGGAGCTTTGTGTGTCTCGCTTCGCAAACGGGGGGTTGTTGCGAGAGTAGGGGGTGAGCACTCTTTTTAGCTATGCTGATCAAACAATTTGCGCTTCCGCAAATGATGACGTCAAGATGTGTAAGGAAACCTTATATGGTCAAGCCACGCCCTTTTTCTCCTCCCTTTTGCGGGAGCTGGGGTCCCTCATGAACCCTAACCTGCGGGGGGGGGATTCGACGGTCAATTTAGCGAAACCGTCCGACTGAACTGCCTCAAACACGGCATTTTAATTGCTTCCTTGCGTTGGGGTTCAAGAAAAAGTATACAGTATTGGAAAAAACCCGCGCTTTGACTTCGATCAACGTGGCTGTTTCTTTTACATTTTGTAGATAAAATTGTCACATCAAATTTTTCATTAGAGGAGATCGAGAAAAAAGTGCAGTGAAGGCATCACTGATGAGTCATTCTATTCATCTGCATTGGTAAGTAATTTCAGTTGTATTTGAAAAGAAAAAAATGTAATTTGACTTTAGCAATATCCTAATATTTTATTATTATTTTTTTACTTGTAGGCTGTTTTAAAACAGAAAAAAAATGGATGGTAAGTAAACTATTAATTTTGTATTTAATTACCTGTTTTTTAGAATTTCTTTTAATCATTTTCAATGCTATTTATAATATATCATATTTTTACATTGCAAGATATTTATCATAAATAAATTTAATTAAAGCAAAATTTTAAAATGTCCTAATGTTTATTTAAGGGACAATTAAGTACTAAAAATGTTCTGTTAGACTTTTCTGGCATTTGTGTACAAGAATATCATATTTCTATTTTTGTTTATAAATCTTATAAATTTTTAAAAATGCTGTTAGTTAATCATTAAACAAAGATCAAAATATTTTGTTGCAGGAGGCTTTGTTACCAGGTAAAGATCACCGCATTATTAATATTTGAGGGTGGGGATTGAGACCATGACATTGTACACTGAAATAGCAAATATAAATTTAATAATTGTGCTTCAAAAGATTACTGCCAATGCTCAGTCATATATCAGAATTATGTTTAGCTTTATGATTGTTAAATGCAACTATGTATTTAATAATCATAAAGCTAAGAAAAATCCCAGAGAAAAAAATAGCTATTGTAACTAACAAAATGAATGTTTGTTTCATAATGCTTTTGGAAAATTTGAATTTTTTAAATAAATTTAAAGTAAAATTATTTGCTATTTATACTAATTAATCCCCCCCCCCAGAAAGTTGTTGTTATTCAAAGTGAATTACAATACATGAGATTGTAACTACCACTAAAACAGCAGAAACAAAGTCTTGGCATATTGCTCAATCATCAAGTAGGTTATTTGGATTTTGATAAATTTAAATCAAATTTTTGTAACAAGTTTTAAAATATAAATTTCAGACTGAAATTGTTGGAGATAATTAAAATTTTTTTAGTACCATACTTTATAGAAATTAAACAATTGTATGTTTTACGTAACATACATAGTTTTATGTAAATGCCTGCATAGAACTCTTCTTCATAATTATTTGCAGTTTTACTATATAATCTGTGACAATAACTTCTATGAAATAACATATGTTGATTTTTATGTATGACATAATAGCTCTGTTCCATGTGCTATCTCATTTACTATGTATTTTTTATTATTTTCTAGACAGTTCAACAGTACGTGGCAGGAAGCATCTAGCATTAAAAAGAAAAAGAGAAGCAGCAAATTTGAAGCTGAGGCTCTTCAAACCCAAAAAACTATGGTGCAAGAAATCGAAACAACATCCCGGCAAGGAATTCTGCTAAAAATTAATCAAAATTTAGAAACATTAATTAAAATAATGGAAGACAAAAATAGTTGTTAGTCAGAAATAAAAAGCTTTTAGAGCTCATAAATGCTGAAGATGTTGTAGAAAAAATGTAATAAACACATAAATTCATGTTTGCACAGTCTAAATTTTTGTAATAAAAACTTCATCTTCCATCTCAAGTGGATTATCCGTATCTTGTAATATCCATTCCCTGCTTAAAGAAAGGGATAACATCCTTCTCCTTCGCAAAGCGAATGACTATTCCGGCTTTGCGAGAGAAAAGACGAGTCTTACGAGAGCTCCCTACTAGCCGCAAGTTTTGATCACGTGACGTTCGTATTTACGAGAGAAAAAGGTCTCGCTGTTTGATCTGCATCGCGATTGCGACCCCTCTGCGGAAGGGAGGGGCTTTGCGAGAGCTTTGCTCTCGTAAGTGTTTGATCGGCATACGGGCCTAAATATCTGGTCAACTAAATTTTTTTAAGCTTGAAACTGCAGGGGCTTATATAGATACAATATCTTACTTCTTCCCACAAAATTTCTGATTTGACATCCATCAATGATATCCAAATTTTTAATGACTGAACATATAATTACTACTGCATTACTACAATTATCAGATTAAAATGTTTAGACATGCAGCTCATAAATATCAGAAGAAAAGAAAAGCAAAACACTTATACCTATACAAATTAAAAACAAAACTCACCACAGGCTTCTTTATATGCAAAGGCTTGGATATATAGATTATACAGAGGTTTTGGCAAGAACTTAGCAACTTTATGCTTTAAATGCATGGCTTGAAACGGCATTCCTAATTTACTCTGCAAAGGTTCAGCTGCCTAAATAGAAAGTGGAATTAACATAAAGTCAGATTATATTAATCACGCACATTATTATAAAATCAAGAATGAGCATATAGAAATTAGTTTCACAAGAACTGTTTAAAAAAATTCGAAAAAAAAAAGAGAAAAGACATTGCATGTATTTGATAAATATTTTAAATAATTACTACACCATCTACAATTCAAAACATTTGTCGTGTCTGCCGTGCCAAACCCTTTGTCTTGCCCCTGCTACTTTCTTCCCAAGGAGGCATGGGGAGTAGGGTGATGACCCCATCTCGATAAGGGATTCGAGAGAGTGGGGGGTTCTAAGACGATGCCCTGTGCAGAAAGCAGGGGAGGTTAGATGCTGTTGGTTGCCCACACGAGCAAGGCATGAGGTGTTTTTAGGCAGTCTGCTGGTGTTGGCTCTTGAGAGAGCAGGGCAGATGATAGCGCATGTTTGATGATGCACTAGGGTTTTGTTTGATAGCAGTCATAGTGAGATGACTGAAGTACAGGTGACCCTCCTATAACACAGTAGATAGGTTCCTAGAAAATGCTGTATTGTGTGAAACCGTGTTATATGAGACCCAGAGACAGTACAAAAAAAGGGGTTACGTTCCAAAAACTTATTAAAAACAACTTTTTTTAAAATTCCATACAAGCAAGTTCATTTCTACTAAAAATAGATATATGTATAACACAAAACAAAAAGAAACAAAAAATATTTTCATTTAATGCGACATTAATTTAATAAATTTCTTCCTCATCACTGCTAAGTACAATCAAACAAGAACATGTTTTCGGTTTAACAATGCACCTTCACTTTCAGAACCTTATTTTTTGCACCTTCTATCCTCTTTAAAAAATCTGTAATCTTGGTTTGTTTGCTGGTTTTTACAAGGTCATTGTAGATTTCATGGTACGGAGATAGACAATTTTGCAGCTCCCTTTTGAATTTTCAGCGGAAGGGTCTGCATTCAAGAAAAATGATTCAAGATTTTCGGCTAAGCTTAGGCCTTCTTACAATTTTAGAGAGATTTATTATAATTTTTATTATAATTTGTTTATGCATTTTCATGTAAAGCCACTATAGTTTAGTGTACCTTCCCGTCATTATTTTAAGGTAATTTAGTTTTTAAATGTGTTAAACAAAAATCATGTTATCTAGTGCTGTAGAAGTACAGTGTTGTACAAAGGCTTTCGCAATTTTTTAATCGTGTTAGAGCGAAACCGTGTTACAGGTTGCAGTGCTATACGAGGGTTCCCACAATTTATCCTATCGTGTTAGAGCGAAACCGTGTTGTAAGATGCCGTGCTGTAGGAGGGCTACCTGTAGTTAGGTAATTGTAAATAATATTGTAAATAAGTTATGTAAATAGATGAGTGTTGTGATTGTGCTTGTGAAAGAAAATAAAAACTTTTGGATATTCACTGGTGTGGTGCTGAACTTTATGATATGAATATTTACTCGTGAGGTGCTAAATTTACTACCGTGAACATCCTGAACAATCAAACCAAAGCAGTTGAGGTTCACAACATTAATACCTTTTGAAGTTTCAAAGGAAAAAAATTATATATACATATACATAATTACAAAAAGCAAACATACTAATACACTGAGAGATGAGTTGAACCCTTTATAACAACAGTAAAGTATAACAGATGTTATGGTGAATGCAACAATAATGAAAAGACAAATCTCCTGTTAGAGTACTCTGTAACCATGCACTTATATTACTATAAAATACGCACACCTGAAACAAGTGAATGTAATAGAATGAAAATTACCTATGCAAACAAACAGAAAAAGAAAGGCTCACTGATTTCAATTGCCTTTGTGGCACATGTGCTATGAATATTACAAAACTACAAATAGTTGATTAAATTTTACATTTGAATGTTTCTGAGTTGTTACGGTTTTGCAGTTATTTCATGAATACGAAAACTTCTTTCATTGTATTACAAAACATCTCACTCTCCCTAATTTCATGTATTTAATTTGAAAATATCCCATAAATATCACACATAAAATGATTATAAGCTTCACAATAAGAGATTCAGACACACAATTGAAAACATTAATACATTTCCTATTGAAGATTCATAGAAAAAAATACATACACATATTTATCTTAATACATACATACATATAAAATTTCAAAATTATTAAATATTTATTTTATAGCAATTATACTTTTCAAGCAACAGTTTCACAGCATTAAATGTGCGTGGCTTTATGAACAAGTCAAATAGTTAGAGACAAATTTGATACCAAATGTAAATAATAGCTGGCATCTGTTTAAAGATTGTAGAAGCAGTATTTTCACAAAATGCAAATTGATGGGGGGGGGGGGGGACATGTAATGTATACTACCAAACCTATAAATACAGAGCAACCTGGTTTGAAGGAATTCAGATTTAACATTAATTCTAGTGAAGGGAAATAAATTATACTTTAGTGATATCATTTAAAATTATAATTTGCTTATCATTTTAGTAATAAACAATCAATATGTCTAACTGTTAGAGCCAAAAAGGCTTGTTTCATTACAAACCTATACTTAATAACAGCATCCACAAAATCCAAACAAGCATATGACAAAGTATGTGTCGACATACATATTTATTTCAGCAAAAACAAAAAATTCAAAATGCATTTATTCTTTCACGTGAAACTGAGAATAACAATGTACAAGATAATATTTTTTAGGACACTATATAGTATTGAAATTTAAAATTCCTATTTTGATATTTTTTGCAAATTCTATGTTAATATGAGCTGTTCATCAAACTAGGCACTAAATTATCCCCTTAGTGTAATAAAGAGCTTGTACTCACAAAATTATATGCTTGCTAAAAATGTCCATAAACATGAAATGCATTGTGAACTATATAAAATGATTTTTGGTTTTAAGGAAATATGAGGAGTTCAGTAATAAATATGTAGTTTTCAAAATGTACCAGTAAAATTCAAAAGTCTTAAAAATTACATTAAAATTTTAGGAGTTTTCAAGAGCTTTTTCAGCATTGTATACATTTTAGAAGTGCAAGAAGAAAAAAATAACATAAAACCCTACTTCAATAATTGAATTCAAAGTTGGTAAGACATTTGATAATCTCTCCTTTAATTTCTTTATCTTTTGATTATATTCATCTTTACTTATTTCCGCTTCTTTGAGCTTCAGAGCATAACTAAATTTAAAGAGAGAGAAAGTTACAAGAAAGAAAACATATTAGAATGTCACATCACAATGTTAACTAATGAAATTGGCTATAAATTATGATTTTCAAATGAAACTGCAGTTAATGACAAGTGGGTATTACTTAAATATAGAGGAAAACACAAATAACAAAAAGAAACAAAAAAACATGCTTAAGATTTTTGCATAGTTTTTTAAACAATTCAGATATATAAATCTTGGAAAACATATGATAAAAAAAATGGAATGTTTTATGAGGAAAAGTTACATTATGTTTTGATATGAGTGGAGATGTATTTAATTTGGTAGACTAATATTCTTATATCCTTTCAAAGTAAATACTAGAGAAGTATAATTTTTAAAAAATATTACACCAAATACAGCCCCCCCTCCCCTCTACAAAAGCAACAAAATAAATTTATCTAGTCATTTTGTCAGATTTAAAACTATGTTAATACCAGATTGTTGTTTATATGTTCTAAAAATATAACATTTATATTTGTTTGACATTACGATGTTTATGCTTGGTGCATTTATTGTACATTCAAAATATATGTAAATGATAACTCATATGAAGTTTAATGCAACAAACTTCCAACTGAATATCAATAAGAGTAAGCACTTAAGTATTAAATCCCTTAGTCATTTATGGACAGCTGAACTAAGAGAAACTGTGTTTTTAATTTCAAAGATATAATCTATAATTGTGCCATACCTGAAAGTAATATTGATATTTGGTTTGAATTTTATACATTTATGTAATATAAATTTCATTTCATTCATCAATTTAATTTACTTAACAGAAGTTTAGTTTTAAAAATATATTAAAGAATTAAATATCATGATAGATGTATAACAATAAACAACAGACTATCTTTTCAACTGTTTGCATGTTATTACTATTTGTTTGGCATTATAAGTTATTAAAATATTGAGTATACAATTTCAAAATTTCTTCATATTTTTGCAGATAAATAAGAATATTATAGTAAAACATTCTTTTTATTTAGAGATAATATTACTTCAAGTGCATTAAAAAAATTTTTAACATTAGGAGGAATGACACTAAAAATTAATACTTTTCTCTCCATTAGTATAGACATAAGTTATTTAATCAAACTAAATTTTTATCTTTTGCGCAACAATGTAACATCCCCCTCATTTCTTTTACTTTTGTTCTCTCCAAATCTTATAGTTCTTTTCAAAGATTGAAAAAAAAATTTTTTTTAATTAACAATTATAAATTTCCACCTACAAATACTCTTAATTATTACCATGTTTTTAATAACTCGCTTTCTTGTTTGTTTGTTTGTGTGTTTGTCCAGTACAAATCTTGCAATCGATTTTTAACTAACTTCCCGACTAGCTAGACCTTTGAAACTTTTAGAATAGCTCAGAACACAATGACAATGCATTCTTTTAATACTTTTAGCCAAAAAAATCCGCAAGGTGGCACTTTGATCGAATTCAATGCTTGGACTTTTGCATAATGGCATTTGACGATTCTGAAAACAGAATATATGAGAATTTAGTTTGTTTACAAAAATATTGTGCGAAAAATTTTAAAAAATTATAAAAATTAAAGTTTATAAAGTCTGTGGATAGTGAAAATGACTTAAAAGTGATTAAAATTAAATAAAAGAAAGTGAAAAAGAATAATTAAGAGAGAATTGTCAAGTTTATATGATTCAACAGAAAATTTAAAAACGTTGTATATAAAAAGTTCTTTTTATCTTGTAATTATTAGATTCAATATATTTATATTCAATATATTTATATATTCCATATACAAAGAAGGAATGAATGTTTTAGAATGCATGCACACATTCACAAATTAAAAAAAAATTTGGTAGTCTCTTCTAACGAAACTACCACGGGTTATTAACGCACTATTACTCTTTTGTATGTATATATGTATGGATGTGTTATGTATATACGTAACTATATATATGTACATATGTGTATATATATATACAATGTGTCAAAATTTTGACACATTTTGATACTTTTCTACTTAGTCATTATCTTTATACCTATCTCTGTGATGAAAATGGCATCAGGTGGTACCCAGACATATTTTCATGAAGAGAGGTTTATTTAAAATATATTTTTTTATCTTAAAAAATGGTGAAATAGTTTTTGACAATTCAATCTTTGAATTTTGATGATTACTCAGATGAAGGCATTATCTGTTTGTCCCCTGACCCTGGTCAGGTAACTGATGAAGAAAATATTGCAGATGATGATTTAGGTGAAATTATTCCAGTGGAAGTTTCTGGACAAGCTGGACTAAAAATCAAACAGTGGAAAGGTAGAAATCTTGAGAAGAAAATAAAATGTAAGAAGAGAAAAAGACCCATTACAAATGATACTTCTGTTAGAAGTAAGCGCCATTTATCGGCATATTTTACTTATAAAGATCGCTATCCCTAACTTTGATTATATCCCGGCAACTATGCGCAAATAAAGGCACCTAAACATATAAAAACACCTATTATTTCCTTTTAATTTATGTGTCCTCATGTTGGCTTTGCCGCGGGGTGCGCCGTGCGAGGCGAACTTTTATTTGTAAACAACGCCATGTTGGAAAATGACGTCACCGTCATTTTCCGGCGGATGATAAACTCTCATTGTATTTTGATTCGCTACATGCAAATTTTCTGTCATTATTCAAATTTTTTCATTGTTTTGTGATTGGCTGCCAGAAATCTAACTGCAGCTTGTTAACCTTGTTTAAGCACTATATATAACGAGTCTGACTATAGTTTAGCGGTGGTGTATCGCTATTGCATTAAGTTATTTTTGTGATACTTGACATATTATAGTCTTGTATCGTATTTTTATTACTTGTTTCTTTTTTTCCGGAAATGTAACCGGTTGATGTATTTTCTTTTTTAGTTTTTAATTTAAATAAACTACTTTAATTTTTTATCTTAAATTTTCTCTGGCTCAACTTTAATTTTTTTGATGTTTTTAAGATAAGTTTAATTTCTGAGCCATTACCGTGCTCAGCACCACAGCGCAATTAATTCTGCTTCATTGGGTTTTTCGATCATCTATATCGAGACTCTATTAGAAGGTTATGGGCCCAGACTCGTTAAATTAGCTTATCTTGTTTCCTGTAAAAATTCCTGAGTAAGGATGGCGCAACTTGACCTTTATAGTAAAGTCCCGCCGCTGACAGAAAATAGTTATTCGTCATGGACTTCGGCCATGAGAATGGTGCTAATAGAGCGGGGACTTAGTAAAGTGGTCTTGGAACCTGCCGTTACCGTCAAGGATGAGGATACAGCCGTAGCCGAAGATCTTCACGAAAAGGGGCAGAAGGCATTGGCCTGTATATTTTTAAATCTGCCAACTAAATACAGAAACATCATCGAGAAAGCCATCGATGGTCGTGAAGCTTGGGCGAAGCTGAAAACGCATTTTGAGCCAGATTCGTTAGCAGGTGTTATGCACCTGAAACACCAGTTTTGGTCAACGAGGTTGAAGGATGACGACATTTCGCAATATGCTGCCCAGTTATCATCCCTAGCTGAGAAGTTGAAGGATGCAAAGGAACCTGTGTCAGAACTCGACCAGGTCTTTCAATTACTTCGTTACCTTCCGGATCCTTACGAGGGACTAGTACAGACAATCTACAGAAAGAAAAAGGATGACCTGATTTTTTCAAGAATCCTTAATGAAGTTCTCGCTGAACAAGCAAGGCTGTCGCAACGGGAGAATGACCGTAGTCATCAAGCATGGACGTCCACCCCTACTCGAGAACAACCAGCCCGTGATACGTCCTCATCATTTGCACCCTCAAGAACGCGGAGATGTTATGAATGCAAGAGCAAGAATCACCTACGAAACCGATGTCCTAAATTACGCAGAGCGAGATCTCCAACACCCCACCGGAGACAGATGACAAGACGATCCCCACCGAAGCGTGACTCAAGTACCGATTCTGAGAACAGTAGAAATCTTATCTGTCCGTGTCTTATTCCACCATTAAACCTTCCTGTGAATGGGTCCTGGACTCTGCCTCAACCGACCATGTTTGTGGGTCGAAGGAACTTTTCACCAAATTTAAACCGAAAGGTTAGGGAGTTGTATCAAGGACACACACACCGCTGTTGAAGGTAAGGGCGAAGTTATTGTAAAATTTGATAATTCTGTAATTACTCTTAAAAATGTCTTGTATGTTCCTAATATATCTAAAAATTTAATATCCTGTTTTAAACTTGACAAAGGAGGGGCTATTTTAACATTTAAAAATGGAAAAGTTAAAGTTAAAGATAATGAAGAAACTGTATTTACTGCTCACGGGGAAAATGGTTTATATATTGTGAAATCTCAACCTATTAAAAGTAAATCTAAAGCTAAGAATTTTAAGAATAATGCAATTGATACTAATGTTAAAACTAAAGAATGTTTAAATTCTAAAAGAGTATCCTTTTTAACAGATAGTTTAGATGTGTGGCACAGAAGATTTGCACACATTAACGCGGAATATATTAAAAACACAGCTAGAAACGAAGCCGTTAAAGGTCTTCCTAAATTAAAAGGTGAACTAAAACCTTGCGACGCGTGCCGAGAGGCCAAATCGCGACGCGTAAGTTTTAAAGGGAAAGGCGAAATTAAGTCAACTAAACCTTTACAACTTCTTTACCTTGACCTCTGTGGTCCATTTCCAACAACGTCTATAGAAGGCCATAAATATTTTCTAGCAATAGTGGACAATTTTTCGCGTAAAGTCTGGAGCTATCCTTTAAAAACTAAAGCAGATACTTTTAAAACATTTAAAATTTTCTTAAGTAACGCGGAAAGATTTACCGAAAAACAAGTAAAAGCCATTCGTACCGATAATGGTACAGAGTTTATTAATAATGATTTCCGTGAATTCTGTGAAAACCTCGGAATAATTCATCAGAAATCAAACATTTACACTCCAGAACACAATAGTTGTGTTGAAAGATTTAATTATACTGCCGTAAACGGCATTAATGTGTTATTAAGAGACAGTGGCCTAAGTCAGGGTTTCTGGGTCGAAGCATTGAGGCACTTTACCCATACATGGAACCGAGTAGTGCACAGTGGAACTAAAACCCCTTGCGAAATGTATAGCGGATACAAACCCTCAGTACAGTATCTTAAACCTTTTGGGACAAAAGTATTTTTTGGAGTACCAAAGCAAGTCCGTAATAAACTCGACATGCGTGCACAACAAGGAATTCTTGTTGGTTATGCACTTCAAACTAAAGGATATAGAGTTTGGGTTCCAAACGAACACAAAATAATTGAAACTATCAATGTTCGAATTGATGAGTCGGGAAAAACTGAAAACCAAACGGAAAATCATGATATCGATCCCGAAGTTTTGTTTCCTAACCGCCAATTTATTTGTAGTACTCCTGAAGAACCAAATTCTAGTGAAACCAAGACTATTCCCAAAAGTAGAGAAACCAGCCCGAAAAAAGAAATTCCCATAGTTGAGGAAATACCTAAAACGGATTCGGAAATTGAATCTCAAGCGGATTCCGAAATAGAATATCAGATGGATTCAGAAGACACCCCAGAGGGAAAGCCTCCAAAAATATTAGCTGGACGCGAGAGTGTATACCCCGTTCAAATAGCTCTAGAATTTATATTTATTACTATCCTGAAGGTACGACGAAAAGGTTAAATACCCTTAAAAAAATAAAAGGATATTGTAATTATAAAAATCTAGTTTACGATGAAAACCTATTTGATTTTTCATCTAAAAATCCTTTCGAAGATATAATTTCCGCGGATCAAACCGCAAGTAGTAGCAGTCATGTTGAATGACTAGATTTGCCCCATTTTGTCCCAAATAGCCTGAAACAAGCACTCAATACTAAAGATTCCGAACATTGGATAAAAGCCATGAAAACCGAACTTGAAGTAATGAAAAAACGTAAAGTGTGGAAATTAGTCGATTTGCCGGAAAATACGAAAGTACTCGGCTGCCGTTGGGTGTATACCCTTAAACTCGATGACAAAGGGGATATTTCCCGTTACAAGGCTCGTTTAGTTGCCCAAGGTCATCTACAGAGGAAAGGGGAAACGTACGAAGAAACGTTTTCACCCGTAGTGAATTTCGGCCTTATTCGATTCTTTTTTTCTATTCTAGTCTGTTTTTACAAATGGTCCCATGTTCAATTAGATATCACATGTGCTTACCTTTACGCCCCACTAGAACAAACTATTTATATGAAACAGCCTCCCGGTTTTGAAAATTCAAACAAGGTATGCCTACTTAAAATGGCAATTTACGGTTTACACCAAAGTTCACGCGAGTGGTATTTTGAAATCCACGAAGTTTTAAATGAATTAGGTTTCATAAAACTCGATTGGTGTAACTGCTGTTATATTTATGGAAGAAAAATAGTTTTGTTACTTTATGTGGATGATATCATTATATTTGGCAAAAAACCTAAACATTTAGAAAAAGCGATAAATTTAATTAGCCAGAAATTTGAGAATAAATTTTTGGGAAAAACTACAAAACTTTTGGGGGTGAATTTTGAGGACAAAAACGGGGAACTATTTATTCACCAAAGTAATTATATATCAAAAATTTGTTTAGACTACGAGGAGTACAATTATCCTATTGCCTCATTACCTATACCAGTGGGAAAAATTTATTCGAAAGAGCAATGTCCTAAAACTGATGACGAAGCGTTAGAAATGTCGAAAATTCCTTATAGGAATTTAATAGGAAGTTTAGCGTTCATTGCTAATAGAACTCGTCCAGATATTTGCTATGCCCTTAATATTTTTTCCCAATTCCAAGAAAACCCTGGAATTGCACACTGGGAAGGGTTGTTAAAAATTTTGGGTTATTTAAAATATACAAAGAGTTTGAAAATAAATTTGTCAAATACAGGTTCATTAAACTTAAATGCATATTCTGATGCCGATTTCGCTAATAATCGCGATGATCGCGTTTCAATGGGTGGATTAATAATATTTGCTGACAAATCCCCCATAGTATGGCGAAGTTTTAAACAAAAATCTGTTTGTTTAAGTAACATGGAAAGTGAATTCGTCGCCCTAACAGAAACGGCAAAGGAGTTGATTTGGTTGCAACAAATCGTATTGGAGTGTCAGAAACTAAAAATTTTTAAAGACACAGCCACTAATCCAATTTTGTTAGTGGATAACCAAGCAAGTATAGAATTTGTAAAAAATCCACATGAAAATCATCGCACTAAACACATCGATGTGAAATTATTTTTTGTGCGCGATTTTATATATAAGAAATTTTTTAAAATTCAGTATATACCCACTAAAGCAAATTTGGCCGATATTTTTACTAAACCACAAACGAAAAATAATTTGAAAAGGTTTAATGAGCATGTATTTGTGAAAGAATGACTATATGAGTGCCAATTTAGAATATAATTGTTTATTATATTTATGAAGGACTTTTATACACGTTCAGATTTTTAGAATGTGCAATTTTTTCAATGTATCACGTATTAGTAATTATACACAGTATTTTTTGTTGTATTAAAAATTATCGAAAAAAAATGTAATATACTGTATGATAAAATGTTTAAATGTATTTTTCACTTGTATGCTTATAATGTGTGAAATCACGTCGTTTTTCTATATACACTGCTAAAGTGCCTAAGTATGTACAGTGTCATGCTTTTATGTCAATTGTTTTGTTGAATATCATGCAATGCGAGTTTAAATAAGGTTTTTCTTTTAGCATAAGTTTAGCTATAAAGCATAGTTTAAAAAAATGTTTAGATGCTGTTTGCGTAGAGTTGCCGCGATGGAGCGACCTTGTTAGAAGTAAGCGCCATTTATCGGCATATTTTACTTATAAAGATCGCTATCCCTAACTTTGATTATATCCCGGCAACTATGCGCAAATAAAGGCACCTAAACATATAAAAACACCTATTATTTCCTTTTAATTTATGTGTCCTCATGTTGGCTTTGCCGCGGGGTGCGCCGTGCGAGGCGAACTTTTATTTGTAAACAACGCCATGTTGGAAAATGACGTCACCGTCATTTTCCGGCGGATGATAAACTCTCATTGTATATTTTGATTCGCTACATGCAAATTTCCTGTCATTATTCAAATTTTTTCATTGTTTTGTGATTGGCTGCCAGAAATCTAACTGCAGCTTGTTAACCTTGTTTAAGCACTATATATAACGAGTCTGACTATAGTTTAGCGGTGGTGTATCGCTATTGCATTAAGTTATTTTTGTGATACTTGACATATTATAGTCTTGTATCGTATTTTTATTACTTGTTTCTTTTTTTCCGGAAATGTAACCGGTTGATGTATTTTCTTTTTTAGTTTTTAATTTAAATAAACTACTTTAATTTTTTATCTTAAATTTTCTCTGGCTCAACTTTAATTTTTTTGATGTTTTTAAGATAAGTTTAATTTCTGAGCCATTACCGTGCTCAGCACCACAGCGCAATTAATTCTGCTTCATTGGGTTTTTCGATCATCTATATCGAGACTCTATTAACTTCAGATGACGATAGGGGGCGTCCATTAATTACGTGAGGTGATTTTTCGACCCCCCCCCCCCCCCGGTGAGATGTCGTGAGATTTGGCTCGACCCCTCCCACCCCCCTAATCTCACGTGAGATTTTTCAAAATGCGTATTTTTAGTGTAAATACGTTAATCTGTGCTTGATTGCGTTGGATTTATTTTTAAAAAAACATAATTTGCTTAATTATTTTCATTTAAGACTAGTTAAGACCAGTATTTAAGACTACTAAGAATGTAGTCTAGAATCACAGTGAGAAAATCGAACAATAAAATACTTAAATAGGAACTACTAAAATTCGCAAAAGAATATTCATTCTAATTGAGTCCTCGGGGACTCATGTGTGGTCTCAAGAGTGACTACTGGAACTATTGTGTAGGATTTCGCCATATTTCAGTGTAGAAACATGTTTTACTTCATATAACCCAGTTTTCTCGCAATTTTACACTGTTTCTTGCAGAAAAAAATTACGTGATATTTGCCGAGACCCCTTCCCCTCTCCCACGTGAGACTGGGTGAGATTTGGCTCGACTCCCCCCCCCCCAAAAAAAAAAAACCCTCACATAATTAATGGACGCCCCCATACAAGTATAGAAGGGTACAAATCAAAGGAAAAAAATGATTAAAGAGGAAAATAGCAAATGAAATGTTGGCTGTTGAATCCAAAGAAATGTCAATACTTGAAGCGACCTGGGCTGAATTGGCAATGAAATTTTAATATGAACTTTTCTAAATCTACTTTGAGATTATGAAACATCCTACAGAAGAAACTAAGATATGCTCTGCTCAAGAATAACAATGCATTTTCAATATCTAAAATGTACATACAGAAATTTATCGGAATCGTCCTATTTAGTGGATATCACAATCTGCCTCAGGAAATTTTTATACATGATTAAAAATTACAATGATATTTAAAAAATGTATATTTAATTCCATAAATAATATAGAATACTCATTTCAGGAGATTTTAAATGTTAACTTGCTTGATTTAGCATAACATATGACTTGGATGTTCATATGAGGAAGAAACCCATTAGGCATCAAGTCTCCCATTTTGGGACCCTATTGTAAATTCTATACGAATGCATATCTTTTGAAAATTTAAACTGTGCATCAATTGAGACAAGTAATGTACTTAAAAAATATGTAAGATTCTATTTAGATGTTGCAGTTCATATAGCAGTGCTTAATGGGTTGATAACAAAATAAACAGAATCTTGAATTTAAAAAGTTGTCCATTTATATCTAAGTCTTCACACTATTTCTAAACAAGTTTGTAATTTACCTTATTTTAGAGCACCTTTATACTATCAACCAATTACAAATATCCAAACTAATCACAACAGAATCATAATTTCTTTTTGCTTGAAAACATCTAGCTAGGCCAAAACAACTTTCATCAAACTGTGCCACAATTTCAAAGTTTGAAAAGTACAGATTGATATACTGTTGCGAAAAGTTTTCCCATGGAATTTTTAATACATATGAAAATAACCTACTAACATACATCAATGCAAACAGAGTTACAACTCAAAAAAGAAAATTATGTAATCATATTACAAACTAAAATTATTACCTTTTTCGTTGTTCAAGTTCCCATAGAAGTCTAGCCATTGTGAGCTCATGAGGATCAGTTTTTGTTACATCCTATTAAAATGAAAATATAGCTGTTCACAACTTAAATTCATTTACACAGTATTCAAATATTTTTGTTAATCCTACTAAAAGAATCAGAAATAATAACAAATTACAGTCAAAAATTATTAACATAGTATTTAAAAATTTGTATACTACTATACTATATAATTAAAACATTCCAAACACATACAGGTCTTGTTATACTGTCAGGAGCATCCTGGTAAAATTCTTCTACAGGAACTAATTCTATTTCTTCATCTTTGGACCTAAAATTTGAAATTATCAAAATAAATTTCATACATCCAACGCATGCTTACAACAGTATTAATAAAAAGAGCAGTCTTATATTCATACTAAATTATTTTAAACTATTTTCTTACTAAAAACTCATATACACCCGCAAAACTTCCTTTATATTTCACTTCCACTAGACAAGATTGATTAAAATGCCTTCAAAGACTTAATAAAAGAATCATAGTTCATCTCCGATGTTTTATTTCAAGAATGCAGTATAACAGAATAGTACAAATTCATGCAAGAAATTATAAAAATTAGTTATCTTTTGAAGAAGTGCAACAGTTCATCAGCAAGTACATATTAGAACAACTATTAGTCTACAAAATCTTTATTTAATTTATAGGTCCATATCCATGACAAATATCATTTTTCCAAATTTACTTGCCCCACCTTAAATTTTCATCAAGGAGAACCTAAACCAAATAGATCTGTCACTTAAAGATAAAACCATGCATTACTTTCGGAATTTATAAGATGAAAATTCTGCTTAAGCAATAAAAAGATTCTTATAAAGCTTTTATATATATATATATATATATATATATATATATATATATCATGAAATACACAAGCAGAGGCATAGTGATGAGTCAGAAGGAAGGCACTTGACCCCGGGTAGAAGTTACAAACACATCTAATACTCCAAATCATAATTAAATGATTTCAACAGTTAATCATTTTTAAATTGGGAGAAAGAATGTAATTTAAGACGTTGCCCCTAAGCACAAGTTAGATATCTGCAACAATTGAAATATTTTTGAAGCAGATTATTTTTTTTTTTTTAAATCAGTTGACCCTAATCTAGATAATGCAATAATAGAAGAAATCACAAATGCTTGTAAAATGTTAAATAAATTATTAACATAGTTTTATAATTTAAGTTAAATATATATATATATATATATATATATATATATATATATATATATATATATATATACAAGAATTATATTCCAGCATGTTCCATTTTTATTCATAAACTTAAAAAAAAAAATTAAACACATCAGATTTCTCAATTTTAACTTTCATTTGACAGGAAATTATAATTAAATAGTTAATAACTATAAAGAAAAATTTACAAGCAACAAAAATTAATATCACCAGATAGGGCTCAAATGCTATACTATCTTATTTGAAACTCTGTTTTTTTCCCAATAGCTGAAATTTGCGTTTCATTTTATCTTCTTGCAACTAAAAAAGTTTGATTTGTTTTTATTCATTTTTTTATGCTTCTTTGTAATCACCGCTTCTAATACAGTTCATTAAAATAAGTTGAAAATGAGTTGCCATTTTAATATAAATTCATCTTAAGTTCATATGTATTTGTCCCACAGTAAAATTTAATATGAAAGTATAAATAAATAAATTGAATATATGGAGGTATTTAACATGACTTTAAATGAAATACAAATATTTTCAAGATATTTATAAAAATTTAAATTTAAAAATATTTTAAAGCAACAGAAAACTGTATTCTTATTAATTACTTCCACTTCAACAACAAATGAAATTATAAAAATACTGTTACACAGTTTAAAAAGAATAATTTTTAGCCTTTTAAGAAATTTCCTTTAAAATATGATAAAGACACATGTCATACCTGAATTCTAAGCATTTTGTGACTTCCTTTTGCAAATGGGTAACTTCATACAACAAATTTTGATACTGTAGATTTAAAGCATCCACCTTTTGCTTACACTAAAACAAATTAATATTTATTATTAAACATTTTCCAGAAAATAATCAACATTAATGGAGATGTTTTAGAATACCTCTGATAACCAAACATTCATACTTCACTAATAACATAAGGTACACAACAACAAACAAATATGCAGAATCAAATAAACGTATACAACTGTTGAATAACATAAATGAACAGATAGAAACTACAAATTAATTTTAGAGGGGACTTTACTAAATGAATTTTAGTGGGGTCCATACATATTGTTCCCTATAAATTTAATGATCTAATAAGAACTTTTCCCCTGAGCACAGCATCCTATAAACTTCTTTAGAATTCTTGGCATTCTAAAAAAAATTAATATAAAAATACATTACAGCTTTCTGAAGGATCCACAAATAACAAGGCATGGGGGGAGGGGGGGGAGATAATTCACAAGGGATATGTGTCAGCTAAAAAAGGAAGAATTTATTTTGAATATAGAAATGTCAAGTGCGATTTTAACAAGATATTCTTGGAAAATAAAGAGACTACCTTATTTTAAACACTTACATGTATGCTAAGGGAAAAGATGTGTGTGTGTGTGTGTATATATATATATATATATATATATATATATATATACATACATACATACATACATACATATATATAAAATATACAAAAAATATAAAAAATTATTAAATAAATAAATAATAATTTTAAAAAAAATAGAAGTTGTATTTATAGTAGTTTGTTACCCTGCAAGCACACATTCGCGAAACAGAGAGCGAAGTGTACAGGAAAGCAGTGATTTATTGGTCCCATCGCCGAGAGGAGGTTTTAAGGTATCCCTCGCACCTTTGAAGATTTGCCTCAGACCACCCCGGATGGTGGTTTTAAGACGAATGATCAAAGCCATGAAATACTTCCCCCATGTTGGGGGGGGACTAATTGACACCAAAATGTGTCAAGAGGTGATGGGGGCAGCTGATTCGCTTGCGTGTAGATGCGCCTCTAGAATCAGTGCTAGGTCTCAAATATTTGCCATTAATTAAAGTTTTAAAAAAAACATTTTTCCCGTCTAGAAATATTTTTTCTAGTTCTTTATGACTATCTACCTTTCTTAAAATTCAAAACTAGAACAAATTAAAAAAAAAATATATATATATATATATATATAGATAGATAGATACATGTAATTTATAGATATTATATAGATTATAATCTATAAAAAATACAGAATAAAATTTAGGTACTTTTTTTTCTACTAACAGGATTTAACTTCATGATTAAAAAGTTTCATAATTAACTTCAATTATAATTTAAAAGCAACATCAATATTTAGCTCATTAAAAAAAATTTTAATTCTAAAGAATAATAATAGATACATATAAAAAAGCCCCACCTCATTTACAGCATCCCGAGATTTCTTCCATTGATGTTTATCTAAGCGATTTAATTTTTTTAACCTCATGACTAACATACAGACATCAGCTCTACGTTCTGCTAAGTTTACCTAAAAGAAAGAAAAATTGCAAAAAATAAATAAACCTATAGAAAAGTTACAATTATGATAAAATGCTGAGAAACTTCAATTAATGTTAACAAATTTTGACATGGTTTTTAATTAAATAATTTCTCAATTTTAACATAAGAGAAAAATAAATAAGCTTAACTATAAGGCAAAAGAAATTTTGCATTAAAAATAAATTTGTATGATGTCATTAAACCATACATATAAAGTCAATAGATATTAAACAGTATGAATTTTTTTTTTTTTTTTTTTTTTTTTTGTAATTCATGGGTAGCTTTATACCATTAATAGCTTTAAACTAAAGACCACTAATATTCTGCCACACTTCTTTTTTTCTTTTCTTGAAAAATCCACAAAAATAAGCAAGGAACCCAGACATTACTGAACTTAACAATGACTACATATACTTTTTTACCATTCCCACTGATTACACTTATCAATTTATAATAATATTATATATAGTCCTCCATAATGAAATAGAACAGATATTATTGGACTAGGTATTTGATTACTCGTGATGCTTATTTACACTTGATAGCCTTTAATTTACAATAAATATCATATGAGATACAAAAATTATTTATCAACTACAGATATTCCTCATCTTACGACCGAGAAAGGGGCCAAGACATTGTCGTAGTTGATCATAAGTCGAGTTTCAAACATTTCTTTTTTTGCATACGCACATATATATATATTTTTTACTTTCATATGTAATTTAAAATACATTGTATTTAGAAGATATAAATTATTCTTCATCACAGTGGCGTAGCGAGAGGGGGGCAAGGAGGTCCATCATGCCCCAGGTACCACTTGCAGAGGGGTTCCAAATGGTCCCAAAATAGCTAATTCTATATAATATATTACTACATGTTTTGGGGGTACCAAAAAGGTATCGTGGTCCGGGCACCAGTTAAAATTGCTACGTCACTGCTTCGTCATCACTACCTATTATGTTAGTTTAATCCAATGGTTCAGAATTTGCGACAGATGATACGTTAAAAGTTTTTTTAACAAAGTTATCCATGGTAGTTTGAACAGTTTACTTCTTTTTTCCCTTGTATATTGTGTGGTAGCAAGCCAGATTTTCCCGAATACAACGATTTACACTTGTGAATATTTCTTCATTTGGATCCATTGCTTCTAACTGTTGTAGTCTTTTATTAATATAATGAAAAGCTGAAGCCATTTAAGGTTTATTTGATTTATCGTGTGGATATCGAAACTATTGCATCATATTTTTTAATAATCATGTAATACATATAGGTATGTACTGTACATTCAAAGAACAGTATTTTTAAAAAATTTATTTAAAAATTTCGGTCATAAGTGCAAGTGGTCGTAAGTCAAGGAATACCTGTACTTCAGGATATTGATAAAGAAAAACTTTAATTTAGATTTTAGAAATAGGAATTTTATGATGTAAATGATTCAACAAAAAAAATTCTTTCAGCAAAAATGATAAATAAGGTCTACTTATATTTAGCGTCCTTAAAGGCAGTGATAATTTTTTTTAAAATCTTAATACACAAAAATATTAATTGCACAAGAAAAAAAAACTGTTTAAAAATCATTAATTATGTCAATAAATAGACTAACAATACTTAAAATTTTTTAATACACAAAACAATAAATCTTTTAAAATCATTCACTTATGTTTATTTCCTTTAGAAAATTAAAGAAAGATTATTCTAAAAGTATCATTATTAGCAAAAACAATTCAAAACAAAATTAACCAGCCCATATTAACAGCAATCACAGCTAAGTATGATTTCTTAACTTTAAAATAAAATAAAATATAAAAAATAAATAAATAAATAAATAAATAAAAAAATTGAGTAAAAATCATACATCAGTAGTTTTCCCCAGTTTTGCCTGCAAAATTGTTTGAAAGTGATCCTTCAGTTCATCACATGCTTCTTTGAACTTCATATGACAGTCTTCAATACTTTCTTGTTCTTCTAAATGAAAGCAATCTATATTAACCTGCAAATAGATAAGAAAATTTAACTTACAATATTTAATCACAAAGAGAAAAAAAAATTACAATCCATGATCACCAAAACTGAATTTTTTGAGCAGACTTAAAATGACACTATGATTATTAGACTTTCAAGATGCATTGTGTGCTGCTCATACAAATATATTTATAACACATTACACCTTATATACATATTTTGCTAACATAAATATGATGCAAATAAGCATAAACATAAGGATGAACTATGTTTCTTAAAATTAAAATCCTAATTTAAATGAGTTGATTTATTTTTAAAAAAGCATTTGGCTTAAATAACTTTAATCTTTCAAATTAGCTATAATTTTTAAACTTTCAAGTTAGAATACATACAAAAAAGTCAAATATCAATAAAATAATAATTATCCACATTTTGAAAGAAATAATTAAAGAATAACAACTAAAGGAATTTATACTGTACTAAAGGTTGATAATTCTAGAATCAAACTCTCAGTAACTTAGGTATCCATCATAAATCATACATATAACTGTGTATATTTTAGTGAAGAGAGTGATGATATCTAGTAAATTAAATATAGTTGGTTCTGGTTAATCGGACCAGCCGCTTATTTGGACCAAATCCAGTCTTGTAACATATTCTTTACATATTTCCTGTCTTGTTCTATATTCTTTCCAACAGTTGGAAAATATGGTACTACCATCAGCTATATGTTCCTCTATGGTGGCCATTAAAGTGGTTGCTGTTCAATCTGGGACTGCAACAAGGAAACATTCATTGGTTTCCCAACATAACCCGCTGAAAACCCACTGAGGTGGAAGAATGCATCCGAGATTATTTTTAATTCGATTAAAATGACTTTTGTCTAATTCAACTACTCTGTTGGCTCCTCCGATTTTTTGTTTTTGCCATAACAACAAAGTACTGGCACAAACTTTAACATTTATTTAGACTTGTTGATAACTGTGCCAACTTTTAAGCTTGGTGGTTTTTGTCTGGTACCCAGCTAACGGAAAAGTACAGTGTAGACAAATAATTATAATTCAACTACCTAATTAGGATAATATATACTACTCAACTGTGAACATAATTGTAAATAATGATACCTTGGAAAAAAATTACGGTTCTTTATACTAATGTATCAGTTTGAAATGGAGACTGAAGAATTTCCAGAAAATTTTTCTCAAAAGTGTAAGCCTAGACCTTTATAAAATTTTTGTCCTGTGTATTGCATTTGTTTTGGTTTGACATCTTGCATATCGAAAGGTAAAATTGAAACCATAAAAGATAATTTGATGGTCTGAAATCTGAAATTAGCATTGAAAACTTAATGCTGCAAGTATTTGGGGTAAAATATTTGTTTTGAAAGCACAAACGTATTTGGCGCTCTTGTTTAGGAAAAACTTTTATAACGGCGATCTAAGTGTAAGCTCTCCAAACTAAATTATAACCTACTGTTTAATCATTTATAGACAAATTAATGCTACAATATGCACATAAAACATGCTAAAAGAATTTTAAAAATGGTAGTAATAAATATTGACAATATTCTGTCGTTTGTCTCAAGATTCATAAAATCGTCGAAAAGTGCGACAGTACTTCGATTTTACTCGATTAACTTCTAAAAACAGTAAATAAAACCTTTGTAAAATACTTACTGGAGCTAAACTTAATATATTAGGTCTTGAATGATGTGTTTTTACACGCTTCACCTTCTTCTCCCTTGAACTGGCTTCGTGTTTTTCTTTCTTATTCATAATTTAAGCTTTTATAATAATAAGTTAACACTTGTTTTAAGTTAACGAATAATTTTTTAGAGATACGGGGCTATAAAGTCTTATTCAATCTTACTCCTGATCTCCTAAGCAAGATGACATAACCTGTAAACAAATTTTCGGCACGGAACTTCCGACTTCCGAGTAACCAAATACTCTTTCACGATTTTTAATTTTCAATTTAACGGTTACAGTTACAGTTCATTTTCCACATAACAAGCAACCATGGAGTATGTAAAATGTTGTCATCGCCGATGATACCGTATTTAAAATTTACGTGACCTGTTTATGGTTTAGGGCATGGGTCCCCAAAGTGGTCGATAAGAGTTATATAGGGGGTGATGAATACACGAGGGTTGAAAGAGGGTCGATTAATATCAAAGAGAATCAATACGCCATCGGAGTGCGACGCCATTTTCGGCGTGGAGACCAGAACTAATCGCTCCCATGTTAACGTCCATAGAAGAAAATTTCGAGGATTTTTTATTTCAAAGCCAATATTTTTTAATTATTAAAACCTATTGAAATGTATACCGAAGAAAGTCAACTTAAGTTTAAAAATACTTTTAACAGTGTTCCAAACGCAATATTTAAAGGAAATTGAAAGGTTTCTTTGGAAATCGGCTGTTTTACGCTTTGTGCGCAAACATTTGGCAAAGAGTTGGCTGATTTTCGCCAAGAGTGAATGCTTTTGTACATTTCAAATTAACCTCTGGTTTGGCGATAAATATCTCACCAGGGCAATAAATACTATGTTGTGGTGACGTGTAAACGCCAGCTGTTAGTTGAAATATTCTGGTTTTGACATAGATGAAAACATTTCGTTTTAAAATTTTACTTATTATTTTTCTTCATCAACAATTATTATTTTCTCATCTTACAACCGACATATTTCATTTAAAAATATTTTGCACTGTGTCAAAAGCTGAATACAATTTATATTATTTTTGGTGTAGTACACATCTATTTTATCCCTCCTTATGTAAATATACTCTGTTTTGTTGTTGACTGCAGTCATCGGAATTTAAAGCGCACGTGTTAAAAAAAAAGGATTTTCATACAGCATGAAAAAATACGTAATCTTTACAGATTTCTTAGAGATAAAAATAATAATCTAAAAATTAAGATTTAAAAAATTAATAAACAAATTAAGGAGAGTTTTTAAATTGTTTTTGGGAGGCAACAATATTTAAACTACGATGTTCATTGTAAACCTGATAATCTGAAGGTCCTTATCCCAGGTTCCTTCACTATAAAAAGCTATTCGAAATCGGCTTGGATACCACAATTGGCACGCTCATGAATCTCGTAAAAAGCGCCGAATAAGTGGTCGATTCTTCACCTATCTGCCTAGGACTCGACTGTCTACGGACGCCGTTAGATTTCGGTCGAGTAGTTATCTCTCTTCAAACGAAAAACTTCAAGGATCTCGAAAGCACGGGAGACGTGATTGTCTTGGGATCACCAGTATAGTGCTGAAGAATTTGGAGTCAGAAGTGAAATAAACATTTTTATTTACCAGAGAGAATATAGAAAGAAGCTACAACCGATGCATCAATTCATACCATTTTCTTTTGTTATCTCCCAAGCCAAAGAATAACATCCTATATAAAAATATAGCTCGTTCGCTATTTATTTCCCTTCGCTTCAGAGTGCAGTATAAACACAAGGTTTTTACACGTGCCTTCATTAATTTATAAACCCATTGGTGCTGACGTCAAAGCTGTTATCTTTTTTAAAATATGACACTAACATACATACAAGTTTTAGCAATAAAATTAAATCGTAGAAAATTAATTCGTAAGTAGCACAATTTAAACACATTGCACAATAAACACAGCAAACACTTAGCCAATACAATGAATGAATAGTATTGTAAACCTGTATCGTCGTTTGTTTTGGGACTTATTGAAGGTGGTATTACTCACCTTCATTCAGTCCCAATTAAGAATGTCGGACGTGAGTCTAAGGGCCTGTTCACATAGGAGTCCGTTGCGTAGCGTTAAGGAAAAGATGACGTTGAGACGAAAATAAACCAATCATATGTCTCCAAACGATTAGCAATGGAATTTTTAACGCCTATGATTGGTTTATTTTCGTCTTAACGTCATCTTTTCCTTAACGCAACGCAACGGACTCCTATGTGAACAGGCCCTTACATTCATATAAATTATGTCATGTATTCTAACCTTCAAATTCGGATAATAAAACAGTACCAATGCTTGCTCCCCCCCACAAAAAAATCGATTCTTCTAGTGAAAAGAAATAAGGTCTAAAATAGAAAAAAAAACTCATATTTAATGGACAGTTATTGAAGAATCAGTTGGGCTAAATAAAATCCCATTTTATCTCTTTTGTAATCGCCCCCAAAAGGCACGTTTTCTTTCCTTTCTTTTTTCTCTCTCTGTGAGTACGTCTTTTCATTTAATTTTAAAAAATTTAAATTTAAATTTAAATTCTCTTAACTCAACAAAAATTATAGCTTAAAAACATCTACTGACCAATTTCACGAACACCCTTACTCAAATTAATTATAGTCATCACTGGATAAGCCCATGTACTCAGAAAGGAGCCATAATGGCGATAGTGAGTTTAAAACTTTTTAATCATGTTTTATAGTGTGAAAACTTTAATTTTCACACTAAAATAAACTATCATGATCTACTTAGAAAGCCAACAGGAAAATTATTCAGAAGTAATCATATGTGTAGGAATTTGATATGTTTCAGTTATAAAAAGTCAGATTTATAACTGAAATACTAGTTAATTACTAATAAATCAGAAGAGCATATATTTTTTAAATAGGTAAAGGGAGATTTGAGAGAGAAAAAAACACAAATTAAACTTACTTCAACATTGTAAGTTTTATTTTTCATTAATGCATGAACACATGCATATATATAATCCCCCATAGGTCATAATAAAACGACTGTAAGTGGGAAGACTTCAAAGCATCTTGCTCTCGTTTTATTAAATTTTAATACCCGCTGAAAAAGGAACAAATGTCGTAATTTGTCGTCATTGCACACGGCTAACAGACACCGGAAATGAATTAATCTAAATAATCCTAAAAGGATTTGGCATCTTTATTTAGAAGGTTACCATACAAGGGTTATCATAATTTTCTATTTCAATATGTTTATCACCTACTAGGCAGTGTTTGGCAAAATGAAATTCGAAAGTGAATAATATTTACTGTTTTTCTCATTAAAAACAGCGTGTCCAGGCGTAATTTTTATCAAAAATCGCAGATTTTAAATAAACTAAGGTTTACATAGTAGGAATTTCTTTAAGTATGGATAGGTTTCGAGCAAGAGTCTCCGCAAAAAGGAGGCAGGTTCCCTAGTTTTGTTCTCCAAAGGTCTCCAAGATGGCCGCCTCACTCCGATGGCGTATTAAACTGTCTAGGAAACAAATGGAATATTCCAAAAAAAATTCGAAATACGGATATGATTAACTACTGACTACCCTAGTTATAGATTGAGTTTTGCGTTAAAGCTATAGCTTGCGTTTTCCAAAAAACGTTACAATTGTTCAAGCTCGAACAATCATAATGGCATTTCAAGTAAAAATGGAGCTATTTAACCCTTTGAGGGGCACCGTTTGCACAATGCAAACGCTTAAACCTAGTCCTTTTTTTCACTTGCATTCAATGTATTCCAGTTCACTAATCCGAAAAATGATTACTACTGCCATCTGTTGTCAGATTAAAGAACTAAAAACATTTTGCAACCTTTCATTGGAAAATTTTCCAAGATTTTTTAGGTTAAAAGAAATCGGGAAAAAAATTTGCACCCTACAAACGGGGGAGGTTGTTGCCCCTGAAAGGGTTAAACCTTCACTGGCACCCCAATAACATGTCTGACCCGACTACCGAAAATATAGTAAATACAAATATTAATCTTTTCCTAAACACACAGCACGATACTTACACACCTAATATCCTACCTTCAGATGTCGTAACGGTAATTAAAACCCTCCCCAATCGTAAAACACCTGGTGATGATGCTATTACGAATACTATGATAAAAAACCTCCCACCTAAATACATATTCAAAATTGCCCATCTCATCAACAGCATTCTTAAATTTAATTATCCCCCCCCCCCGCTGGAAAAATTCCTTAATAGTACCCATACATAAACCTGGTAAACCTCCTGACTCACCTGATAGTTACCGTCCCATTAGTCTCCTAAACACCCTTAGTAAATTAACTGAAAAATTCATAGCTAAAGAAATAAATGACCACCTCAACGATAATAATATCATAGTTCCCTATCAATTTGGTTTCCGTAAATCCCTATCTGCGCCCCACCAAGTCTATAGAATTACTGAACACCTTGCTAAAGCCAAAATTAATAAATATTCTACTGCTGCCCTATTCCTGGATATTCAGAAAGCCTTCGATAAAGTTTACATCCCCGGCCTAATTCACAAAATTATTAACTATAACTTCCCCCCGCACATCACCAAACTAATCATCTCCTACTTAAGCAATAGAACCTTCCAAGTTAAAATTAATAATACAATCTCCGATAAAAAACCAATACTTAGTGGAGTTCCCCAAGGTGCGATTTTATCTACACTTCTGTTTAACTTGTACGTCAACGATCTCCCAACACACGTTAATTCTAATCTTGCGATTTTTGCTGATGACACCGCCATTTACTGCACAAATAAAAATATCAAATACGCTGTCACCACACTCAATAAACACATCACCCGCATCCACACATGGCTCACCAAATGGAAAATTAAACTCAACACCGATAAATGCGTTGCTGTCATGTTCACAAATAAATACACCTCATCGTATCGCAATATTAATATTAAAATAGGAAACACTATTATCCCCTGATCTGACACTGTTAAATACCTCGGTGTCCATCTTGATAAAAGACTCACTTTCCAACATCACATCACACAGAGTAGAATTAAATTTCGAGCAGCCAGACGTTCACTCTACCCCTTAATTGCTCGAAATAGCAAATTAAGCATTAATAATAAATTGCTCATCTACAAATCCTTCTTAAGACCGCTTTTAACCTATGCAGCTCCGGCTTGGTCATACGCAGCAGTTTCCACTATAAATCACCTCACAGTCTGTCAAAACACAACCATAAGACAAATTGTTGATGCACCCTGGTATTTTAGGAACGTTGATCTGCAAAAAGAATTAAATCTGCCCACTATTCCAAATTATCTTAAAAAACTAGCATCAAACTTCTTTCTAAGCATCGACAATGAACTGATTTTGGAAAACTTCGACTATGACCCAGCCGCCGCTGTGAACAAGAAACGGCCCCGTGCTGTTCTTGTTCGTTAAAGTCTTTCCTCTTCCCCCCCCCCAAAAAAATAATAAAATAAAAATTTAAAAAATGAAAAATAATACGTGCTTGCACGGTAAAAAAAATGTTATAAAATTATATAAAATAATACGTAGCCTTGGCTACGGTAAAAAATATTCTGTCTATTTAAATCCTTAAACTTCCTCCCTAGATGCTATCCTTAAACTTTCTCCTAGCAGTATGACAGAAAATTTTCTGTCATACTAGTTTTGTTTAAGCTCATGGATCCTAGAGACAACCAATCACTTTTCTCTCTCTTTCTGTCTCCATCTTATGGCCATTAGTTGTTATTCCCTGCCCAATCAATAGCAAGAAAGGCTCCAGAGGGCTTGGCCCAGAAGAAGTCGCACACCACACTTCATAGTTGAGCTCATAGTTGAGCATCCGATTTTAAATATTTTTCAAACTTGCGAGTACTAAAAGAAAATGAAAAGATTACTGACCGTGATTTGGAGATATATATTAAACATCTTGATAAATTAAGAGAAGACTTTAAAGCACATTTCGAAGACTTGGAGAATATGTATGTTCCCGAATGGTTTGCTACACCATTTGATGTAAAAGTAGATAATGAAGGTAGTGAATCTGGCTTAGAAGATGAACTGATTGAAATATGTGTAGATCTCGAAGCTAAAGCGTTGTTTAAAAATAAAAACCTCAGTGAATTTTGGAGCAATAACAATATTGCCAATAAATATCCCAAGCTCAGAGCAGAAGCCGAACCTTTCTTACTTGTATTCCCAACTTCATACATGGTTGATGCTGGTTTTAGCCACGAGAATGCATTTTTAACAAAACAGAGGAACATATGAAAAATGGAACAGATGAATAATGATCAAAAATGGAATCAAATTCTTTGCGATGACGCCTCATGAACAAAGACCACTAAAAATTCTCATAAAAGGTATCCCTTCGGACATTCCGATTGAGGAAGTCAGGCAGGAAGTCATAGAACTAGGCTACCAGGTACAAAGGGTATCTCAACTGAAACGATTTGAAGATAAATCCAAAACATACAAATTCAAAGGGGGGGGAGGCGAAGCAGTGTTATAACTGCCAGAACTTTCATCACAGCAGAGATAATTGTAAGATGGACGCTAGATGTCTGAGATGTGCTGAAAATCATCGCACTAGCGAATGCACAAAACTGCTGACGGAAAAAGCCATCTGTGCTAACTGTGGTGGAGATCACCCTGCAAATTGTAAATGCTGTTCTCGTCACCCCGACTTCATAAAAAAACAGAAAGTTAAAACAATTAAAGACATGGGAAAAGGCAGTGAAGATAACGGGGGGGGGATACTTCATAGTAACATCGGAAATGCATTCGCAACCAATGACATTGAGTCAACTAAATCATTTAGTGAACTTGTCATGTCGTGGCCGACAACAAGCCAACACAATCTCACATGAGATCCAGTAATTCAAACTCGACATTGAGATAAGCAGAGGCACGAATTAAAATAAAAATTAAGCTCCTTTATTAGAACTCACTATATACAAATTATTTACAATTTGGTCTCAAAACACAATCTTATCAGCATTCCAACGCTGAAACAATCTCTAGCCTTTGCTTCTGCTGTCTGCCGTTCGCTCTTCCAAGTCCCCTCCAAACGTATTCTCCCTTTGATGCTGAGATTGATGGCATAATTGTGATTGGTTTGACTTATCACGTGGCCATATACGCTCTGTGACTGGTTTTCACGTCTCAGCTTCAGTCTTTTTGTACACAATTGTCCTGAGAACGTTGAGAGGAAAAATGGGATGTTGCACGACATCACACACTATTCAAAAACAAACAACAGAACTCTCCTTCCCCTCTAAATAATTCAAATCCGAACAATATTGTAATTACACCAACTGCCATTCAAAATGTAATTACACCTACCACAAATTTTGCTCCAAGTAAAGAAACCTTAAACCAATTAGACGAGTACATTGAAAAATTAAAAACAATTGAGAGGCTCATGCTAAGCATCCAAACAACTTCCAACAATCTCCAACTAAATGGATTATCTCAATTGGGCCTAGGTAATTCTAATCTTCCAGTCGTTATGACTGGTCCCTCACAGGCGCCCTCTTCTCTCTAATTTCGAGGTCTGCAGTCAGAATACTGTGTTGGAACGCTGATGGACTTCATACCACAATCGATGAGCTAAGGGACTTCTTAACTGATAATTCTGTTGATTTGGTTCACGTACAGGAAGTTAAAGATCGTCACGCGAGGTATTCAAAAGTACAAAATAATAACCTAATTCGCACACCACGAATTGATAGCAATAACAATACTCTCCCCTATGGAGGTACAGCAATTTATTTCAAATGTAATCTTAAATATGATCATATCCCTAGTCTTAATCTCAACATTCTTGAAAATACCATACTCAAAATTTTTCCTACTCCCAATAATCCCATCTATGTTTCCAGTATATATTTAAGAGCTGCCTTCACTAATTCTGTGTGTTCAGACTTACAAAATTTATTCACCCTGGGGGACAAAGTAATCCTGGCTGGGAATTTTAATGCCCATCACCCTCGTTGGAACTGTGACTATAATAGGAATCACACCTGTCGGTATGGTGGGCAAATTAACGATTATTGTACTGATAATGGTACTAATAATGGTCATAGCTTTTCCCCCAACCCCCACCCGTTTTGGCTACTCAGGATCCCAATCTGTAACTGACTTCGCTATTCTTAATAATATTAACTTTCCTTATGATATTAACACTATTAATGAACTCTCCTCTGATCATAACCCAATTATTCTAAATTTATATACAAACACCCCCTTCCTTCCATCCTCACCCCCACTTCATTAACTGGTCTGATTATACTAAATATGTTTTTAACTCTCCACCTCCTTTCAATAGCATTGATAGTACAAATGATATAGGCAAAGCTGTTTCCTCCATCACCGACATCATTAATAATTCGCTTAGTTGGGGAATTAAAAGGAGGGAGGGGGCGAAAGTTTTTTTAATCCATCCTTCCCAACAACTGTAACAAACTCCCCCTTTACATAAAAAACCCAAATAAAAAAATAGAAATAAGGTCAGGAAAATCTGTCAGCGTACGGATGATCCGTCGGTGCTAGGTGAAATGCACAGGTTAAATGCTAGGATAAAAACTGATATTAAAAACTATAAAAGCAAAAAATGGACGGTCTTTATCGAGTCACACGTACCTACGGATAACAGTAGATGGAACTATTTAAAATGAATTAAAAAAACTTTCGCCCCCTCTCTCCTTTTAATTACCCATCTGGCATTCTCACGACTGACTCCGACAAAATTGAGACCTTGGCAGACAATTATGAAAACCAGCTCTCTCCCCATAACAGTGTGTTTTGCCCAGATACCATACATAAAGTTAATGACGTTGTCAGAAATTTTTTTAACAATAGGCTCTCCGTAATTAATAATGACCCGCTAGAACCTGCCACCCCTGCTGAAATCCTGAACGCTCCCGGCCTTAACAATATCACCAACCCTGCAATTAAAAACAATCCCTTAAATTATGTAACCTATATCACTGAGCTAACCAACAAAATTTTTAAATATAAATATTTCCCAATAGCCTGGAAAACGGCTATAATCATCCCAATAAAAAAATAACCTAGTGAAGACCCTGCAATTCCTAAAAATTACTGTCCAATTAGTCTGCTTTCCTCTCTTAGTAAGCTGGTTGAACACATACTGTGTAAAGGAATCAACAGGTTTCTGGATGATCATAGTGTCATTATAAACGCTCAATTTGGCTTCAGACCCTAACACTCGACTACACATCAACTGCTCCGAGTGACGGAATTCATCCATGATGGATTTCAGAATCGGATGCAGACTGATGCCATTCTCATTGATATAGAAAAAGCTTTTGAACGCGTCTGTCACAGCGTGCTAATTTATAAACTATCAAACTTAAATTGCCCTCGGATATTATTCACTTAATCCATTCCTATCTACTTAATAGAACATTTAAAGCCCGCTACACCATATTAACTTCTTCTACACGTAACATTAACGCAGGTGTTCCACAAGGTTCAAAGCTCGGACCATTTTTGTTTAACATCTTTATTAATGACATTCCACACTCTACAAACACAACATTGGCCATGTTTGCGGACGACACAGTAATCTGAGCGAAGAATCGCTACACAAAAAATATGCATATTTACCTTCAAAGGCACACTGACATGCATGAACGTTGGTTCGAAAGGTGGATAATTAAATTAAACCCTGCTAAAACGAAAGCTATATTTTTTAGTTTTAACAGAATTCCACCTCAAGCGGTCATAGTGTGTGGTTACTCAGTGCACTTCGAGAGAGAGGGCAAATACCTTGGAGTTTATCTAGATAGTAGGCTAACTTGGAAAAAAACATAGTATCCAATAAAAGAAAATTACTTAGAGCCCGCAGAGACTTAGCGCGCACCTCCTGTACCAGAGCCGAATGAGTATGGAAAATAAACGTTTATTACATAAGACTGTCCTTCGACCCATCTTGCTTTATGCTGCTCCGGTGTGGGGATCAGCAGCGGACACTCATATTCAAAGGCTGCAGACAACGCAAAATAAAACTCTCCGTGGGATTAGGAAATCCCCTCGGTACCAGCGTAAAGAAGTAATGCATAGAGATATGACAATAGAAGCTACCCGGCACCACATTAAAGAGCTAGCTATAAACTTTTATGAAAACATCTATTCAGTTAATAATGAAGACCTTGCAAATGAAGACTTCCCGGACTATGACCCTAGAGAGTTTCCTAGGCATCTTAAGGCCACCATGGTTATTAAACCTGGCCTCATTCCTGTGCGCAATAGTTACATTTTCTCCTCTTATTCTAAATTCCAAATGACAATAGCCCAGCTACTTCTGGTTTCTGTCCTGTCACTCCTGATTAATCAACCATAGGATCACCTCGCGATTCCCTCTCGTGCCAGCGTCAGCAGACCCTGCGAACACACATTCGCGAAAGGGGAGCGCATTGTAGGGGGAAACAGTGATTTATGGGTCTTCGCCTCGCCGCTCAGGCGCTCGCTTAGGGAGGCAGTTTTCTACGAATGATCAAAGGGACGAGGGACCTTCTCCCCACGTTGGGGGGGGGGTCAAAGGGGGAGTCCCCGAATTGCGCTTTTCGTAAACAGATGACGGGGAGGGGGTCAAAGGTCAAATGGGTAATGACGTCGGGAAGTTGCGATCGGCGGAAAAATGAGAATGGTCGGTCGGGTCCTAGAGCGTGACTAATGTGTCGCGGCTGGACCGGGGGAAGCCGATTCGCTTGTGTGTACATGCGACTTGACAAAAAAGGAGGGGGGTGATAACTCTTCCAGCTGGTAAACCTTCCAATATGGTAAACCTAGTAAGCTTAGCTACTCCTAGTAAACATCGCTACTCGCTCTTGTTGGATTTCTGTCTGAACGCCCTTCTCAGTACTTTGAAACTTATCTTGACCATCTTGATTTGTCATTTATTTTTCACCAATTTTCTCCCAAAATCCCTCTAACTATCTTAATATTTTCTCTATATCCCCCAGGTTTTCCGCCATTACCAACTAACCTAAAATTTGAAACTACTATTACCAGCTCTTAACCTCTAATTATAATTTAATTTAATCTAACTTAAGCTTTTTTATCTATTTATTTTTAAAAATTTTTATTATTATTAATATTATTTACTCATATTATCAAATCTGCTGCAATCTTGCGAAAGGTAATCATGAAACATCCCACTGTTGATACCGAGGATAAGGGGCTCATGCTCTAAGACGCCTCGCAAGCTTTTCCAACGACGACGACATAGCAGTCGTTAGCGTAAGCGTTAAATTTTAACCAATCATATAGCTGAGCGCTATGACATCATCCGTGAACACTCCGTTGACCTCTTACGCTGACTCTAACGGACTGCTATATCAATCTTATGTAATCGATGAAAAGTGTAACCTTGATCAAATGCTGGATCTTTAAGAGGTTCAATATCTATTTGGTTAATTTCTTTCATTAGAGGTGTTGCGGATACGAAGGGCGAACTTAACATCGGCAAAAAAAAAAAAATCATAACTGGGTTTGTCAAGCATTATTGAATAGGTAGATAAGCTTTTTTTGTTGAGTTTTCCCTTTGTAACCGTATAAAGTAGGGCTTAAAGTAACACTCCGATCTTCTAACACTGCGTCTACACGCATCTGCACTGCACAGTATTCTGGGGGGGGGGGGGAAACCAGTGATTTATGGGGCAGAGCGCTCTGCAGCGATCCCTCGATCGGACGGTTTTTGCACAGATCATCAAAGAAACACGAGTGACCTTGGGGGGGGAGGGGTTCTAAATGGGGGAATGTCTGGAAAACAGTCTAGTGTTCCTTCACACATCGCTTGGGGGTAGGAGCGTGACTAATCGACCCCCAAATGTGTCAAGAGGAGTCGGGGGGGTGCTTACTGCAGATATGTCTGCATGTGTGGACGCAGCATAAGAGCGATGCGAAGGGCGAACTCAACACCCTTTGCTTTCTACTCGGACGCCGCTCATTCCTTTCCATCTCTTTTCACGTGGTTTGGATAATGCAATCCGTTTGACTTGCTGATCACATGTATTGCGCAAGCTGTTTGTGGTTGTTATCGCTCTCATTATGTGAAGTTATGGATAAATTTTCGGGATACTCTAGAGAGCGATGGGAAAACGGGAAGACGTGGAAAAAGGTCGAAGCAAAGAAGAAAAGGAACTCTGGCGAAGAATACGTCTCAAGGCACACGAATGCTGTGGTACCAGCTCGTTAAATCGGTGAGCCATGTAGCTGCCAATGTTTTTGAAAGTGGGCCCAGGTAATATTACAGACATTTTTTAAGGTTTCTGGAAACTGGGTATTTACGACTTACGGAATTCGTATTTATCAAAACTGGTGATAAGCAATGACTTGAAAAGGTCTTTTGTAAAGGAAAGGCTGAGTCAGACTTTGAAGCGTCTCGACTATGCTGTAGTAATAAACAATATGAAACAGAAAGTGTGCCGTACCGCATTTCCCCAATAGTTGCCGTGTTCTGTGTATGGATTTGTCATGTAACGCTTCCGGAGCGACCGCTTCATAAATTTATCAACCTATGGCATCCATTTTGTTTTATGAGTTAGGCTTAACAAGTTAAAAGTAAAGTTCAAAAAGATTATTTGCTATCTAAACCCAAATAATTTTAATTAAAACAACGTAATATCGACACAAATCAACTTTATTTCGATTTAAATGGTTATGACAGTTTCAAACAGATTGCCACCGTTTAAAACTGTTAAAACATAAAATATCCTTTCATTGTAACGTATTTTCGTTGCGAATTATTTCTTCATTACAGAATTATCTCTTTTCCGCAAACTTTCGCGTTATCATAGTGTTTCAATTAAATTAATAAGAAGTATTCATTTTATATACTCAGAATGTAAACACAAATGAGTCATTCATTCACCGTGATTCATTCATCATCGTTAATTTAAGAAAAATTGAATCAGAGAATTTTTTTCACAGTAAAACAGTTTTTCATTATTTTAACTATATATAATTTATATATTTTAGCCAGATATTACAATACAGTATTACAATTTAATATTACAATAATATCAAATTTAGTTGCAAACTCGACGCATGCTCAGAGATATGTTCAAAACTGTAGGTCACAAGGGTTGCTGTAATAGTAAGCTAGCCGGTTCAGAAGGTTAAAGGTCAGTACACAGATTTTTTGCCTCTTGACCACACGTGGATCTTTATCTATTCCACATCTAACACGTGTTTGGTAACGATTCGGTAAGTTTGTATGATTTTTTAATCTGATTTTCTTTAGTTTATATATTTTATTTTTGCTTAATATATTTATGCATAGCCTATTTACACATATATATAGCATAATATATAATATATGTACATTAAATTGAAATACACGTGCAAAAATTTTTTACACGGGAGTAATTTGTACGATATTTTTAATCTGATTTTCTATAGTTTATATATTTTATTTTTGCTTAATACATTTATACATAGCATATATATATATATATATATAATATATGCACATTAAATTGAAATACACGTTCAAAAAATTTTTGCATGTGAGTAATTTGTATGTTTTTTTAATCTGATTTTCTTTAATTTATATATTTTATTTTTGCTTAATATATTTATACATAGCCTATTCATACATATATATAGCATAATATATAATATATGTACATTAAATTGAAATACACGTGCAAAAATTTTTTGCATGTGAGTAATTTGTATGTTTTTTTAATCTGATTTTCTTTAATTTATATATTTTATTTTTGCTTAATATATTTATACATAGCCTATTCATACATATATATAGCATAATCTATATATATAAAAGAGGTTGTCTGTTTGTTTGTCCTCTATAGAATCATAGACTGTTTCACCCTCCGGGACCAAATTCGGCACAGTTTATGTTTAGGACCCGAGAAACTTAAATCAGCAAAAACGAAGTTTGGGTCTCAATTATTTATTTTAATTAATTTTTAATGATTTTTTGTGCCCGTAAGATGTGCGAGTACCAAATGTGGATACAGACCGTTCAGTGAAATCCGAACCTATCCCTCTTCCCCCGCGCGGGAGAAGAGGGGTGCGCGGGGGGGGGGGGAGAGCTTCATGGTAATAACCTTTGGCCTTGCCTAACTGACTGACTAACTGACAGATAATGCACAGTCCAAACCGTTGGATATAAAGAGCTGAAATTTTGCATGGTGATTCTTCTATAGTAGAGTTTATAGTGGAGGGGTGAACCGAGAAAGATTTTTGAAAAATTCTTCTTCGATTTTTTTTAAATAAAATTTTTAAGCTGTTTTTCTAATTTTTTTTAAGTTTGCATTTAAAATGATAATCCGAGGGTTATAAAATTTATATCACGAGAAAGATCATAAAAATTCCTTTAAAACGAAATCTTTTTCGAATCTTTACCTCCCTTTTTTGATTTTTGGTGAATTTTTAAAGATAAATTTTTAGAATTTAATTTATGAAATGCTGATCACGTAGTTTCTTTTCTTTTTGTGATACTTTAAATTAATTTTGCGTTACGTGCATAACAACGAAATAAATTGACAAAAGAAATATTAAAATACGGTAAAAGATAAAATTTAACCACTAGACTAACTGAGATGGGAGTAGTTAAGAATGCAGTTCAAATTAGTATGTTTTAACACAACTTTCCCGGCTCTGCTTTTTGTCCTTTGTTATTTGCAGTTTTTCTCATCGCTTCTAACCGATTTACAATTTGCTTTTTCTACGGTTTTTGGCCTTAGGAAAATTTAAAACCGAATTACAATTCGCTTTTTCAACGGTTTTTGGCCTTGAGAAAATTAAAATCCTATACGGTTTTTGGCCTGTCAACAATAAAAAACCGAATCACCAAAGTAGGGAAAATAGGCTTCATGTGAAATCACGCCTTACTTTGAATAAATAAAGGGGATAATGCATCTTGCACTTTACCTGTTGGGTGATGTGGAAAAAAGTGCATCTCTTGGGTGTTGTGGAACAAACTGAGCTTTTAAGGGAAAAATAAATAATAAAGGCAAATGTAAATTATAAAACTTATTTCTAATTAAACAGTGGATCAAACAAATCTAATTAAATCTAATTAAATAGTATCTAACAAATATAATTAAACAGTAAACTTATTCAATCCAAACGTGCGAATCACGCAACACTGTGTTATTAATTCTCAATAAAATCAGACGTATAATCAGACTAAGGTTCGCAGGCTCAAAGTTTCTTTCTTTCTTATTGTTTGTATATCATTTCAGTAGAAACGCACTAAGCGCAATTTGTCTAGCCAGATGAACATGAAGAGCGGGGGGTGCAGCCCAGTATTTTTTTGATGGAATGCATCAAAATTTTTATATCTATATATCTACCCGGGCATCGCCGGGCAATAATGCTAGTATATAATATATGTACATTAAATTGAAATACACGTGCAAAACTTTTTTGCTCTTGAGTAATTTGTATGATGCACGTGAGTAATTTGTATGATATTTTAAATCTGATTTTCTTTAGTTTATATATTTTATTTTTGCTTAATATATTTATACATAGCATATTTATAGCATATTAGTTAGATTGTATCAGGGCCGCCCAGAGACTTTACGGGGCCTGGGGCAAACTTCTGTTGGGGGCCCCAAGAAATCTGATTAATCGAATAATTTTAATTTTTTTTTTTTTTTTTTTGGGGGGGGGGCCTTTTTTCAGGAGATTATTTTGAATTTTGAAGTACGGTACAAGTTTCTGAATTTTCTTTCGGAGGAAATCTAATAAATATTTAAAAAATTTTTTTTGGGGGGGGGGCCCCTCCGGCATTTGGGAGCCTGGGGCAAAGTGCCCCAGTTGCCTCCCCCCCCCTCTGGGCGGCCCTGGATTGTATACATAGCATAGTTAGATTGTGCAAGTCGGATTGAAAAATCAGTGGTAAGCATGCTTTTTTTCCAAGTATAAAGACGTTTTTTTTAATTATAAACTCGGATTATCACAACATTTTTAATTATAACATCGGATTGAAAAACAGCTAATATTCTGTAAAAATTTCTAATATTTTAACAAGGTTATGAACCATTTTACTATTGGAAATGTTCAATTATTTACCGTCAAGTTTTGAAGGGTACTATCTAGTTTTATAATATGCATGGAATTCCGAAAAAACGTGTTCGTACTACTATTAGTCCAGTCAAATTGTGTTTTTAGGAGGAAAATCTTTGGGAAGTTTTGATTTCTTCCATTTTATATGTTTTTTGGGATGCTGAATCCGAATCTGAGGTTTGTTAACAAAATTTCGTGACGCAACATTGAAGAAAATGCAAAAAAAAGGTAAAAGGTTTCATTTTTTGGCGGTTTTTTGCTTATAACTCGGAAACTATCAACTTTTCATATATAACCCCATTATTCAAAATGAAAGTATACATAAAATTTCCTACAAATTTCACTATTTAGGTTTTTTTCTCCGACGGACCGTTTGGGCTCAAGCGCTATTTGAAAATTGGCGTTATTTCGGCTGTCTCCGCAAAAACCCACTTTTTCCACTCCAAAATTCTAATTTATTGTTAATGGCTATCAATTAGTGAATTCCTCCCAGTTCTTTGCACATTCCTTACTTAGATCGTATATGTAGAGGTACAGGTAATGTTTTCAAAAATAAAATAATGTTTTAGTTATTTAATGAAGTCCGAAACTGTACAAATTCAGTTACAAAAATGTTGAAATTCCAACGAAAAATCTTGAAAAATTATTACATTTTATATTATATTACATTTATATTATATTACATATTATATTATATTATATTATATTATATTATATTTATATTGTATTACAATACATATGATCATATATTACATTACTATATGAGCCGTTGTCGTTTAGAGGGTCCTGGCTGAGGTTCTTCGAAGGCGGCGAGTCCTGGCACAGGTTCGGATTGTTCTGTCGTCAGCGTCGGGGCTTGTTCATCTGGAAAATGAAAGAGGTGGTGAGAAAACAACAACTTGTGATCATATCTTAAGGAGAGATGACTGATTACGAAATAGATTGTGAGATTAGACATACCTTCCGCATCATGTAAGCGTATTTCTTCAGTCTGTTCTTCGTCTCTTTCTTCGGTCTCTTCTTCGAAAACTCAATGCTGTCTTCCGGGAGCTCGACGTTCTCACACAGCCCTTCGCACGATGTGCAGATCGGGGAGTAATGGAGGCCAACCTTACTGCATCCAAAATTGCGTTGGCATCCTTTTTTACATTTACAAGAAATGTGCCGAAGTATCGAGTCCGGTACAGGGTTCAAAGTGGTTGGCACTGGCACGAGACCATTCCTTGTTTTTTTCCAACCCTTCTCGTTCGGGTCTGTTTGTTGCTCGTCGAGTGTGGTTTGACCGGATAACCACTGCTACATCTGAAAGTAAACTCTCAGTGAATGTTGTCGTGCAGCAGATTCGGTGGGGGGTAGTGAGGCAATGTTGGTTTTAATTTTGTATGATGAAGATACGTATTGCCTGTATCTCAAATCGTTCAGGCTAGTCTCATGTCCTTTCCCATACAGAGCCATGAGAAACACGTTTCCTGCTTCGGCAATCTCGTCCTGGTATGCCTGAGGGTCTTTGAAAGGAACAATGACTGGTTGCAAGTCATTGTTCCTCTGCAGGACTTTAAGAAATTTCAGTTTCCCCTGATTAAACAAAGCAGAAGTGGTGTCACAACCACTCATTCCGTGCAGGAACAATGTACGGTCTGATAGGATTTTGTCAGCGGCAAGATGGGGATTGCAGAGGGTTTGAGACATCTTCCCTTTTCCTGGTTTCAAAAAGAAGACGTTCTTTATATCAGGGCTACACAGGCCAATCAAAATCACCAAAAGATCGATATCTTCCCCCACCACTGTGACATATTCATTTGACGGGGCTAACATAAGAGCTGTTGTGATAATTAGGATATCAACGTCCTCCACAGCTTGCTGTGAATGAATTTTTGCATCATCAAATTTTTCCATTAGCATAGATATCAACCGGCTCTTGTTTTTGGAGTTTGCAAGGAAACTCTCCTGTGAGACAGTGGGCACCATCGATTCTGTAAATGATATTGCAGAATATTGTTTTCTTTGCGCTCTTCTCAATTGTTTTGCGCGCTTGAGGCTTTCACAAGCTTCGTCAGGGTAGCCATCAAAAATGACAACTGCATTTGATTTGTAGTTCGACTTGACATATGATACATAACTGCTGCAAATTTCTGCATATTTCTGGCCGTGGTGCCATTTGACCCGGTGTAACAAAAACCCTCCGTCTATGACATATTTTGTATCGCTCAAGTTCCCCTGTTCAGTTGGAGTCGGTGAAAAAGCCCTGTACAAGCTCGATTTTGTTCCTTTCCTCATCCCATGCTCATCGAAAAGAGAGAGAGGGTAGGGGCTAAGTTCGTAACGCAAAAATTCTCGCAGCTCTTCATATGAATGTTTCACGATGGTAATTCGTTGGAAAAGTGTGGTTGGATTGATGACTACATCCCTGTCTTGTATCTGAATAGAGTTATTCATGATCGCAAGAGGCTGCACTTTTTCGCCTCGTTTGAATTTTACAGCTTGAAAATCACCACCAACAATGCGCTGTATACCTATCATGTCCATCTCCTTGGACAAGTGGCAGTTGATCCTCTCATCTGCGACAACACCTGTACTTAGTGACATTAGTTCAGTGGTCTCTGGATTTTGAAAATGCTACATTGTATTGGAAGGAGGAATTAAATGACAGCCTTTAATAATAAATTAAAGTTTTGGAGTGGAAAAGTGGGTTTTTGCGGAGACAGCCGAAATACGCCAATTTTCAAATAGCGCTTGAGCCCAAACGGTCCGTCGGAGAAAAAAACCTAAATAGTGAAATTTGTATGAAATTTTATGTACTTTCATTTTAATTAATGTGGTTATATACGAAAAGTTGATAGTTTCCGAGTTATAAGCAAAAAGCCGCCAAAAATGAAAATTTTTACCTTTTTTTGCATTTTCTTCAATGTTGCGTCACGAAATTTTGTTAACAAACCTCAGATTCGGATTCAGCACCCCAAAAAACATATAAAATGGAAGAAATCAAAACTACCCCAAAATTTTCCCTCTAGGGCCCCTTTTGAGCACAAATTGACTGGACTATATCGATAAAACTTGTTAGAATGGAACAGACATGGACATAAAGTTTTCGCGAGGTTCCTAATAGGGCTAAGAAAGCCCTTTACCCTCGGTATGGATATGGGACACACTGAAGCTCTTCACGCAAGGTGCAAGAAGAAATGAATTAAGTTAAAAAACCAAGGAAAAGTTAAGTTACAAAATTAATTAAAGAAGTTTCAAAAATAAAAATAAAAGCATTAGAATTGAGTAAGTGGAAAGTTAACACACAAAAATTAAATTAGCAAGACTTGTCAAAATAAAATGTTCCAATGTAAGATAAAATAAGAAGCAAAACATCAAGATTAAACTGTCAAAAGTCGAAGACGAGCCACAGACGACCGCGAGCAGCAAAGATATTAAACGCTGGGATCAAACCTAGGATGGGAAAGAACTATCAAGCAACCGGTGCTTGAAAACAGGCCGTAAAAGGAAGCAAGATGATGAATTTGTATTACAGAGGTTAAAAAAGATCAAGCTTAACTACTGGTCGAGAGCAAAATGTGCCCCGCAACCTGATTGGTTGACGAAACATGATCCAGGAGCTTAGCAGAAGATATTATCATGGAGGACGGCTCACAATTTGACCATGAGGATTCGCAGAGGCATATTACACCAACGAGACGACACACTTCCTTTTTCAAAAAAGCGTAAGAGGATGTGACTGCATATAATTAGGAAAAAAAGGGGGGGGTGAAAATTAAGCGGTCTAGAATGAATTTAAGGAAAACGGAATGACATAAAGAAAGGAAAAAAATTTAAATTATGGGAAAGAAGAGTTGGGAGTAATCCCAGTGTCAAGCACTAGAGTTGTTCTAGGTCCACGATTAAATTTTCTATTGTCATAATCAGGAAGATTGGTAATTTCTTCATTAGGTAAAGACTATTATAAAATTTAGTGGCGAGATTAATTATAGCCAGGCGAATGGGTTCAATATTTAGATCTTTGTGGAGGGAGTAGTTAGTTTTATATCTATTGGCTTTAGTGATTAGACGTAAGGTTTTATTTTGTGTACATTGCAATTTCTGGACATGACTGTTAGCCGCTGACCCCCATACAGGTACTGTATAAAGAAGTATAGGTCGAAGTACTGTTTTGTAAAGGAAAAGTTTATTTTCTATACTCATCTCCTTCTGGTACAAGAGGTGGGCGATATCTTTTCTAGTTTTAAAAAATTTGCAGATATTATTATTAATATTTTTCTTCCAAGTAAGCTTACTATCCATGAAGATACCCAAATATTTCACTTCCCGTTCAAAGTGCATGAGCTGACCATAAATGTTAACTGGCGGTGGGGGAATCGTATTGTATGAAAAGAAGATAGCTTTTGCTTTACTGGGATTTAATTTAATACGCCATTTATCAAACCAGTGCTCAAGAATTTTAATAATAAGGGTGGGTAAGTATTCATACATCTGACATTATGATTTTTAGCGAAAATGGTTGTGTCATCGGCATAGAAGACAAGAGAAGTGTTCGGGGTGGTGGGGATATCATTTAAAAATAAGTTAAATAAGACCCGTCCGAATTTCGAACCGGTCTTAAAGGAACTCCCGCATTAACAGGGCGCATTAATTAGGGCAGCTGGAATTTTTAATTTACTGACTTTATAGATAAGGCCACTGTGCCAGACAGTGTCAAAAGTTTTAAGAATATCCAAGAAGACAGCACCAGTCTGCATTCTGTTCTGTAGTCCATCATGAGTGTACTCAGTAACACGAAGCAGCTGAAGTGTGGTTAAATGTTTGGATCTGAAACCAAACTGGTCATTAGAGAGAATATTATTGCTATCGATAAAATTATGAATACGGCTCCAAAAAATGTCTTCAACCACTTTAGAAAGAGAAGATGAGAGACTAATGGGCCTGCAGTTTTTCGGAAGGGAAGGATCCTCACCAGGTTTATGATTTGGGAAAATAATGGCCGATTTCTAGGGATGCGGGTAGTATTTAAATTTAAAGATGTTATTAATTGAATCAGTTAAATAATTGGCATAATGAAGGGGGAGATTTTTAATGGCATTATTGGTGATGCCGTCTTGACCAGGGGCTTTTCTATTTGGGAGGGAGTTAATTGCATTTAAGACTTCGCTAACAGTGGTTTTTTTCGATCACACTATTGTGATTACTGGACTGAAAGTTTTGGAAGATATCTAATGCTTCAGTCACACACATCTGCAGTACGTCCCCCCCCCCCCCGACACTTGTTGACACATTTTGGGTCGATTCGTCACGCTTCAGGACCGCGACAAATCGAACCACCCCAACCCCCGCCCCCAAGGTCCCTCGTTTCTTTTGATCATCTGCACAAAAAAACCGCCTTGGAGAGGGATCGGTGCAGAGCCGCTGGTAGAGTGGTCCCCATAAATCACTCGTTTCCCCACAGTATACTGTGCAGTGCAGATGTATGTGACTGAAGCTATAGACTTTATCAATTGTAGTTGGGCAAAACACACTGGAGTGGGGGTTGAATTGGGTTTCATAATTACGTAGCTGCTAAGGCCTCAATATTGTCACAGTCATTAGTTAAGATACCAGAACTGGAGTTAAAGTTTTTAAGGGGCTTATGGGGTTTCCTAATTCTTTTAAGATATCGCCAAATTGAGTTATCAGTGGGAGCTAGTGACTCAATAAATTCTTTCCATTTATTATTTTTGAAAATTTCGGTTTGATTTTTAACTTGATTGTCGAGATTTTTGTTATTATTAAGCATTCTTGGTTCCCGAGTTTGCTGCTAAATTTTCCTGAAATGGTTCCTATATTTAATTAGGTCAACAATATAATTGGGTAGTTTATGATAGAAGTATTGGAGAGAGTGGACCCTAGCAGATTCATGCGCGCTTTGGATGATCTTAATGATAGAGGTAACAGCAGCGTCTATGTCATCAGGACTGTTAATATCATTAAAGGGTGGGGGGGAGTTGTTAACAAATTTAGTGAAGGACTGACAGGTAGTATGATAAGGAGGAATGATAGAAGGGAGCAAGGGATTGCAGTTAATGTCAAGTTTAACAGGTAAGTGGTCAGAGGATAAATCATTAATAGTGGAGTCCCGATGATCCGAACTTCGGTAATCCGAAACCAAATGTCAAAATGAACTAAGGTTAAAATAAAAGCACAGGGATACTAAATAAAGTATATTTCTGAGAATTACAAGAAAATTTAAAGTAAGACAATGTACCGAACTACATTGGTTTGAAAAAATCTGTTAAATATTTTGCTTAAGAGAAGAATACCTCTCCCTTGAGTCCAAATTACGCCAGCGTGTCATAAAAATGGTATCCGCTGGGGTCGCGGAGGAGTGTTGTTCTACGTAGCGTAGCTCTACATCAAATGCAGCCGCCTCGTCTAAGTGGGATACCTCCTGCTCCCTGTCACCGTCTGCTTCACCTTCACTCTCGTCTCAGACGTTGACAGGTTCTTTCAAAACCATTTTAACAATTTGCTGATAGTCTAAAATCGTACACTCTACTATACTGTACTAGGCAGCGTTCCGCTCTCTTATCGCCCATTTCGTCCCGAGATTTGGTAATGTTTAGACATACCTTATAAAATAAACTGTGTAATCATACGCAATATGAAATATTTATGTAATCACACGTTATTATGTAATTTAAGTTTATTTTAAGAATGATTTCGCTTAATCCGAAAAATTCGTTAATCCGAAAAGGGTCTGGTCCCAATCATTTCGGATTATCCCAATCATTTTGGACTCCACTGTAGTATTAATCTCATACGGATAGTGAATGTTGTTTAAAAGGGCAAAGTCAGTGATGGATTGGGAGCCTTAAACAAGCCTGGTGGGGTAAAGTGGAAAGGCAATATCAACAGAGTTATCAAGGGAGTAGGAATTAATTTCAGTACTATATCTGGTTACTGAACGGTCATTCTGGCAGTTCCAACGGGGGTGGTGAGCATTAAAGTCACCAAAAGTGTCACTTTATGGTCAAGATTAGAAAGTTGAGAAAGTTCATTAGTTACGGGTCTACCATCGATAATTCTTAAGTAAGTGGAAACAAGGGTGAGAGTAGTACTCGAGTTTATCCAAATTTTAACAATTGTGTTTTCAATTGTATGTAAGTTAATACTGGGGAGATGGTTATCTTTACTTATATAAAAGCCTAGAATAGAAAAAGTGTAGGTAATCATTCCGGGACGGACCAAGTCGGGAACATCTTAACTTTGCGACGTCATTTTCTGAAATTTTTCTTGAAAAATAATACCACAAAAGTTACATATTTTGAAAGCCCTTTAAAAAATATGAAAATTTCAAGTGAACCCCCTGGCTCAAAACCGTTTAGTTTTTGAAATATCTTCAAATTAAAATATCCATTGAAAAGAATCATTTATTCAATTGAGTCATTCGCTTGAATTTCGAATTCATTCTACTCCATGGTTTTTCATATTCCGTTTAAATAACTACATTTTTAATGTTTAATTTTAATGTTAATTAAATTGTGTTTCACGTTTTATTTTTGTTTTATTTTATTGTTGTTTACTGCTGTTTAAGTATCGTTTTCAGCAATGCCTGCTGTGTGGTGAATCATTCATTTTTGAAACAGTTTTGGTTTAGTTTTGATTTAGTTTAGTTTAGTTTTGGTGTTTATTGCAATTTAAGTACAGTTTTCAGCAATGCCCGATGAAAATGATGAATCTCCTCTTGAAACGCTGATCAACATTCCGTCATTTTTGACGGGGGTTATATACTAGTGTTTAATATTCCGACAGAACAGGTGGCTGTATCTTGTGAGGCAGCAGAAAGTACGTTAGTTATTGACGGTGAGTTAAGTTTATCAACTAAGTAATAAAAATCTGGTATATTCATTTCGTAACAGAGTTGTTAGATTTCTTTAAGAACACCCCTAATTTTTAGAAGTTTATTTAGTGTGCCGTCAAGGTTTCCCATTGGCGTCACACTAGAGATTGGAATTTCAGAAGCGGTATTAGCAGAAGTTACAATATTAGTGGTTTGTTCAGTCGTTATAGTGGGACGAGAGGAGTTATTTGGCTGAACAGTCTGGTTGTAAGAAATTGTTGAATTTACGGGTTTGCTAGCAAAGGTATTTCCTGAGGTGATTGGGACAATTAGTTGAGGAGTATACTTACCGGCTTTGGCCGCTTCTTTAATGGTCGTAATTTGGTTGCGTCTAATTTTTACCTGTTCTGGGTGAGCACTGTAATCATGGCAGTTTTGTGGGTGGTCACCATTAAAATTAGCACATTTTGCTGGGGTGTCACGTGGTTTAGTACAGGCTGCTGATGAGTGTGCACCAGTACACTTCATACAGACAGGCTGTAGAAGGAAACTTCACAACTATGGTAGAATTTTTAGCAGTTCAAGAACAGCTTGGTACCTTTGAATTTGTCGGCTTTAACTCTAACTACGAAACTTAAAAAGTGTCGGATTTCATATATATGCTCAAGAGTCTTATTTTGTCGGAGGTGGCATAAGAAAATCGGGAGAGGTTCCTTAGTGTTAAATCGTTTGAGTTGTGAAACTCTCTTCACCTCAAAACCAAATTCTACGAGCTGTTGTTTGACCTCCTCTATTGGAATGTTAATGGGGATACCTTTGATTAGGAATTTAAGAGGCCTTTCAGTCTTGGGGTTTTTTTCCAAAAAATTCAGTTTCAGTGGCGATAAGGTACTTTTGGATATTTCCAGGGCCGGCTTTATGCTTAGGCAAAGTAGGCTCCGGCTAAGGGCGCCACAACTCGAAGGGCGCCATCCCATGATAAAAAAAATCGTTTAAAATTAAAATTCGCCCGTCGGTATTTCGCCGACGAATAGTGTTTTTTTCTGCGCATGAGGCCATATTTTTTTATACAATGCATCGCGGCGGCGGTAGACTAGATGTTATTCGCAGTCAATTTTGTCTACGCACGAAGGAAATTAATATTAAATACATACTCGACTCGAATTCGCAACATATTACAGAAAATAGGAACTGCATACCGTATCCCGATGCATTGAACTACGGACTACGGCCCTACAAAACCTTAACCTTGCGAGCACTACGAATTTTTTTTCGGCTGAAAGTTCGGTGGCCGAGTGAAATACACTCTGACTTTTATTGTAAAAATATAGAAGGTAAGTTGTAACTTATTTTATAGTTATGGATTATGCTATGCATTTTTTGTTTACATTTACTAAAGTACTTATTGTTTTGCGTTTTATAATTATTTTCATTTGGATTCTTATTTGACAATTTGACTAATTTCAACATGTTTAAAAGAAAAAAACTGAGTGGTTCAGATAATAGAAAAAAATAAAGCCAAAAAAGATGCAGTTGCAGAAAAACATAAGAACGCTTTACAGAAGTTTTAAACTAAATCAAACGATATCGAATGCGAACCATCAACATCAAAAAGTTGTTCAACTAACTCAACATTCGCCCTTGATCAAAACGACGATATGATCGAAAATATTGAAAAGGAAGTTTGTGAAACTGAGGTTATTTCAGAAAGTTCTCAAAATGAAAAAAATTCTGAAAATGAAGGAAAAATTGAAGAAGCACAGAAAGAAATTTCGGTACAATTATTGAAAGATTATGAAGATGTTGGAAAATGACCACAGCCAGAAAATAGAAAGTCCATAATAGACATGTTGGTAAGAATTGGACCTGTGCAATTAATAAAGCTTAATCACAAATTTCCGAAGGACGTAAACACCAATAGAAAATTTTTGTCAACGAATTATTTTCGAATACTTCCTAACGGTGAAAAATATCTGGTTAATATACTCTAAATCTCTGGATGTGGTACATTGTTTTTGCTGCAAATTATTTTCCAAGGTCCAAGTAGCAATAAATCAGGAGGATTTAAAAGATTGGAAAAATATTATCAATAGATTAAAGATACACGAAACAAGTAAAGAACATTTAAATTCCTATAATATCTGGAAGGATTTCGTAAACAGAATTAATTATACCTCAACAATCGATAAAATGCAGCAGAAACAAATTAATGAAAATACGAAATACTGGAGAAGTATTTTAAAGAGAATTTTTTCAATTATTAAATTGCATGGAACAGAAAATTTACCTTTACGTGGTACATCTGATAAGTTGTACACAGATAATAATGGAATTTTTTTGAAAATTATAGAAGTTTTCGCGGAATTCGATCCTCTTATGAAAGAGCATTTAAGAAAATTTTTAAATAAAGATGTTAATTACCATTATTTGGGGAAGAATATCCAAAATGAAATTATATTTCTTTTCAACGATATAATTAAGGAAAGTATAGTCAAGAAATTAAAAGAAGCCAAGTATTATTCTATAATTGTTGATTGTACACCAGATCTTTCACACATTTAACAAATGTCTTTAATTGTCCGCTTTGTTAAAATACTTCCCTCCGCAAATGAAAATGGAGATTTTTTGGAAATTTCAGAACATTTTTTAGGATTTATTGAGATTAACAACAGTACTGGCAAAGGAATGACGGAGAAAATATATGAAATTTTGAATAAAAATGAGATATCTTTAAATGATTTAAGAGGACAAGGATACGACAACGGCGCAAATATGCGTGGAAAGCATAATGGAGTTCAAAGCCGTATACTGACCACATATCCGAGAGCATTTTTTGTACCATGCTCAGCTCACTCTCTAAATCTTGTAGTAAATGATGCAGCAAATTGTTGTACTGAAGCTGTGTCCTTTTTTGATAATGTACAGCGCCTTTACACGTTTTTTTTCTGCATCTACACAAAGGTGGGATATCCTCAAGAAACATGTCAAATTATTGACCTTAAAAGGTCTTAGTGATACCAGATGGGCTAGTCGTTTAGAAGCTTTAAAACCAGTAAGATATCAGCTTGAAGAAGTAATGGAAGCATTGGAAAGTTTTTTGAACACACAAGAACCAATTACCACTGCAACTATTGCAAAAAATAAGTCTGATGCAAAGGGTCTGTTGAAAATTATTGGCAATTTTAAATTTATATATTCATTAATAATATAGCATGATATTTTAAACAACATAAATATTACAAGCAAAACTCTTCAGAACATAAATTTAGATTTAGTAAATGCAAATTTCCATATAAACAGTTCAATTTGTTTTCTTGAAAAATATAGAAGTGAGGAGAAATTTGAAACTATTTCGTTGGAAGCAAAACAAATTGCAACTAATTTAGATATCGATCCAAATTTTTAAAAAAATCGAATTCGCAAAAAAAGAAACCTTTTTGAATATGAAGGCAATGACGAAATAGGATCTATTGAAAAAGACAATTTTAGGATTAATTTTTTTTATAATATTCTAGACACTGCTATAAATGCGTTAAAAGATCGATTTGAATTATCTTCCAAACATACTGACAATTTTAATATTTTGTATATGATTAAAAAATCTAAAGAATGGGATGACACAGTTCTTATAAAAAATTGTATGGATTTGGAAATTCTGTTAACCGATAATGAAGAGAAAGACATAAGTGGATTAGATTTATTTCAAGAAATAAGATATATACAAAATTTGTATCAATACGAAGAATTGCCAGAAAAAATTTTGGAATTTATATGCAAAAATAAATTAACTTCCTCACTTCCTAATTTGTTTATTGCATTACGTATTTTATTAACATTACCGGTTTCAGTAGCTAGTGCTGAACGAAGTTTTTCAAAGTTAAAGCTAATAAAAACTTATTTAAGAACATCGATGACACAACAAAGATTGAATGGATTATAAACGATGTCAATTGAGCTCAAATTTTTAAATGAAATTGATTTAAGTGATGTAATTGATAAATTAGCTATTGTAAAAGCACGAAAAGCTCATATTTAGTTGTATTTTATATTTTAATAAATCATAGTTTTGTTGCAAATTTTTTTCCCTTTTATTAAAAAAAATATTTCATTTGAAAGGGCGCTCTTAAGAAATTTTGCTAAGGGCGCCAACCAACCTCGAGCCGGCCCTGGATATTTCTAAATTGATCGATGGTGGTGGGAGAGATCTTAAGAAACGGTCCTGAGACAGTTTGGACAAATTAAATTGGATTAGGTTGTTTATATTTTCTAGACTTTTTTGATAACCTGGAACCATTTTATTAAAGAATGGATCTGGTTTAGATTCTCTTTCTACTTGGATGGTATCCTCCGTTACATTTGCATCATCAGAATTTTCCTCCTCAAGGGGAGCAAATTTATTTCTCGTTTCCATGGCAGCCGATTTTGCCTGGTCTAATAAGTTTTTGCGAGCAACTCGCTTACCTTGTGGCACATTACCTTCATTACATCTTCTATTTTTTTTACTAGATTTTTTAACTACCGGAGTAGAATTAAATTTACTCACAATAGTAATTAGGTTTTTTAAATTATCACTAGGGGCTTCGCCCCTAGCCTCCCTACTCTCGCTCCTCTGGTGAATCAAGTGAATGAATGACTCAATAGTTTTTTACAGCGATTGAGTCATTCATTTGTTTACAGTTGAAGCTTCCCCCCCCCCCTCCCGACGAAATGGATGAAGCTCGGCGAAATGGATGAATGGGTGAAAAATCGGATCTTCTTTCACAGGAAGCGAATGAGAAGATTTTTTTGAAGTATTTCTTTAAAATTCAATTAAAAATCGAAATTTTAAGATAGAGACTTGAAATGAGGTTTATATGAATGAGGAAGCTTTCATCTTCCAGTTGATATAAATATTTTCTTTGTAACATAATAAGTCTGAGAGCATCGAATTTATATATCTCGAAACGCATAAATTTTTCCAAAAACTGGGTTTTCAATTTTAATAAAAATATAAGTTTGTTTTAAATTATTTTTAAACAAATGAGGTCTTGTTTGAAGGAGAAATGTCTGTAGTCTTAGTTTGTAAAAAAAAAAAATTCTACGATCCTTTTTTGGCGAGTTATCGTAATCTGAACATGAAAAAGTCAATATTTTCCCACAAAACATAAAATTAAAAAAAAAACTTAAAAGTCCGACGAATATAAGACATGTCTTACTTTCTTCCCCACATTGTTCTGCATCGATTGGTATTGGTCTCGACCCCATACCCCCAGCGGTTTCGGAGGAGATAGCGTGACAAGCTTTTGACAGCGGCGGGGGCGGCGCCGGCTGCGTCAGCGGCAGTTAGTTTTTTTTAGAATAGAGAGAAATTTAGGACCAAGGGAGAAAGCAACAATGTACTTCCACATACCTGATAATTTGGCGATCTCAAAGTTATGGTCGAGGCCAGTTGAGTTGCACGTGTTCGCCAAAGTCTCATCCAAAGTGTATAATGACGTCGATCGAGCTCTTGAAGTCCTTAAATTCAGGCGACTTATCCCCGCAGATCTTGAGAAAGTTCAGGATGTTTGGCATTTCATCAGTCTGACGATGTTGAGAGTCAAGGTTTTGAAAAGCAACAGCGGGATATAAATCGCATTCCATAAAAGCATTCGTCTTATACGTCTTCTCTCTACCGAGGCAGAAGGGAAAATCTTTCGCAGGAGCGGCAGTATGAACATCAGAGACGGAAGGGTCAGGAGAATTGTTTTCTCCAACATTCATAACCCGTAGGATAGTTGGCATAGACGTGGATTTCATTATATTAAAAATCTTCAATCCGCTGCTGTCATAAAATGGATCCAAAATGGCTTCCTTTCTGGCGCCTAAATGGCGTCAGAAAAGGGCTGCAAAAATGCAACTGAGCTCAAGCTTTGAGAAATGATTTTCAAAATATGAAGAGACGCGTTGCAGCAGATAAATATGTACAAGATATAAATAGTAATCAATTTGGTAAAAAGATTGATATAAGCATTCGCCGGAATCTTTATACAGTTGGTTTGTTTGCTAAATTGTCATAAATAAATTTTAACACGATAGAACACTATCAAACAACAATCACACTTGGCAAAACGCTTCTGAGAATGGAACTGATGTTCTTTACCAAAGGGGTAAAAAAGTATCGGGTCATAAAGTAGAAGACAGAGAGACTAAAGTGAAACAACACATTATGTATGTTCTGTGTCAACCACTATAGTCGTGCAAAAAGTCCGCGTCGAAAGTAATAATTGCGGCTCTGCCGACGAAATTAAAAATCTCGAAAAAGGAAAAAAAATCTCATGAGAGCTAAAGCTCCTCAAAATCTCATTAAATCTTTGAAAAATGATGCCGATGAAGGGGTCCTCGCTATCGCTTTCGACTTATGCAGGCACTCCCCACCCCTAAATTGACCAGTGGTATCCAGTTTTATAAACGGAAACTGGACATACTGTTATGCTAATTGAGGGCCCGTAACGTGTTCAAGTGATGTTTATTTTTAAGTTTAAAAATCTGTATCTACTGAGGAAGATGTATGTGTAATATATAATCGCACTTCAGTAAAAATATGTAAGGTGATGGCTTAGGTTCAGTGTTTGGTGGGCTGGTGAAAGATTTAAATCTTAAAATATTAAAATAGAAATGTAAATATCCTTTTTTTTCTTAGTCCCGTAAAATCCTACATTTCTCTAACTTACTCCTGTCTTGCGGTTGCTATGCAGTAATCCAATACGTCTTGTTTTGTCATTTCGGTTCGGGCGTGCGTTGCTTGATACCCACGTGAGGGGGAAGGCAATAATATCGAAACCAGCCCAAAGAAATGTTGATGATTCCCACAGAAACACAGGCTCCCGGCCCCCCCTTTCCGGAGCACCGGCCCTGCACGCGGATGGATACAGCACTGGGTGCAGGCAACGTTCGCTACGAAAAATATTTAAACGAAAAAAGAAAAGCTAATAAAAAGCCAAGTTTTGTGCAGAGAAAAAAATAATATAACTGTCAATAACAATTTGGGTAAACAATGGTCCCACTTTCAACGTGTGTCGTAACCTGCGGCTTCGGCGCGCACGGGAACTCCTTTTTCGTCACCCGGCTACGGCAGCGGAGGTTTCTTGGAGAGAAAAGAGTTTTGCGTGGGAGTTGGGGGCTCTCGAAAAAAAAAAAACACTCTCCCTGCTGTCTGCTATGCTTGACTGTTGTTGCGGTCTCTGCCGTGACTGAAGATGCCCGCCTAGTTCAGCGCCACTTCAAGAGATGAACCCTCCGCCGACTGCATTGGAAGGCATGCCTCTATCTATTCCTGTCTATATTCCCTTTCTTTCCCTTTTCAACCTCTCCTTTTTTTTAGTTAAAATACAGACGGCTGAGGTAATATGCATTTTTATTATAAATAGTTTTTTTTAGCTCATTTAAGTTAATAAGGAGTAATAATTCGTCACCAGCCACCTCTAGTGTAAAAAGTATGATATAATATTTCAATTGTATTAAAATGTAAATTAATGAGGCATTGTTAATAATTGTAATTGATATTTTAATATGTGTTTAAATTTAATAAATTGTTGTTGCCTCTAACCTTGAATTCTGTCGTTTTGAGTTGGTTTTCTTGTCATATCACCATATTAACATTTTAGCCTGTCTATATTTTTTTTAAGTAAAGAGTGCTATACGACCACTCTCCTTTACACTATGTGTAGAGTGGTTAACCTTAATAGAAAATTAAAATATAACAATGGTAACTAACCCAAATAATAACAATACAACTTCGATATTCACAACATTTAAACAGGGGCCTCTACAATGTGTTTGTGAGATGAAACGAGAGCAAAACACGGATCATGTGAAATCACTATCAGCATTAGTCACTTCCTGTCAGACGTTGATGGTTGCATTAAAAAGGTGATTATGTTTAGAGACAACTGCTGTGGACAGAATCAGATTTTGAATTAAGTTTTGCTAAACTTGTTTTTAATCCGCAAGGGTATATTCGACGAAACACGACAGGTTTTTATGCCGCCTGGACATTCCTATCTTCATTGTCACCGGGACGTTGGACATATTGAGAAAGAGGCTCGGCTTGTCAACGTCTATTCTAAGAATTATTACGAGTACTTTACTCAAAAATGTCGTCAGAAAACGCCATTCACGGTAGTACAAGTCACGTAATATTTTGTTTCGGACTACGCCGTTCTTCAAAAATATACGCCAAAAACTCAGCTCCAAGGAGCCATATTTAAAGATGGTAAAAATTTTGAGTTTAAGACTACAAACAGGGGTTTTAAATCCAGAAAAATTACAATTTCGTCGTCAAAACTACAGTGAAACTTCAGAAAGGAAAGGCCAGCTCTTATGACCCATCGAAGTTCAATCTGACCAAAGTAAAGTTACCGTGGCTTTATGATTCCCCTGTGTATGTTCCCCCCTGCAAAATTCAAGGATATTTGAGATCTAATGCCGTACGTTCCATTGCCATGGTCAACGTACTTACAACCATTCTGGAAAATCAACCTAGAACACTCCACGCCAATCGAGGGTGACGCTGAGGAAATATTGGGTGAGTGCGAAAATTATACCCGTTTTTGAATATGCAAATTTGCAATGGAATTGACGTCACACATGACATTGTAATGACGCAAATCGTCGGCCAATCAAACGCGTGGATTCCTCACATATAAATGCATCGTGTCTCACAAAGTTAATCATCTAAAAAAATCTCAGAGGGTGTAACACATAAAGCGAGAAGGAGCATATAAGACATTGTTATACGAGTTCGATAAAAAGAGTACGGTATCCGCAGCATGTCGCAATGTTTGTCAAGTTTATGGGGAGGATACAATAGACGAAAGCACATGTCGTCAATGGTTTCGTAAATTTAGGGAAGGAGACAGAAGCTGCCAAGATCAGGCTAGGAGTGGACGGCCATCACACGTTGGAGAAGACGATATTGACCAAGCCATAAGGAACAACCCGAACCCAACGGTACAAGAATTAGCGGAGACCTTCAACGTACACCGGACAACGGTCGAGAGACGGCTGGTTAAGTTGGGTTTTACGAGAAATTTGGATCTTTGGATTCCACATAACCTGACAGCTAATCAACGGGATGACCGAATCTCCACCTGTGTTTCCTTGCTTTCCCAGTACAAAAACGACCTATTCTTGACGCGAATTGTGACAGGAGATGAAAAGTGTGTTATGTACCGTAACGTAAAGCGTCGTAGGACTGTGTGTCTCGACTGTGTGTCGTAGGACTGTGTGATCCGCCTGCATCGGCTTCGAAAGCTGAACTTCATCCCAAGAAGGTGTTATTGAGTGTGCGGTGGAATGTGCAGGGAATAATTCACTGGGAGGTCCTGCAACTCAACCAAACCATCAATGCTGCCTTCTACTGTCTACAGTTAGACAGGCTGCATTCAAATTTGGTAGCAAGGCGGCCAATTCTCATCAATCGTCGCGGTGTTATCCTTCATCATGACAACGCCAGGCCACATGCTGCTGTCATCACTCGCCAAAAGTTACTGGACTTTGGTTGGGAGGTTTTACCCCACCCTCCCTATTCTCCTGATTTGGCACCAACTGACTATCACCTATTTCGTGCGTTGAACAATTCCTTCAGTCATAAAATCTTTGATGATCTTGATGTTGTGAAAACTGCCATCCAAGACTTTTTTGACTCGAAACCGCCGGAATTTTACCGCCGTGGGATTCATCTCCTACCAGAAAGATGGCAAGAGGTCATAGATAGCAATGGGGATTATGCACAATAATAGGTACTGTTCATTTTGCGTTTATTTGCTCTTTTTTATGGGTAATAAAAACGGGTAGAACTTTTGCACTCACCCAATAGAAAACGGCCAAGTGGATTACGAAAACAAAAGTTTAAAATATTGTTCAGTTTAAAATAGAGTTAATATAGTTTTTTTAAATGAATGAGAAATAAAAATTTGAGAGTTTTGATTTTTCATGTGTTTTTCATGTGTATTTTCGTACAATAAAGTTCTTTTCATTACAAGTCTGGTTTTCTATAATTTTTCCTTCACATTTATTTTTCTTTGTTGAGTATAAAATGATTGTTATAGATTGCATTTATTACAAAAATTTAGATATCTCACAGCAAAAATAACAATAATTACAAGATAAAAAGAATTCTTTATATACCATGTTTTTAAATTTTCTGTTGAATCATATAAACTTGACAATTCTATGTATTAATAAATATTTTTTTAAGATTTTTTTAATAAATTATCCCATCAACTTGAAAGAAAATGAAGTTAATTGGAAGTGAACTTGCGTTTAACTTTTCGTTCCCGTCCCGGCCGATAGATGGATGCACCAGTCTACAAAATAAAATTAACTGAAAATAACTGAAAATTAATTTAATTCTTCTTAAAGATGGCTAAAAGTATTTTTAAAAAATGCATTGTCATCGTGTTCTAAGCTATTCTAAAAGTTTCAAATGTCTAGCTAGTCGGGAAGTTAGTTAAAAATCGATTGCAAGATTTGTAAGGGACAAATACACACACACAAACAAACAAGAAAGCAAGTTAATAAGAACATGGTAAAAATGCCTTTCTGTTAAGTTCGCTCGAGTGAAAAAATTTCAAACGCGTTTTTCTTGAAATCAGCATTTGTTGAGTTCGCCCTTTGTATCCGCAACACCTCATATGTTAAACCAATTAGCCCAGTCAAAATAGGTTTTATGGCTAAAAAAAATATGAAAGTTTTGAAAATTGGTGGATATATTTGTTTAGGCATGCTAATGAACATACTAAAAGTCCCCACCGATCAGATTTGAGCTTTCGCCGCCATCTTGGAAAATGTGTACACTTTTTTGGTTTTTTGGAAATAACTTTAAAAATATAGATTTTATAAAAAATAATTAAATGCAAAAATTAAAGAGCATTAAATTATGAACAAAAATCATTCATAATATTTTTTTATATGTCTAACAGGAACAAAGATAATTGACTTTGAAAAGAGCGCACTATCACACCTGTGACGCGCAAGCGCGGTTCGCCATCGCGGTGGGGGGAAATACCGGCGCATGTGCATACCATAATTAGCCAAATTAGTTTTACACTAAATGGGAAGGTTTTTTGTATTTTTTCAAATAACTAGGGAAATATTAACTTTACGTAAAAAAAGTTTATTTCAAAAATTAAAAAACATTAAATTATGTACAAAAACGATTTTATACATTTTTGTCGTAAACCTAACAGGAACGAAGATATTGACTATAAAATGCGCGTTGATAATGGAGGTAGCTTTAAAGTCTCGTTGCAGGTGCTCTTCTTTGAATACCTAACCTCTCCCACATTTCGGCATTCTTTAAACACAAGAAAATAGACTTAATGTTTTTGACTATGTAGATAATTAATCATTATTAATTTTATATATGAATGTAGTAAACTTGGGGGTATTCACTGTCAGATTTCCATTGCGAATAATTGTTCAAGCTTACCTACTTCAGGATTTACGTGCTTTTTTCGATACGGGATTCTGCCCTTCGTCAGGCATGTATATATCATCTATGGATCCGCTAGCATCGGCCCATTCATCAACTTCTTTCATTCGATCGTCATCATCAACAGGGGTAATGCCATTCTGACATACCCCATTGCAATTATTGCAGGCCGTTGTGCAGTTGATGCCTGCTTTCCGACATCCGCATCTTACTCCATTGTCAGTCTTACAGTTGCAAAACACCATGTTTAAAACGGAATCGGGAGCTACTGCATCCATAGTTGTGATGGGCACATGAATTTTCTCTTGACGCTTCCAGCCCCACAGGCAGTTGGGCCTTTCTTTTTCAGGTGCTCCAAAGTCTTCCTCATTTTAATTTCGATGGCTCGTATTTGAGTGTGTGCGTTTAAGGTTTCTTGCGATGGTGGTTCAGTAGCAAAATCTCGAAACAACTCACCGAGATTTTACATTCTAAATCCGATATGTCCATGCCGTCAAAAATTATTTTTGCTAAAGCTGTTTGGGTCAATAAATGAGCTCGGACTGCCCTAGCATATGCATGGCCAGGCAACATTTTTTCTACTGACGTAGGTGCATAAATCAAAGTTAGTATTTCTTTCAACCCACTTCCAGCCATTATGTACCCAATGCAGCCTAAGAATGACATTAAAAGATGGAATCCACCAAGCCTCACAATACAACTTGATAATTATGGATTGGATGTTGCTGCGACTATCGCTCAAGCTTTAATATACAGCGGTTGGTCAAACGTGAGTATGCAAGACTTTTGGTGCATTTTAACACACTGCTGGGCAGCAAATTTCAGCTCAGGGAAAATGGTGTCATACTTGCTTCGTGGTAAATTAACAAAAGGAAGGGGTATTACTTTGGTATTTTCACAAGGCTGGTTTCTGGTTATATAATGGAAAAATCCTTTCCATTCAGGTACCTGTGGAAGACCTAACCACTTAGCACACATCCAGGAGATATTAGATGGTTAAGGCAGTGGTAAATCTTCCGCTAAAGGATTTAAGACATTCAAATCTTCGATAGTAATTGTTTGTAACCCAGGCCCTCGAAAATTTTCAAACGTTTCTAGAGGAATGATTCCCATTTTGCCTACGGTCGATGCGGATGTAAGTTCGGTTAATTTTTTTATCTTCGTCCCGGGTTCCACTGCTGACGCTGGAGTAAAACAAGCAATGCCCCCCATGCTATGAAACGTATTCAGGCCATCGATTGTCGACACATTGAAATCTGCATTGTCAAATACGAATTGGCAGAATAATCCCTCGCGCACTTGGGGTTGCGGATGATTTATGGCTGACATCTCAAGTGTTTGGGCTTCATAGTAAGAACAAAATCCCAAATTCGAGAGCATTGTTATTAAATTCTTGGAACAGAACTTTTTGTACAAAAATAAATCAAGACCATTGAGCAGAGGAGACATAAATGATCGTGACCTTAGCGCTGATATAATGACGTGAGCTATTGAAGTGACTTTTTTTCCGCCTTAGTAATCTTTTTTTTAATAATCAAGTGCTCCAAAAAAGATTTTGGGTTTTCTGGAATTCCCTTGTTCACATCTCTGAAAAAATTATCACTTGGAGGGTAGCAATGAGTGTCATAAACTGGTGTCTGGATATCTTCTTTTATTATGGCTGCAGCAGTTTGTACTATTCGTAGACGCTCCTCACGATCATTTCGTATCCTTTTGTCGTACCAAGAGTCTGATAAGACTTTCATTCCAGTATTACGTAAACATATGACAGTAACTTTTTTGGAGTTTGAAGCAAAAATAATGCCATCCCCGTATTTTTGTTTCAACTTATTTCTCAAAGTGATGTCGTCTGGAACTAGCCCTGTAATTTGAGATTTGAGTTCAGGTAGTGAGAATTGACAGTCGTCATTATTATCAAGAAAGATGGATATTTCGTCTACAGCTGCTGAGGCGTAATCCGACTCAGGTCGCCCTCTCTTTCTGATTGGTGCAGTGTGTAGAAAAAAGTCATGAAGTAATCTTGGTGATAAATCGCATCAGCTGCAACTAAATCAGCAACGTTTATTATACGACACTGAACTTCCTCTCCCCACTGGTCATGTCTATTCTCTGCAGCTTCAAGAACTTTGTGTTTCATTTCGAGACTCCTAACTTCGTATATAGTTCTTCGTCTGTCAGTTTGTTTTTTCTTTTGTCTTGCTTTGAATTCTTCGTCTATCACTGCCGTACAAAAGAAACATTTTGTTCGAAAATCGAACAGAGGTAAAAAAGATCGTAAACTTTACCGCGCGCTCTTCACTTTGGGATGTTGACGCGATTTCTGCATTTCTTTTTGAATCAACTTTTATATTTCCTGGTCTGGTGTAATTTATCCGACACAACGAATGAACCGAAACAGATTTTAAATGTTCCAACTGTTCATGCTTATTGTCTTTTCTTTGCACATTAGCTCTCTTTAAAGCGTCGATCCCCTTTTCTCCTACATTCACGAAATCATTATTTGACATTAATTTTTTACTTATAAAACATAGTTCCGTATCAGCCATTGTTCACAGACGTACACGGAACGGTGACTATTAACTGGCTAGGAAAATACTAGGGTAAGACCGATTTGGCGCCTTACGATATGCACATGCACGTGTCTTCCAGCCATCGCGATGGGCACCCACGCATGCGCGTCCCTGGTGTAATAGTGCGCTCTTTCCAAAGTCAATTATCTTTGGTCGTGTTAGACTTAAAAAAATATAATATATGTTTTTTGTGCATTGTTTTTTGTAGAAGCTACCTCCATTATCAACGCGCATTTTATAGTCAATATCTTCGTTCCTGTTAGGTTTACGACAAAAATGTATAAAATCGTTTTTGTACATAATTTAATGTTTTTTAATTTTTGAAATAAACATTTTTTACGTAAAGTTAATATCTCCCTAGTTATTTGAAAAAATACAAAAAACCTTCTCATTTAGTTTAAAATTAATTTGGCTAATTATGGTATGCACATGCGCGGGTATCTCCCCCCACCGCGATGGGGAACCGCGCTTGCGCGTCTCAGGTGTGGTAGTGCGCTCTTTTCAAAGTCAATTATCTTTGTTCCTGTTAGACATATAAAAAAAATGTTATGAATGATTTTTGTTCATAATTTAATGCTCTTTAATTTTTGTATTTAATTATTTTTTATAAAATCAATATTTTTAAAGATATTTCCAAAAAACCAAAAAAGTGTACACATTTTACAAGATGGCGGCGAAAGCTCAAGTCTGATCGGTGGGGACTTTTAGTATGTTCATTAGCATGCCTAAACAAACATCTCCACCAAATTTCAAAACTTTCATATTTTTTTTAGCCATTCGTCAAAATCGGGTCTATTTTGACTGGGGTAAATGTGATATTTATGATTTGAATTACCTTGTAAAGAAGATTGAGACTTCCCCAATCCATTGGAGATCTATGGTCATTACAGCTCTCTTAACTAACAGGGCTCATTCACGTAAACACTGTTACCAAATTACCAGCACAATGGATCACAGTGTTTTTTACCAGGCGTAAATCGCTTATTGGTCTTTTGATGTTGACTTGGATTTCTACACATTGCGTCCGAACTAGAAGGGAACGTCACAAAAATCCTTGTTCACATTCAGTCCGTCAGCGTACGTAGGGTAAGTGTAATTCGTATCGAAATAATTTCAACCAATCATAGACCTCTCAACAATTAGCAACGAAAGTGTTAAGGTCTGTGATTGGTTAAAATTGTTTCGATATATGTACCTCTGGCGCTACACAGCGCTGACGGACTCACTAGGAACAAAACAGTTAAAGATTCCTTTGGCGCTGATTTATTAAATTGGTCAATGATTGGTTAAAAAATTTGCGCTGACGCTGACGAATTCTATGTGAACAGGCTTTTACGCTACTAGCGTCACTAATGGATATATTAAAATAATAATAAAGATATCAAACCAGAAATTATGGTTGACTCCTCTGTCCCACTCCTGGTACTCTGGAAAATCTCCTGGTGGCGCCTTATCAATTAAAGGGGACAGGGCTGTCCAGATCCCCATAGGTAGACTCATGAGTGGACATCAGCACCAGCATCACCTGCCCACCTATTGAACTGCGTGGGGATGCTGCATGAGGGCCTATTTACTGCGCCTCTTCTCGTGTATGATTTTGTGAGAGTCCGCGACCTCTTGGACTTGGTCTAGCCTTCGGCCAGACCTTGAGGAATAAGCCACAACAACAACCACAACATAATAATAAAAATAATTACAAGATTAAAATAACTTTTTATATACCATGTTTTTAGATTTTCTGTTGAATCATATGAACTTGACAATTCTATGTATTAATAAATACTTGGAGTTAATTATAAATTTATATATTTTTATATTGGATTTTTTAAAAATTATTTGAGTGTATAACATTTCACATGCTTATTTTTCTATGTTATTTATACTGTGTTTAGTCTTTAAATTGATTTTGGTTAACAAACATTCGACAAATTGACATTTTTACTTTTCAGCTTTACTTTCCAAAAGACAATTTGACATTTTTCCTTTTCAGCTTTTAGTGGTTTATTATAAATGTATGTATATTTTATGTTTTACTTATCAGCTTCTTTTGCTCCAAACATAGAAGGTTAAATCTTGCTAAATTGTTTAGATTTTAAATTGATTTTGGATAACAAACATTCCACAATTTGACATTTTTACTTTACAGCTTTTAGTGGTACAATGATGAAAGACTGCATCTAACCAAAATACTGAGATATGTATAACATTTCACATGCTTTTTTTTGGGCTATGTAATTTATACTGTGTTAAGTTTTTAAATTGATTTTGGTTAACAAACATTCCACAATTTGACATTTTTACTTTACAGCTTTTAGTGGTACAATGATGAAAGACTGCATCTACCAAAATACTGAGATATGTATAACATTTCACATGCTTTTTTTGGCTAATTTATACTGTGTTAATTTTTTAAATTGATTTTGGTTAACAAACCGTCTTAAAATTCCGGGCAACGCCGGGTACTTCAGCTAGTTATCCCATAAACTTGAAAGAAAAGGAAGTTAATTGGAAGTTAACTTGCGTTTAACTTTTCGTTCCCGTCACGGCTGATAGAGGGCTGCACCACTCTACAAAACAAAACTAACTGAAAATGAATTCAAATTCTTCTTAAAGATGGCTAAAAGTATTAAAATAATGCATTGTCATCGTGTTCTGAGCTACAGTCACTCAAAGAAATAAACGAACAATGGTACTTTATCAGAACCAAACTATTTGGTTTATATCTACAGTTTTAAGCTTTTTTTTTTAATGAAAAAAAAATAAATCCTGTCAATATCTTAGCACAAAATATAATCATGTTTAAATGATAAAATCATTTCCTAATAAAAATAAAAATCTTTTTTTTTTGGATGTTTGAATAATTAATTCGCAAGATTGAAAGACGTCGTTCATGAATAATACTATTTAAAAAATAAATTACATTCTAAAATATCATTATACAAATCTAAAACGCAGTCTATATCGAAACTTTTCTCACTTTAAGTTTGTGGGAATCATCAATACCTTCATAATCTAATACTTGTACTTCATTTTCTATAAGCACTCGAGACAAATTGTTTAAACGCGTGATAATGAACGAGTTACCTTAAGGGCCTGTTCACATAGGAGTCCGTTGCGTTGCGTTGCGTTAAGGAAAAGATGACGTTGAGACGAAAATAAACCAATCATAGGCCTCCAAACGATTAGCAATGAAATTTTTAACGCCTATGATTGGTTTATTTTCGTCTCAACGTCATCTTTTCCTTAACGCTGCGCAATGGACTCCTATGTGAACAGGCTCTTACTTTGAAAGTAAAGTCCTTAAAAAATTCACAATAAATTGGGGCTCTATTCACGAAATTTCGGCTTCTATAGTTTTAGCAGCTCTTGCGTGAATCCTGAGCATTTCGTTGCATGGCTTTTGGTATAAAAAGGCTGTACTTAAAAAAAAAAAATTTTTTTTAAATCCTTTTAATGACTCATAGTAGATTTATACGATGGTACGCAACGGACTCCTATGTGAACAGGCCCTAACAGTTATCTGCATGCTTAAGCGTTGAAAAAGAGCTTAGAACCTGTTCACACTGAATCCGGAACGTGACGTAACGTCAGCGAGAAAAATTCTAACCAATCACAGAGATTAATTCATTGATCACGTGTGACGTCAATCCTATCACAAGTCATGTTAACGATCTCGGAGTCAACTGAGTAAGGGCCTGTTCACATAAGAGTCCGTAGCTTTGCGTTAAGGAAAAGATGACGTTGAGACGAAAATAAACCAATCATAGGCCTTCAAACGATTAGGAATGAAATTTTTAACGCCTATGATTGGTTTATTTTCGTCTCAACGTCATCGTTCCCTTAACGCTACGCCACGGACTCCTATGTGAACAGGCCCTAACGCAACACAACGCTCCCGATGCCATGTGAACTGCGCCTTACGGCCTGTTCCAAAAGAATCCATCAGAGTCAGCGTTAGGCCCGCCGTAAATTGAACCCAAAGCACGCACAGCCTACGCCTAGGCCCCGCCTCCTTCTCGCTTGGGTTGGGTCGGGGCACGGCAAATTCAACCCAGCAAAGGCACCCACGCCAGCCAAGCACGATGACGTCCGAGGTTTAACTTCTCATGGATTTGGAATCGGAATCACAGAATGAAGAACCAAGGAGCAGGAAAAGTAAAAGAAATGCATATTTAGCTGGCAGAAATATCCATGGGGAGTTTAAACTGTCATACATACATGTATCAATAATTTAAAAATTATTGATACATACTTCTATACAATAGTTTAATGTACAAGACAATCTAATGTTAATATAACTTAAAAAGTATTAAACCATAGATTTATTCAAAGAATATGTAACTTTGATATCTAGTATAAATCATTTTTATACTAGATAAACAATAGAATTGAATGAAATCAAAATTCAAATTCGTATAACTTTGACCAAATAAAATTATAAATTTAGAAAATTAATATTTCTGGAAAGCATACAGCTATCATAAGTATGTATCAATAATTTTGAAAATGCAAGGTTACATGAAATTCTAAAATGAGTTCTGCATTTACTACAATTCGTATATAAAAATGACAAATAATAAAAATTATGTAATAATAACAAATGATATTTCTCATTACCTTATAACTACATATGGGGCCATGTTACAAAGTGCAGCACATAATAAAATGACACTTTCAATGTATGGCTTATGACACAATTAATTTACCAATCAAAAAAATTTTTTGATCGAAGGCCTATATACACAGCAATATTTCCTGAATTATCTAAAGTGGAATTTGGAAACAATACAGCTACCTAGTGAGACAAAAGTTTAGCTGATTAGAAAAGGATACAAATTAGTAAATAAAGTACAGATGTTTAAAGCTAAAAACTGAAAAGTCAAATTTAGAGAAATGCACTAAATGCAAGTCTCTGAAAGTAACCATTCAGTTGTAATTCATAAATCTTAAATCTAGATACAAACAACATTTTTGAATATTTAAATGCAACTAAATATGACATACCAATTCAATTCTGACTTATAATAGGAAGATGATCTTCTTAGATCTGCAGTGCTAAAATGCTTTAAGAGAAAGTATTAATAATTAAGTGAGCATAATTTATTTTATATGATAAAAAATAAATTCATAATAAAGACTGATTATTCATACTTTTTGATTTCTACAACATGGGAGGATTACAGCACAAGGCATGTTACACTTCTCTACTTGTATTAAAGGGGATATCTACTTTCAACCTATTTTCCTCCAAAAAACTAATACTAAGTAAGCACCATTTTTCAAAAAATAAATACCAATGAAATATTGAAACATAAATCAGATTTCTCAGGTTAAAACATTTAAACAATAAACAAAATAACAATAATAATGTATACAAACAACTGCAATAAATTTTACAGTATATAATACTTTAATAAATGGCATTAAATTTATGAATTACATCTGTTTCAGAACAAAATGAGCGTTCTTCCGAAAAGCATAATCTTTTTGTACATCCTTTGAACTAAAAACTTTTGTAATCCAAACAACTTGGTCACAGCACTGAACACATGTCATAGCCATTTGTCATTGAATCTAAAACATGAAATCTTAATTATGTTGATAACCATTGTAAAACAAGAATGAAAAGTTACCAAATACATATTTTTCAAATATTAAAATTCAACAATAAATTTTAGATGTTAGCATCTTAATCTATTAAACATAAGCATTACATAGAACTACTTGATTAAAAAAAAAAACGTGATTTCTCAAATGAGCCAGTGGTATCTAAACAAAAACTTTACTCTTCAATTACTGCTGTTAACTGCTGTTACTACTTAGCTCTATGTTTGTATGGGCATTCTCCCTATGGGCGCCCTTCAACACCGTTTCAACAGAAACTACAACAAGTGCATATGGACTCACAATAAATCCACTTTTCTGATCGGAAAGAGCATCTTATCAGAAAGGTATGATATTAAAACACGCTAGAATCATGTTAAAATTTAACAATGTGTGTTTAAAAACTATACACAAGATCCACGAGACAAATATCATCATCAGAAACAGTTATTAGAAAAAAAAAAAAAAATGTACGATTTCATATCTAGTATATGGAGGGGAAAAAAAACAAACCTTACCCATTTAAAAATGTTTTCCGAAGTTTCTTGAGGCAGCATTTGGTTTCCAGTCCGCTCTAATCCAGAAGTCACGTCATTTTTCATCTTTCGGAAAACGATACATGCCGATACATACGAGACATACGAAAACGACACATGCCAATATCAGATCCATTTTGAAATCTGTACGTGCATAGCAACACAACTCAATACTATTTAAAAAATAAGCGATAACATAATGGTAAACAGCTTTGTAAACATGTCATAAATGCTATTCCGAATGTTTTGCCAGCCAGAGGGCGTTGCTATCGTCTATCCAAATCTGACCCACGGCCCACGAAATCTGTGCGACGATCACAGAACTTCCCACGATTGGGTTGGGTTGGGTTCAATTTGCGGTGCCTCGAACAAAACTATGCTTCACAGATACCGCCAGGCGTAGGCTGTGCGTGCTTTGGGTTCAATTTGCGGCGGGCCTTAGGGCCTGTTCACATAGGAGTCCGGTAGCGGGGCGTTAAAGAAAGATGACGTTAAGACGAAAATAAACCAATCATAGGCGTTAAAAATTTCGTTGCTAATCGTTTGGAGGTTTGTCATTGGTTAAATATATTTCAATACTTTAACGCTCCGCTACCGGACTCCTATGTGAACAGGCCCTTACTCGTAATGACATATTTTAAACCAATCACAGACCTTAACAATTGCGTGGCTAATCGTTTGGAGGTTTCTTATTGGTTCAACATGCAACATATTTCAATACGAGTAGCGATCACGCTGACGGATTCTAACATAGGAGTGTAGCAGAGTATTGAAATATATTTTACCAATGACAAACCTCCAAACGATCAGCAACGAAATTTTTAACGCCTATGATTGGTTTATTTCCATATCAGCGCCATCGTACCTTTAACGCTCCGCTACTGGACTCCTATGTGAACAGGAACAGGCCCTTACTCGTATTGAAATATTTTACACCAATCTCAGACCTTAACAATTTCGAAACTAAACGCTTGTAAATCTGTGATTGGTCAAAAAATTTTCATGCGGGTAACGCTGACTTCACGATCTGCTCAAGAAGGAATGTGAACAAAACAGAAGCGGGAAAAACGCATGCAGGCTCAAGAAGCCCCTGATTGTCACGGGCTTCTGAAAGTTAGCAGCTTCAAAAAGAAATTTATTCTTGGGGGCCTAAAAACTATGTTGCGCTTTGAAGCCCTCTAAGGGCTTCATCCGCTAATGGAACAAGGCCTAATCAATCTTAACCAATCTGAAATCTCAAGGTATTGCTAAAACTTCCTAAAAACCCTATAACTTCTCCTACTGCAATGGGTTCATTATTATAAGATACCCTAGTGGCATGATACATAGAGACATATCCAACGAGGTTAAACAGCATATTTCGATAATTTTAGGTTTCGCGCTGCAGAAACTGTCAGTATCTCTACTAATAAAACATATAACGCAATTAAGCACAGTGGAAGTTTAATTTTCCGTGAAGTATGCTGTCTTATCCTTGTTCTGTGACTGATTACGGAGATTATCACCTTTATCTCGCATTGAACGGAAAATAATTAATTATATATTTAGAAAGTACTCTTCAACTCTGATTTGTATGTCTTAAATAGATCACCGAAAGATCATACCCTTTTAATTATATTAGGATCACGTGGAATAAAAACTTATTTCACGGATTTTTTTCAGCCCTTTAATTTCTCGAAAATTTCTGAAATATAGGCTATTTAAAAATGTCCCCCAACCCCTCATTCTGCAGTTGCATTTCTTGTGAGGAACGATCTCAAAATTTGAGATAAATTCACTTATTTCGTATAGTATATCAGCCGACAAGTTGCGCTAAAATAACAGAAAGCTAAAGTTATTTAAATATCATTAGATTTTTCACTTAACAAGGACATGGATTGCTAAGGCGTTATGACGCTTACATTACGAATTTCGAGACATTTCGCTGACATCCGAACAGAAGGATTCGAAACTGGTGAATTGGGTTTGTTAAGTTGAACAGTATAGGCCGATATTTTTAGGTTTTGTGTAGATAAATATGGGAGATGTATCTATCCGATATGCATAATACGCGTTGGGAGTTTTTAAAATCACATCCATCCGACCCACAGTCTGTAGGTCTGGATTACACGCTCGAAGTAATAAAGCTGCAAATAATTGCGATGTTCGAAAATAATTTCAAAGTGAAGTCGATTAACAAGGCGGGATTTTTTTTTCTTTTTTAAGGAAATTCCTTCAGAAATATGCGATCGCAGAGTAGCGGTCAATAGGGTATTTATATGTCCGTCCATATAAGGTAATGCTATTGAATATGATCATTTTTAGCGGGGTATAGTACAGTTCAATGCCTGAGAAAACCATCGGCAAGTGCCTTTAGGGCTAGTTTGATTTATATAATAAGTTATTCATTCAAAACGTTTTAAAACGGGGTTAGTACTTAGAAAAGTGATTTTTAGAATAAATGTTAGGTGAAATTTAGGAGCAAACATTTTTTGGTGACTTCTTTCCACCCATCAAAATTAGTAAAGGTCTTGCTGAAAGGAAGGTTTTTCTGTTGACAAAAAAATTTATAAAAATTTTAAGTTATTAAACAAAATGCATAAAAACAAGTTGATAGAATAACATTCTTCATATACCAAAATTAATTTCAGTTTTCAATATTCATAGGAATACTTCAGTTTCATTAAAAACTATTCATAGCTTAACTATAATATGCCCAAAATAATGTTCTATAAAATAAGTAAAATAATTTTGCCAAATTCTTTTGTTACAATATGCTATTTTTCACATTTAAATCCAAAATTGAACATGCTATTTATATAGCATGACTTTTTTACTTTTTGTCGAACTCCAAATATAGGCAATTGCATTTGAATATATATACGATATTTAAATATACAACCTCTGACAATAAAGTTCGGTGAAGGAAGTCAGAACGGCCGAACTGGCAACACTGGCGAAACAAAACGGTGCACCTGCGTAGCGGTAGGTCTTGACCGTCTGCCCCCATCGTTGTTCATTTGAGCGTCGTTTGTGTTCCGTGTAAGACTTGTTTTACAAAATGCAAACTTAAAAAAAGTTACTAAAACAGCTAAAAATTTAATTTAAAAAAATTCTAAGTACAATTTTTCAAAAATCTTTCTTAGTGCACCCCTACACTCTAAGAAGAATCGCCATGCAAAATGTCAGCCCTATAGGTCCAGCGGTTTGGTCTGTGCGTTGTATGTCAGTGAGTGAGTCAGTCAGTCAGTGACAGTGGCGCCGGAAAGGGGGGGCAAGGGAGGGCACTTGCCCACCCCTAGAAAATTGAATTTTTTTGTTTCTACCTAGCTAGCGCTCGTAAAATATTAGAATTTTCATTTAAAATCATAAAGCCTAACAAAACTGAATACTAAATTGCAACCTCACACTCGTTAACGCAAGCGCGATAAACGTCATTCCATATACGCAGGAGCGATTAATCGCCAATTTCAGGTACGCAAGTGCGTTTAAACGCCAATGCCAGACGTTTGCTTTTGCGATTCAAAAGCAACCTTACACAATGTTTTTGCATCGCGAAAGGGAATCTTGAATCCGATGCATTTGAAACGCGTACACGGTTTTACTTAACGGTTTTCTTACATGGACACAACACGTTGCTTACATAAGGTAAGAGTCGTCTTTTAAATAATATGGATAATAGGTGTTGTTGTTCAAAATACAATGAAAAATATTTACAGTAGTTTAATTACGTAGAATTTCAAAGTAGATGATTTGTATCTTATTTTAAGTTCATTTTTCAATTGTTGTTTTTTGGCAAAGGATTAGAGTGAAATAAAACCTAGGAGTTTTCTACTATTCTGCTTAACGATTTTTCGTACTGTTCATATTCATCCTTTAGATATAGGAGATTTTATTGAAAAGCATGCTTCTATTTCCGATGAAACAAGATATGCGTTATTGACTCGACATTTTGTTCCCAATTCAAGTTACAATTTTAAAAGGGACTCAGATGGAAAAAGTTTTTCGTCACGAATGGTTACAAAATTACGATTGGTTGGCTTATTCCAGTAAACTTAAGGGTGGACTTCGTAAAACTTGTGTTACATTTCGACCGAATTTAAGAAGAGGGTTTTTTTGATCTTTCATTGTAAAACCTTTCAAGAATTACAAAGACTTCCATGAAAATGCAAAAGAATATATGTGTTCGGAGTGGCATCGTTCATCGACAATTAAAGCTGTAAACTTTCGACATGTTATGGAGGGTAAAAGTACTTGTGTTACTGAACAGCTCAGTAGCTATGAACGGGAACAAGTTAAGTCTAATCGAGAAAAACTCATGCCAATCATTTCCACGATACTTTTTTGTGGTACCCACGATTTACCTCTCCGTGGTAAAACCACTGGAAATTTTGATGATCTCCTAAATTTTAGAGTCGAGAGCGGAGATTTAGTATTAAAAGGTCATTTGGAAAATTGTGCAAAAAATGCTAAATATACTTCTCACCAGACTCAGAATGAATGAATTAAGATTTGTGGTGATATTATTCGAGAAGAAATTATTACAGAAGTGAACGCCAGTGAAGGTTTTTCATTGTTAGCTGATGAATCTGCTGATATTTCTGGTGTTGAGCAGCTCTCGATAGGAGTAAGATTCGTGGATAAAAATACTAATTCAGTACGTGAGGAATTCTTGGAATTTACTGAACTTAGTTCCATGAATGCAGAAGGCATATCATCAGCAATATTACAAACTTGCGAAAATTATGGCTTAAGTATGCAAAAGGTAGTAGGATTAGGATTTGATGGTTATGCAACAATGGCAGGCCGCGAAAACGGGAGTGCAGAAAATAATTCGTGAGAAATATAACAAAGCTCTCTTTTTCAATTGTGCTTCACACAGACTTAACTTGGTGGTCAACGACTTAAATAAAATCCAGGATGTACAAAATTCAGTAGCTACTATAAAATAGTCATTAACTTTTTCCGCGAAAGTCCATATCGGAGAAAATATGTACCCAAAATTCCCTTATTTTGTGAAACTAGATGGTCTGCCAAGTATAATTCTATTAAAATATTTTCGGAACATTTTGAGGAAATAAGAAACGCCCTAGAACATTTATCATATACGATGGAAATAAATGGAGATACACGATCGAAATCCAACCAGTTGTTATGCGCAATTTCCACTCCTAAATTTATTGTGTGTTTGCATATTATTTCACACTATAGTGCCAAACTTTACACTGTTTGTAATATTTTACAATCAAAAACAATAAACCTTTTATCGACGAAGAAACATATTCAATTACTTTTATCTATTCTGAAAGATCACAAGCTGATGCAGAGAATTACTTTAAAGATATATTTCAAAAATGTATATTGGACGGAAGAAAATTTGACATTGATATTAAAATACCTAGATTAGCTGCAACGCAAACGCAAAGGGCTAACTACTCTACTGATAGTGCTGAAAATTATTTTCGAATTTCTTTATTTACTCCATATCTGGATTCAATTATACAGTCCATTGAAGTCAGATTTTCCCAAGAGACGGATAGTGCATTTGCTCTGTCTGTTTTTCACCCGCAACTAATAATACAGGCAGAAACCTTTAGTTTGCTAAAATTAAACATTCATAACATCTCAAAACTGTATGAAATTGAAAATTTGAATTGTGAAGCCGAAACTTGGAAAGAAATGTGGGTTTCAAAAGTCAAAAGTAACAACACTGAGACTGATCTCGAGGTTGTTGAATTAATGGATAAACATTGCCAGTTCTTTCCTTGCATCAAAAAAGCGTTACAAATTTTTTTAGCCTTACCTCCTACCAAAACAACAATTGAAAGATCTTTTAGTTCGCTCCGACGGGTAAAATCCTGGTTGAGATCAACCATGTCTCAAGAGAGACTTTCTGGTCTCTGTATGCTTAGCGTTCACAGAGAATCTGTGAGTAAAAATAAAGACACATTTATTGAAAAAGTAATCAATAGATTTTCTCAAAACAGAAGAAATCTCCCATTACTTTTCTCCGATTAGAAAAATAACATAAAAGTGTATTTTTTATACCGTATATATGTATTTTTAATTCATAAAGGTGTAAAAGTTTTAATCTATTTTACTTTGCCCCCTTCTATATTTGACTCTTCCGGCGCCACTGGTCAGTGAGTCAGTCAGTTACGGAACTATTTATATACAACCTCTGACAATAAAGTTCGGTGAATGAAGTCAGAACGGCCGATCTGGCAACACTGGCGAAACAAAACGCTGCACCTGCGTAGCGGTAGGTGTTGATCATCTGCCCCCACCGTTGTTCAGTTGAGCGTCGTTTGTGTTCCGTGTAAGACTTGTTTTACAAAGTGCTTGTTTAGTGCGTTTGTTCCGTGCGACAAATCGTTACCCAGAAATTAGGGATGAGAAAAACGTGTTGTCGTCTTGTGCCACATCACTTGGATGACGATCACAAGCAGGCAAGTTTAGAGGCTTCACAGGATTTTGTCGAAACGGCGGATGCGACACCAGACTTCTTGAACTGTATTGTCACAGAGGATGAGTCCTGGTGTCTCAGGTACGACCCTGAAACGAAACGGCAAAGCATGGAATGGCGTTCTCCTGCATCACCTCGTCGGAAAAAGGTCAGAGCAGAAAAATCCCGCATCAAAACGATGGTCATCACCTTTTTTGATAGTCAAGGCATTATCCACAAGGAATTTCTACCTGACGGAACGACGATGAATGCTGAAGGGTACATTGAAATTTTGACCCGTTTCATGAAACGTCTACGCAGGGTCCGTCCGCAGTACGCACAACAAGGTTCATTGTTTTTTGTTCACGACAATGCTCGCCCTCACACAACCAATATCGTCAAACAGTTCCTGGCAAAAAAGGGAGTGGTGCAAATTGAACATCCACCATACTCGCCAGATCTCGATCCTCCAGACTTCTTCATATTCCCACAACTCAAACTCGCTTTGAAAGGAAAGAGATTTGACAATATTCCTGACATCCAACGAAACGTGACGAGGATTTTGAACTCCATCCCAAAAGAAGACTTCTTGCAAAGTTTCCAGAACATGTATAGCAGATGTCAGGGATGCATAGTTATGGGAGGTGACTATCTTGAAGGACAGTAAGGTAACTTTCGTTAATATTTCATCTACGTTAATGTTTCAGGACTATTCACCGAACTTTATTGTCAGACCTTGTATATATATTTGATATATCTTCGTTATATATTGCATGGAAATATATTTGCATGCAATTGATCTGTTTAGTTTTATTCCTTTAATTCTTTAATCCCTGAACTTACTCCGTCTTCTAGGTTTTATTTTCCCACCTTTCAATTTTACTACTTTATTTGCTAACTTCGTTAACGGGTGTGTCCCGTGAATGGTCTGGTGGTCATAAAATTTATCCTCTTTCCTTCTCCCCCAATATATTTCTTTCACTTTTGAGCATCCCACCAGCTCCCACGCTGTTTCTTCCAGAATTTTTGGTGGTCGCTCCTGTGATCCTCGCATTTGTGAATTGTTCATAGTGACAATCACGCCTAATGCTCCTCCGCCTGACAATGAACTATTAATTAGTTCGAAACATATAGCCATCCCTTTAATTACACAGTGCATTTATGTTGGGTACCAGTTTGCGTTATCCACAAGTTTCCTCTAAGGGCCTGTTCACATAGGAGTCCGTTGCATAGCGTTAAGGAAGAGATGACGTTGAGAAGAAAATAAACCAATCATAGGCGTTAAAAATTTCATGTCCTAACGTCATCTTTTCCTTAACGCAACGCAACGGACTCCTATGTGAACAGGCCCTTAGTCAAATTTATTGCTGTAGTTAAATCCTACTCCGGTGAAAATCCCCCGTCTTCAAGGATGTTACCTTCCTAAAACTTAAAACGCCCTAAAAAACGTGGTAAAAGCACTGAGATTTTTTATTCTAGTAAACATGATAAATTTTTCAATAATTGTATTTAAGTGTGAAATAATAAAATAATTATAAAAAATATCATTATTTTCTTGGCAAGAAAATTTAGAATTGTATCATTGTTCAATTTATTTTTATATGTGTATAATAGTATGCAGTACTTTTCTTATGACGTCATAAAAAGGATAAATTTCTTCAGAGCAGTTCGTGCGCATTATTACAGTTGGTAGATTTGATGCGCACTATTTTTAATCTTGGAGTAAGCTGGTTTCAGAGTTGGAGGTGCGGCCATCTTTGCGGCGGGAACTAGCGTTAGAATTTTGTAGCGTGGGCTGGGCGGAGTCTGAAGTCTGCCGAACTGTCTCCCGGCTGTCTTTTTAAAGAAGTTTGCAACGTTTTTCGGAGTTTCTAAATTAGACTTTTTAAAGTAATTCTAAAGTACCCTTAAATTATCAGCGATGGCCGAAAGAGACGATAACGTGTATAAAGCTAAATTGGCGGAACAAGCAGAACGATATGATGGTGAGTACTATTCAGTTTTTTTTTTACCCGTAATTTGTTTTTATGCGTGATACTACGATTTATAACTGCTGATATCAGTTCTAATGAGTTACATGAAGTTTTAATTTTGGTTTAGATTTCTCAAGTTTTTATATTCGGCCTTTTTTCACTCCTTTAATGTCTAACATTTAAAACAGAAACACCTGCTTCTTAGTTATTTTCTGCTCATAACTGGGAGCTCCTTCAATATATTTGATCTAAACCTGCCGTCTATTAATTTATTTATAAATTTATTTTTGAGGGGAATGGAATGTTCTGTGGATCTTCCAAGATAAACCTGGCTTTGGAAAATACTGCATTGGATGACTCATGACTGAAGAATGCACCAGGCATTTAAAATTCTATAGTTTGCAGTTCATGAAGATACTGAATTCTTATTGAGGGAAGAGTTATGATTTGTAATGCATGAATTTATTGTTTCACGAGAATTTTTCAAATGTTAGGAAAGGATTGAGCTTGGTAATAACCGAGTCACTCGTGTTTTAAACTTAGAATTTTAAGAAGTATCTAGAATTTAAATGCTTTAATAAGTTTTCGATTTTATCTTCCGCGTTGTTATACAATTGGGTTTAAAGGATATGATATAATATACTTCATTAGCTTACTATGAACTGCGTTATCTGAATGTATATTGTATGGAGTTGTGAAATTTCATCACCAGAATAGGTTTAAGGATTAAACGGAAGTTGGTCAGATTTCTCGGGAATTTGGCAATGAATGAATTTAGTGGGATTTTTAACATTTTAACTCATAAAGTTTTTCATTTTATTCGATATCATATTACCTCAATAACTAGTGTTTTATTTATTGTAAGTATGTGTGGATACCTTGTACATACGTTTCTGCAAGTTCCAAATTTAGTTTTTGTTTCGTTATAGTTAAAGGTTAGATTAACATTTTGAAAGGAATAAATCTTGATCTAAAGGCAAAATGATCTTATTTGTATAATATGGACTGAAATGTTGAAATATATATACACACACACTATATATATATATATATATAATATGTTAATCACAGACTTTTAGATATCCAATTTCATTTTTGCCATTGATTCTAGGTTTTTCTGATAGGTACTAACCATGAATTTAATGCAGGAATTTAGAAAATTTTTAAAAATTTCAATAGGTCATTGTAATTTTTATGCATTTAATAATGTAATTAAAAAAAAAATCCACTAAAGAAATGTGAACTAGCTCTAGGGTGGCATATTGAAAAATGATGAGTTTTTAAAAGAAACTACAACACTAGTCAAAGGTTTTTAAAAAGGACAAGGTGCTTAAAAGAAGGGGGGGGGGGGTAGTAGGGCACTGTACCCTGCTAAAACAACCTGGCAGTAGCCTAACTAAGTTTCACTTTTCTATTTAAGGAATCTTTTCTACATGGCAAATCAGTTCATTAAGTGTTCTCTTTAAGAAATCCTTTTAAAAAAAACCATTTTTCAATGCCATGTATTCATTTGGTATTTTTAATTTGTAAGTTATGGCAGCAAAATTTTGTGATATGAGGAAGTACTAAAATATACAGTTTAGGGTTTACAGAATAAACTGATTTCTTAAGAATGCTGTCTGTTTGCTGAATGACTAGTGCATCAGTATTCAGTGCTGTTAGTGTTTGTATCTTTTTGTTTAGCCCTTAAAGCAAAATATGAGTCATTCTAAACTAGCCTAGAATGTTGTCAATGAACTAGAAATTTCACTTTTATGAATTTTATGTATGATTATATGTATAGAATTTACAGAGAAAGAACAAACTAGTTAAGAAATTATCTCTAGAGAGGTCAAATTAGTACAGATTTAGCTTTTGTAACAGCTTTAAACTTAACAAAACACTTTTAATGATAATACTGAGTTTTTAAATGATAGCCTACTATATATTACCTTCTTTAGTGTCATCTTATTTAAACAGTATTGTTTAAAAATATTGTTGTACATAATTTACAGTTAACACAAGCTTATAATTAATTAACATTGAATAAACTGCTTGAAGATGTGTAATAAAAGCTCTCGTTCAACCTGGGAGTGGTTGAAGAAATTAATGTTCGATATTAACATGTTCAACAAATATGCAGAATTTTTACTGTTTAAAAGTTTTCTATGAAATTTGCTGGAATATTTATTAATATTTCTATAGATGTCTTAAGATTTATAATTTTTAATTGAGAAATTTTATATTTATATTTTATTTTTTTAAAAATAGAATTGAATAGATCATGAATGTAATTTTTCGTCGTAATTTGGTAGTTTAATTCTAAATTTGATAAAAGGCAATATTTTAGATACACTTTGAATATACTTTGTATTTACAGAAATGGTGGAAGCTATGAAAAAAGTAGCCTCATTAGATGTGGAACTTACAGTCGAAGAGAGGAATTTATTATCTGTTGCTTACAAAAATGTTATTGGAGCCAGAAGAGCATCTTGGAGAATTATCAGCAGTATCGAACAGAAAGAAGAAAACAAAGGAGCCGAGAGCAAACTTGACATGATTAGGCAATACAGAATACAGGTTATTTAAAAATTTTGTTTGATATAATTTTTATTGATGAGCATATAATTATTTGGATACCTTGTACAATTTTGAACATGTGTATAAAAAAATTATAGCATATATTAACATATTATTATTTCAAGTTAAATCTGGTAAAAATGGAACAATCTCTCTGCTTGCAATATTAAGAAGTTATAATATGTAAGGGCGTTGCTAATATATTTTGTGCACTTACGGTTTCTGTGAATCAGTAATTTTTTACTCATAGGTTTATGATAAAGTATAAATCTTGTAATTATACAATCAGTTTACATTAAACTTGTGTGTGTGTGTGTGTGGGGGGGGGGGGCTGCTGAATAATAAGTATAAAATGTGGAAAACTCGTAACAATACTGTAACTAATGCAAGCATGTTATTTCATGAGTGTAATAAGGTTCATCTTCATATTAAACATGTTGCTGAAAGTAAATTGATTGTGATGGATTTGAATATTTTTTTCTTTTTATTTCATATCAAAATTTTATGCACTTTAATATAAAAATTTCTAATGTAAGGGAATAAACACTACTAACAATTAAGAGGACATCTTCTAAAGTGTGTTAATAGCTATATAATATTATGATTATTGATAGCAATAAGTCATTTGGTTCTTAAGATCTAGAAACAGATTTTTAAATAGCTAAAGTAATCTTTTTCTTGATTCAAAGTTCTTGTGAATGCTTTAAAGATAAGAGTAAGGATAGTTTAATTCAGTAGAACTGTAATTTCTTGCCTGTATTGCTGATTGTTATACATAAGATCATAGGAAGAAGTGGGTTAAAATCAAATTGTATAGCTCCAAAACTGCATTTTCTTTGATAATCTGAAAGGGCAATCTGTAAAGAAATGGATAGTATATATATGACGTTAAAAATATTTTGGTGGTCTTAAATGATACCTAAGCAATATAAAGCTATACTTGGGGCAAACCTAACCTGAGAGCACTAAACATACTATAATGGGCAATTTACACCTGCAAGGGTAAAAAACTTCCCGCCACTACAAAATGCGGGTTGTCATATTTGGCCTTTTATCACCCATTTAGAAAATTATAAAGGTTTTTAAATATTTTGGCTTTAAGAAATCAATCGTGTTTTGATTTCTATTTTCATGTAATCAATGTATTTTGAAACTTTTAACAATGCATCGTTCTACTTACTATTTCCTGAAGTAATGTGAGGGAGTTTCAGAAATCCTCAATAAAATTTAGTCCTGTTTACTTTTATAAACATGGGATCATACAAAAATTTATTACTATAGATGCAGATATCTGGGTATTTGTGTTTTTGAAATTGTTAGTTTTTTCTTTTGCTATAGGAGATGCGATCTGTTTCGGTAATTTTGTTTTCATTTAAAATAAGTGTGGCCAGTTATATTAACAATTGATACAAATATAAAACAAATGGGCTTTCAGAAACTGTTGACAGCACTAATAAATGATTAAAAATGACACTACTGAAGTATGGTTTTCTATTATAGATTTTTTTCTCTTCATTGCATGTGTTGTACAGATTATCAGTTTTGGCAAATTCAGTTTGTGGATTTATGTAAGGCAGGGGTGTCAAACTCAAAGGCTACCTTGTGCCAAACAAGGTTTAACTATACGTGGGCCGCAAAAAAAATCAATATTAATAGAAACTTAGGTTTATTTACCTAATTACAGTATATTCAACATAAATATATGCATTTTCTTTAATAATAGCAAAAAGAGTATAATTAAAAAAACATTTAGCGAATTCTTCCGAACATTTAGCGAATCTTATTATAATTCTGTGTCAGTTATTTTTTTATATATTGTGTGCTAATATATTGGCTGGGCCGCATGCGGCCCGCGGGCTGCAAGTATGACAACTCTAAGGCATTTCTTACATCCTATTTTTTACAGAATTTTGTGTTTATTTGGGATATAAGTGGTCAGTTCTAGAAATGAAGGATTAAACATAAAACGATTATATAAGACCTTAAGTTATGGAAAAAGTATTTAAGCCAGATTTAATTTACAGAACAAAAATATCTACAAATAAATATTTCTAGATTTTTTTATCAATATAGTTATGATTTCATCAAATTTTTATATCCTTATGCTCTATAGAAAGTATTGCAAGACTGTTTAGTCTCTACTGCGATATCGTTGGTCTCAGGTATGTTTTAATTTGAATCTAGAAATGCTTCTGCTCCCAGTCCCTATTTTGGAAAGCCAGCAGCTCTATCATTCGTAGCGAGGAATTTTAGAATTTTTATGGGTTTCAGAAATATTGAGATGGAAGAATGCTTCCATTTCAAGCCGCATACTGAGATATACATATGCATGTTTTACACACTTCGTTTAGTCGTTATTCTGAATAATTTTTACATCTGTTTACGTGATTTTCTTTTAGATATTTTTAAAAAATTCCTAATCTAATAGGTCAAATCGGCTTAAAGCCGGTCCTACCCTTAAAAGTGTTATGTTGACTACACTAATGACCTCTTCCAGTGAAAAATCACATGCATTTAATTTTTTCAACACTTTATAAAAATCTCCCCATTTTTTGCAATTTAACTAGTGGAATATTTCGTCAAACTCTAATTTTATCCTTTGTGAAATATCTTCTCATACTTGGTTTTTGTTAGCTATATTTTTGCCCAGTTTAAAAATTAAATGAAGGCGTGGAAGATGTTTTGCTTAGTTGCAAGTTTATAACTTAGAAAATTGACTTAAGAAATCAGCGTTTAAACATTTCAGATTGCACAGCAAATCACGTCAGTTAATATTCAAATAGGTATAGTGTTGAAAATTTCATTTTTATTGTTAAATGCAGATGTGTATTTCTCTCCACTTGTCTCTTGTAAACACTGCCTTTTCTTAGGGTAAACCATTACCCATGGGCACGAAGTAACAGACCTGGGCTTACCAAAATTCCACACCCAGGTTGAATGCCAGATACTCCCGCCAAGGAAACGAAGCCTTGTAAATGATCAGATTATTCTATGACGTTACATTCTCTCTCGCATGCTGTATTGCACATTATTTACTAAATACATGAAACACCACATTTTTGTTACCCAAATTTGTCAACACTTTATCAGGAAAATCATTATTTTAATGATTTATGTCTGAAATGTACCTTTTATCAACTCTGTTAATAGCATACATGCCAAGTGTTCCGTAAAAACGTATTCGTTCAGTTTTTTAAACATTGTTACGAAAATACGTTTTCAAGCAAAAATTTCCCGTATTTTTACTTTCCCAGCACCATCGCTTTTTTTCCCTTGCATCGCGTTTTCGAGATTCCCCTCCTAGCAGCTTACACTATATAAAAACTTCTTGGACAGCAAGCAGCTTCTACAACATTAGAAAGTCAACATCATGTGCTTCACCTAAACTAATAAAAAAAGTAAAATCAACCTCATTTGCTTTACCAATACCAGTAAAAAAATTTAAATTAATGTCAAGTCCTTCACCCAACTCTGTAAAACAGTTAAAACCAACCTCATGTGCTTCTCAAAAATTAGCAAAAAAAGTAATATCACTTGCAGAGTCACCATCATCTACCAATAATAATAAACGCATATTGTAGTGGGAAGAATTTTTCTTACATTAAGCTCAAATCTTGATCATGCTTTAGCATATTTTGTGAAAAATGTGATTGTCATTTATGAAACACTTAATGTGATGTTTTAAAGTGAAGAGCCGAAAATTCCCAAGATGAGGAGAGTTATCGAATTTTTTTGAATTGTTGGTGAGATTTGGGAAAATATCTGTCACAACTAGCTCGAAATGTGTATTTAATGTGAAATTTGTATTTAAAAATCAGAAGGATGATAAAGATTTAGTTATAGGATCCGAAACATCAGAATTTGTCAAAGAATTGTCTGAAAGCGATATTTTACAGTTTTATTCTTGTGTTAGAAAATATTATACAACATCTTGTTGCTCTTTTTTTTTTTTTTTCAATTCTGTCGCACACTGTGTTCCTTATTTTTTCTTGGGAGGTTGGCAGCTATGTAATAGGAAAAAGTGTGAACTATATTGCAATGGTGGAATCATACTGCTTTAGCGTCCCGCCTGTGTTCAGGTTAGGTATGCCCCGAGTATATTAATAAGTCTAAACATACAGGATATAGAAAATACTTTTTGGATTATGGATTAATCGGAAGAAGTTGGAGCTTGTTAATTTGTAAGATTTAAAGTATATCATTCTCCCAATATAATATTTATGTGATATAAATAATACATTATAACAGCATTAGATGTTTTATATGGTATACATTTAAGGAGAGTCACTATTGTGTAATTTGGTTCTTATGTAACTATGTACTCTGAATTTTTTTCCGATACAGCAGGCACTTTGTCTTTTTGACATTTGACTATTCTGCTTCGCAAAATTATTGGTTGATTGTAATGGGAGCACTATATAGGTAAACCAGCATTACCTACTAGTGACTCCTCAATTTAGATTGTACTTCACTTTAAAATTTTAGATCTTAATGCCATTGTTTTATTTTGGATGATAAATAATCATACTCTAAGTCCTTGATTTAAGTATTTTGAAATTTGTTTTGTATGAAAGCATTTTACTTTATTAAACATGTTCTGTCAGCTCTGAAATGCTTTCATCCTGTTTTTTTTTTCAAAGGTGGAAACAGAGTTAAAAGAAATCTGCCAAGATATATTAGATGTGCTTGATAAACATCTTGTACCAACTGCATCTTCTGGTGAATCCAAAGTTTTCTATTATAAAATGTAAGTTACCAACAATTTGATTTTTATTCTGAGATACTTTTATCTCTTATCTGCCTCCGTGAACTTCCTGGGAAAGTATTCTGAAGGTTGCTGTTCATATGGTAAATTTTTGTACAGATGGTATGGTAAAATCTGTCAGTCAATTAAGATATCTCCCTTATGTTCCCCTTAAAGGGTTTGCCATCTTTTGGTGAACAGTTGTTGCAATCATGAGGCACCTCACTAATATTTCCTTACCTTCCGTTTTATCTGCCTCACTTTTTGTATTCCCCCCCCCCCCCCCCCCCCCCCCCCTCATGTTTTTTTTTTTCATAGGTAAGGGCTCTACTTGGAAAAGTTTCTCTATACCCTACCTTCTTGTGGCAAGAGAAGTGCCCACAAGTTTACTTAAGGGTTGACTGTGAAGTTAGGGCTGTTCGGAATTATGTATGTCCGTTTTATTAGCAGCAATTTTTGCATCCATTTGTTGGTCACCATGGTAGGTGGCATGGCTAGGGTCTGAAATCGATTAGCTAAATAATTTTTTAAAAAAGTAGTAAACCTTTTCACTTGTACATCAACACATGGCATATGTTGCACACAACGAGCAAGGCATATTATTATACGGGCTATATAAGCTAATCTCTGGTATGTCAGCTACATCTCTGTTCCTGAACAATAAATTTGTTGGTGAAATCTGGGCAATCAAAATTTAGATCAGATGATATTTAGGCTAGTTTCAAACAATGCAAATAAATAGTGATATGCACATCACTATTTATTTGTATTTTACAACTACATGGTTTTTTATACTACATGTCAATGTCATAGTGTCAGCTTACAGGTTGAATTTCTCCCATACAGTCATCTTGTAGTATGATCTGTTGAATTGCTTAGATGAGGGAATTCTGTTTCAACATAAAAGTTCATTTTTGTGATTTTCTTCAAATAATTATAGAGCAGGACTGGAATATCCTTCCTACGAATTATTTGATTTTGGTTATAGTTTGGTTATAGCTTGGTGTTTTGAGTCACCATCATTACTGTCAAATATTTAGACAGACTTTATCCGTTGCCTTTTTCATCTTTTTGTGCCTAATTCCCTTTGCTGCTTTAAGTTTCAACATTTTGGACACTCTTAGGTATCTTGTAGCTCTGTCACCTTTGTGCAGATGTTGGCCATGACAGTGGTGTTGTAAATCTCTAAATGGTGACTGAGAGCATGATCTGATATTCTGGTGTTATACCGTTTTCTGTCTTGTCTGAAACACAGTTAAGATAGAGATCTAAAAAATCAAAGCTGACTGGAAACTGTCATATTCTAAAGCTTGCCAGACTTTTGAACCCTGAATGCTATGATGTGGGTTATTTTATGCAGATACTGTTAAAGAACTGAAAATTAGTACTCAGACTGAAATTTTTATGGTTCAAAATATCCTGGAAGAATTAGCCTTCAGAATTACCTAAACCCTTTTCAATCTCATGTCTATTGAAAGATACCTCAAATTTACGAAAATCATAATCTAATGAACTACAGTTTGGGAATACAAACTCCCATAATCCCATATCATCAGATATATCAACTTTGTATCAACAACTCACTAACCAACCTATCAGTTAAAATTGCTGAAAAATGTCTAAACCCTTTAACGAAAGAGTTCAGTGAAAGTCTGACTTCAAGTAGATTTGCAAAGAAAGAATTCCCCTGTACCCTACCCCCCAAAACCGAAATAAAACAAAAACTTAAACTCGACACCATTTTGTTAGGGTATTTATTTAATATCAACAGTTGTCACATTTAATTTGTACTTTTCTAACATAGAAAATAATGCTTCTTGTATGCAGTTGCAGATGATTAAAGTTCCCTTTATACTTTAGTGTTACAAAGCACCAGTTTTTCTGTCTGTATGTCCTGCGTAAGATTTTTGTTTTTCCCCTTTGGTTTTTAAGTTTTAATTATTTAGCCAAAATAACAAATTTGGCTGGATTCTACCTGTTGAATATGCTTTTTTTTTTTTGGGAGGGGGGCATGTTTTAATTATTTCCTATTTTAACTTTGTTATATTTTGACATGGCTTGCATTAATCAGAATGGGGAAAATCACCATTGAATGGCAGGCAATGTTTTGGAGTTTTCTAATTATATCCAGTAAGAGCAATACTTTTCGGTTAGCATGCTTTTAAATTTTTTAAAATATAAACACCTAAGATGCTATTATCACTTAATAGATTTGAGTTTCTGCCCTTTTCAAGTTTGGCAAAATTTCCAATAAAACAAGTAATATAGCAATGCCTGTGTATATTAACTTATATGCTTATGCCATACAACTTCTAATTCTTCCTCTGCATTTCTATTTACTAGTGTTTGTCTATCCTCTTAGGCTTTAAAATCAAATAGATTAATTAGGACAGGGCTGCCTAATTTGAAATGTGATAAGGGCAATATTAGTTAATTGAAAGCTGTCATGGGAAAGAAAAGAAAGAGATAAATGGAAAGTTGAAAAATACTTTCTGTTGAAAAATACTTTCTGCAGTTTTTGTATGTCAGGAACAATGAGGCCACTGAAGTTAAATCAGACCAGTAGTATTGCTTGGTACTGTCAACATGCTATAAGTTATTCAATACTCTTCAGGATATATACTAGGGTTAGAAAGTACCTGAAGAGTTCGTCTTTTTTCTTTTTCTTCACAAACTTAAATTTTTCTGTGTTGAACATTACATATAGCAAGCTGTATATTGTTTATGAACATAAAATTCTGAACCAAAATCTGTAAAACAATGTTATCAATACCATAGCCAGTTCCAGTAGCAAAATTTTTAACATAAAAAGCAAAAATGTTATAATTGGAAACTGTGGGATATAAATAAATAGCTATATCATTTTCTTTAAATATTGCCTCTGGTATTAGTTCCTAACTTGAAGCTATTGGAAGTAAAAAAAAAGTATTCGTTTAAAATATGAGTACCGTTTACAAATTAAAATCCTGTAACTCTAAATATATAATAGACCTGTAGGACTTAAGTATCAAGCAAAAAGAAATAGGCTAGTTGTGATCTGTTAAAAAAAATTGTTAGTAATGTGGAATTGTGTATTTGTGAACTCTGATAAAGTAGATATTTGGGAGGTCAGAAAAATATGGTAGGGTAAATTTTTAGCCTTTAAAAATAGGTATGGTTTGACAGCTATAATTGGAGGAGGAGAGAAAAAAAAATCTTGGTGCTTTTCCTCCTGAAAATATCTTTGGAGAAAGTTTTGTACTTTTAGGTATAGTTTAGTTAGGCTTTTAAAGTTCTTGAAATAACTTTTCCTTGTATATAGCTGTGTAATCCTAAGAGGGTTGTCAAAAGTTGGTAGATATATTGTTAGAGTGTTGTTGATATGAAATTAAATCAAGAATTTTATGATTTGAAAAAGATGTACCCTGTGGTTTTATAACTCAAAGGCACTCATTGGAAGTGTTTATAATAAAATTATAATCTCATTACTATTGTTAACTGTGTAGTGATTATTCGAAAGTTTTATTCATTGTATATGTTTCTTGCTTTTATAAATATGTTAGTCAAATTCATAGATATTTTGTCTTTAAAGCCTTTTTTATGACTGAAATCATGTAATTATGCTAATTAATATAAGGTATTAAGGATCATATTACTAAATTGAAATTCAACCATATCTTTGTATACTTTTAAACTTTCTGTTCTCAATGGTATTTTAAACCTTTATAGGAATTTTGAATAGTTGCATATTTATATATTAACAAATAGCTTGAGAAGAGGAAAAAAATATTCCTGTAATTCTGTTGTCTTTTTAAAGACATTATCCTAGATATAAACACAAGTTCATTTCTAATTCTGAGAGAAAATCAAAACATTTAATAGCTACTTGTTAGTTACTTTGTATCTGAAAGGCACATTTATTAGCATAGCTCCAATGAGCCTTTTTAGTTATAGATGTCAATGAATCAATGAACAGAAGCTTAATAGATGAAATTTTATTCTTGTAATTTTAGAATTTTAACTGATCAAGTTATGTCTTTTTAATAAGGAAATCTTATTGCTTTCAGGAAAGGTGACTATCATAGATACCTTGCTGAGTTTGCCACTGGTAATGATAGGAAAGAAGCTGCTGAGAACAGTTTAGTTGCTTATAAAGCTGCCAGTGATATAGCAATGACAGAACTATCTCCTACACATCCAATCAGGTATATTTTTTGATTTGTGTGAAATATATTTAGCATTTAAAATTGACTCTCACTTGAATTGTTTGCATTTTCAAAGATCTAAAGTTGTACAAAAGAGTGTGGTAAAAGGGAATTAATTCAAATATTACTAATACAAATTTCAAAAGCTATTTTTCTCTTGTATTTGGGAATCCTTTGTGTTATGTATCTACATCTTAACCTGCTGTAAATTTACTTGTTTTTAGTTTACTGTTATGTTATTTTTATGCAATTGCAGAGTAAACAAACTACAAATTTGTACATGGAAAAAAAGTGTTTTCCAAGAAGGTTATTAAATACTACTAGAATTTTCTCTTTGAAAATGCGTACATTGTCTTGTACCATGTGTACATGGATAGGGTCAAGAGTGTTCATTCACTAAAGAACCTTCTGTCCACTTCAACAGAAATTCTGCAGCTATGTGCAGATAAAGAACCAATCTCAAGCATTCTGTGCATGCTGTATTTCTTTGTATTGGTCATTCATGTGTGTGGAATCTCTTAAAGCATTCATTATTTTTTAAATGTCTTTATATTTATAATTGTTTCTAAATAACATTTATTAAAATGGACATCTGTAACTATGCGAAAGTCAGTGTATCTCAAAAGAAATATTCATAAGGACAGGAATACAACTTTCCAGAAGTTACTCGCAGAATCAGAAAATAAGAATTGTTCAAGTTTGAGTTTTCAACATTAGAATCAATTTGAGATTTTAATTTGTCTTTTGTATTTAAGCTACTAACTTAATGTCTTAAATATTTGAAATTTCATTAATTCGTTTGAATTATTAGTAGCTAATAAATTAAGTTCATGTTTAAAATAAGTTTATTTCCTTAATCTGTTTTATATTAGCGTCAAGTAAATTAAGATTAATCATTCTCTGATCAGAATGTATTGTCATTTCAATAATATTTTGGAAGCAAGTATTGTAGTCAGGAAAAGGATACAGATTCCCCCCCCCCCCAAAATTCATTTGATTTTTTTACTTCTAACAAATTGTAGAATGGAAAGTACATTTCCATTATTTTTTTTCAGCAAATTAGAATGACAATCATAGGTTTATGAGATCTATTTGAAGGATTAGTTGACCACAAAATGTCTTGAAGAATTTTTTTGTTCTGTGTCTGACATTGCATGCCAAGTGTTTCAGTGCTCTTTTACTTGTAGTCTTAGCTCTTTGAACACATGAATGAATTTAATATGCAATCTTCAAGAATTTTTTTTCCCTGTTTCATTTAATAAACAATGTGGACATTTGGAGATGTTTGGAATTTTTGTTTTATAACAGTACTGATTCAAATATTTAAATATAAATTATTTTGAGTGTTATCAATCATAAACAACTAATTCATGATTCAGTTTTTTCAGTGAGTCTCAATAGTGAGCCTGGACTATCAAAAAAGTGTTAAATAAGCAGTTCATACTTGTCTGTTTTACAGTACAACTGTTTGCATTTGCTTTATTTGTAATTTATTAATCAGTGATATACCTTAATTCAAAGTTTTATTGCTACTTAAATGCAGTTTTTTAAAAAGAATTTTCGTAAATATAAATATTTCAGTTTTATCTTTGAATCATGATTTAATGCATCAGAGCAACTGATTATATTCTATAATGAATTGTAAACTATTGACATCAACTAAGGCAAATCTGGCATGTTTTTGCATTTTGATTCCAATAACATTCAGCATCATTTTTTAGAAAGATAATATTCAGCTAAGTTTTAAATAATGCCTTTCAAAGGATTTATGACAAAGTAGCCAATTTAAATTGCCTATTTTTCATTACATTTTTTCAGACTGACTTGTAACTATACACAATTCATAATTTATATCCTTATGAAACTTGAAAGTATTTGATAACAGTTTATGGATACATACCAACATATATAACAGTTTATAGGTGTTAAATTTATCCTTTAAATGTGAATTAATAAATTGGCATTTATGACTTGACCTTATGTAACTTGAGGTTTTGCATTTGGGAATCCAGTCATAAATTTTATTTCATTTTCTTTTATTCAGTGTTTGTGTGTGTGTACATATATTTTTTAAAGTGATTCTTAGTTTAATTTGTCTTTTAGGCTGGGCCTTGCTTTGAATTTCTCAGTTTTCTACTATGAAATCTTGAATGCCCCTGATCGGGCCTGCCGTCTTGCAAAGTCTGCATTTGATTTTGCCATTGCTGATCTTGACACCCTTAGTGAAGAAAGTTACAAAGACTCCACCCTTATAATGCAATTATTACGAGATAATTTGACTCTTTGGACCTCAGATATGCAACATGATGGTAAGTAAGGTTTGATAGCATTACTTTTTGGAGATGTGTCTATTTTTCATGTATCATAATGATTGTTCTTAAAATTCCAAACTGTTCTTGGATTTGAAAAGTATTTGGATATATCTTACTAATTTTTATTTATATTATAGGTATTTGATATACAGTGGAATCTCGATCGATCGTTTTCGGATCCATCGTTTTTCCGTATGTGTCGTTCCTTTTATCCAGTTCAAAGATCATATTGCTTTATGTTTCCGCATCTATCGTTTTCCAGCATTTATCGTTCATTTCAATCGGTCCCTTGAAAAACGATAGATCGAGATTCCACTGTATTTTAGTTTAAGTACCAGATCTGCAATATTCAGGCACAATTACCTAAAATGCATTTCAGATTACCTTCCAGTACTGAGTAGTTGCCTGGCTTTCAGTTAGAGTTATAGTATTAAAATAGCTTCTGATCTATTTTTACTAATTTCTCCAATATTGAATGCTTACATTTATTAAAATAACACCAAAATACATGTCATCAATAATATTTTTGAAATGTATATCTTGGTGTATTTCAAAATATTGTTAAAAGTTGTTTTACTTTAAAGAATTTAAGTGTTCATGTGGACTGCAATATAATCATCTTAATAATCACGAGATTTCGAAGTGCCTACAGCTGAAATATTAACGTTATTTTAATGGATAATTTACTTTGCATTTTATAAAAATAATTCAAATTTGAGCGCAAGTTTAATAGAAGCTCTAAAATTTTCTGATAGGGTTCTGTCCTGATTGTTCCGTCATTGCTTTTATTGAAGTGTGAGCATTTAAACATAGATTTTGCTTTTTTTTTCTCATGATTAAATTATAAAATAAAAACGAGCAATGTGTTCCTGTTAGCCACCATAAGGTTACTCTTCTATAAATACGGATGTGTATGAGGCAGGGTAAATTTGTATGTCATGAATGAAAAGTGATTAATTGTTTAAATGGTTTGGTAGCCTGTAAATAATAGTCTTCTGCTACATTCTCCAGAATTTCAGCATATCTGCGCTCTATATCCACCACGTTATTTTATTTTTTTTTAAAGGCGACCCAATAAAATCCTAAGAAAATCAAAAATTGTTAGCATGGGATTTGGTTTTGAATTCAAAGATACTTGATTGAGGTGTGTTTCTTCAACTGTATTGTTATTCAAATGTAATTTAATGGAATAATAAATAAAAATGCATACTAAAGTTTTATGTGGCTGAAAAAAATAACTGCATTAAAAATATTGAACCTGATTTTCTGTAGAATTTAATAAAGATGTAAAGTAACAAATGAAATTTAAATTTTCAGGAAGCATTAATCAATTGTTTAATTGATCAAATTTGTATATAGTATTAATTTACTCCTTTAAATATTAATACTAGGGCTTGAAATATAGGAATTATAAGCTATTTTATTTCAAACTTAATCTTTTTAGTTAAAATATGTAATATTTAAAGAAAACCCTAACCTTGAAAAACGGTTTAAACAGAATGCTGTCTTAGATAAGGGTGCCTACATATGGGAAGTTTTGAGTTTAAATGTTGATTTCAAAAGTTATATTCATACTGTGCTGTTTTTGATAGTAAGTACTAGAACAAATTTTTAATATATTTTATCCCCACCCCTGCAAATGATCAACTTAATTTGTCATTCAATAGCACTACCAGTTTTATCTAATGGTCAGTGATAAATTTATTGCGTAGATATTGCAAAATTGAAAGTGGTTCAGTGATAAATTCAAAGAATCAAATAATCAGATGAATGGCTAACATAACAATTTTAATAACACACAAAATAAATGGCAAACATAAGGGTTAACCCAATCAAGAATATGAGCATCAAGCTCGTTTGAAATGGTGCATCTACCGGTGTATCAAATCTTCTATATATGCTTGAGGTAGAGAGGGTACAATCTTTTCTCAGTCAAGTAGTGCCACCAAATGCTGTTTAGTCATTCAAGCTCATTAGAGCTACCCAACCAAAACTTTCTCAACAGTAGATGTATGCAAGTTTTTAATTTTTTAGAAATACTGCTATAAAGGATTATGAATTTCAAAATGTTAGTGAGATTCTTTTCAAATTCCTAAATTATTGTTTATCACTTTTTTAATAGTTAAAAATTGCTCCTAAACACCAGTTTGGTTGTTTCTGTATAGTCAGTTCAGATTAATTTTTATGCTACTTGATTTTCATATTAAAAGTGCCGAAGTTTACCCCAGGATGTTAGCAAGTTATTTGCTTTGTTGTATGGTTATATGGTTGGAACATATTTTTTAAAATTTTGAGCGTGTTTCTGAAGTATAAAATTTATTTGAAATTCTATTTCTTGTAATTGTAAATCATTCATTCTGAAGAACAGTTAAAATGCATTGATAATCAAAGTGTTTAATATGGAAAATGTTATGTTGATTGTTTATAAATTGCAGGTTAAAAGAGGTTAGATTTAGTGTGCAAAATTTTGTTAGAAATGTTATTTTTAATGAATATTTTTTTGTTTGCAGGTGAAGGAGGTGAACAAAAGGAAACAGTTCAAGATGCGGAAGATCAAGATGTTTCTTAAGAATGACTGATTTATTAAAATCTTCAATAATTTTGAAATTGTGAAAAGACTGTATTTTGCATTGGTTGCCCTGTAGAGTTTTCCTTTGCTCATCTTGTGAATATCTTATTTCATTTTTACTTATTACTACGTCCCTAAAATAGGAGCCTAGCTATTTATCAATTTTTATGATTGCCTTTACATTGAAAAATCTATACATAGCTGTCTGGTTTGGAGCCCAAAATATTTGTGGTCATATTTTATTTTCCCTGAACATTATAAATTGCTGTAAATTAGAGATCATGTGTATATTGCTCCAAACCTGATACCACTTTTGGTAAATACGATTTGGTTATCCAGTATTGAAGATAAATATAGTTTGTATATGAATCTCTGTAGAGAAAGTTTTTAATTTTTTTATTAGAATATATTGAAATATCCTATTGTGCATATGAATATAGTATGCTGCATGCATCCAATATCTAGGCAAAATTCATTTTTTAAACATTTATTTCCGTGCAGCATTCGGACCAAAACACCAATACTTGTGCTTTTAAAGCATTTTGCCCTCCATTCCAAACAATGCCACCCCCTTTTTATACCTCTCTGGAAATGAATGTCTTTCTTTTTGCAATGAGTTGCATTCCATTTTAAGATAAGTGATAATGCCAATTTCTAGTGTAGGTTGGGTGATCTTTGCGAGAGACTGATAATTGTGTTTGTCATCCACACAAAATTCTACTTTCTTTGGAAGTCTTAAAATATATGAAAGGGGGCAGTGCACTTGGGGGACTGAAACTGTAAATTTTGTTCCACTGCCAACATTGCATCATTTGTAAACTATGCTTTGTGATCATAGAGTTCCAAGCATGTAAAAATGTATTTATTTTAAACTGGAATTTCTGACTTTCTTACTTTCACAAATTTTTACTTTTCTATAAAAAGCTAGTTTTTATGCCTCTCCTCACTTTATTTCCTCTTCTCCTGTGTACCCATCTGGTCATTTAGGGCTTTTTGATGAGTACCATCAACTTCTAACAATGATGCACTGTAGTATATATAACTATGTGCTGTGTATCTGTCTTTCCAAAAATAAATGCTGTTTTCTGTAGTCATTCTCTAGTTTTATGTGTTATTTGATTTGCTGTGTCTATTTAACATTCATTGGTACTCAAACTTGGGCCCACCAAGCTTGAATGTGCAGCCCAAGTCACTAAACACTCATTAGAAGGCAGGTGCTTTTCTAAAAATAATTTTGGAAATGAGTGCCTGAAAAATATAAAAATGTACCACCTGCTGCTCATGTTGTTTGGATGATTCCCAAAGATACTTTGATGCAATCTCAAATTGAAGTATTGATAGTAGCTTACCGATTCTTACCTTGATGGTGTATTGAGAGTAGTATGTAGCATATTTAAAACTTGATTTGTTTAAAATAGTCCAATGTTTTTCTCAATCTATCTATATATATATATATATATATATATATATATATATATATATATATATATATATATATATATATATATATATAAGCGCACATTTTTAAATGTTTGAATACATGGTTTTGAGCTTCCATTTAAAAAAATTGAGGTATAGTGTAACATAGGCCCATGTTGTGGCTCACGTAATGTAGCAAACATATGCAAGTGGCCCGAGAGATAAAAAGGTGATTGGGTTAGGATGTCCACCACTACCAAAAAGAGTATTTGAGTGAAAAAAATGTTAGGAATTTGACTATTTTAAACTTTGCATTATCTGAATGTCATATGGGCTTTATGTTGCTAACAGTTCTAGGTTAATCTAAGTGCTAAAGCAGCCCTCTGTTTCACACTGGTGGTTTTTTCTCCCTCCTTCCATCTGGGCATGTTTTCAGTTTTGATAAAATTTAGTTATACTTCAGTACTCATCGCATCTTGACACTAAAACATTGCTTCAGTACTTGACATTTGCTCGGTTCTTGTCACAGTTCAATGTGAAAAAAATACTTTGGTACTGGGTTACATTTGCTGAAATGTGTTCAATTACAAAATTTTGTTCAAAATTATCACCTTTACAAAGCTATAGCAAGCCAAAATACGAATTGGGGGAAGAGTTTAAATATTCAGTTAGTGCTAATGGTAACCTTTTTTTTTTTTTTTTTTTTTTAAGACATAAAACTAAGTGAGTGAAAGTCGAGACCTTGGGCATTTAATGCAAAGCAGCTTCATCTACTGGTGTCTATTCTTTAAATACAATTTATTTTCAGATTTCAAAGTTTTAGAACATAAATGAATTACAGTACAACCTCCCAAATCCGGACATCTCAAATCTGGAATATTTAATAAATGGCCAATTTTACTTTTCCGTTTTACCGATAGATGTCGCTACCAAAATGATCGGTAAAAAAACATTTCCTTTCATGGAAGTGACTGTGGCGATTTTGAAGGCTTTCAAGTGTCTGGGAAAGTAGAATTAGTAGAATGTGCAAATAAAGCCAACATTAACTTGGATAAATCGGATATACTGGAAGATTTAGACATCAACAAAAATGTGCCGATCGTCAGCTCTGAGTGATTCTGAAATTATTGATAGCGTGGTAAATAAAGGTTATGATGACAGTAATTGTGAAAGTGATTCAGAATGTCCCGAAAACAAAAGAATGTCAACAGAAGACCTGATAAAATCATTAGATAAAACAATATTAGGCTTAGAACAGCTGAATTTTATCTCTGAACATGAATTCATGGCAGTATATATTCAAGAAAAAATTTCTAATAAGCCAAAACTAAATCAACAGACATGGACTGAAATGTTTAAATTATAATGTAATTATACATTCTGTATTCAGGTTTATTTAATAATTAAACCATTTTATGTTTTTAAGTGTTTATCTTTTTCCAAAAATTTTGTAGTATTTAAAAACCTCAAATCCGGATTTGCTGTGTCCTGAACGATTCAGGATTTGGGAGGTTATACTGTACTTTATACCCTGTACTGATAAATTAAACTATCTAAGAATCAACAGCTTCAGAAATCGTTAGGTTAATCCTTAGATTAATTATTTAGTTCAAGAATTATAAGACATTTGATAATGCTCGTAACACTTATTCTTAGCAACGATAAAGAAATTTTTATCGGGTGTTTGTATCTTTAAAGGATGAAACATCCTACTTAATAGGTTCCAACTGTGAAATGTTTTAAAGCTTAGTAGAAATAAGACCTAGTGCCATATGCTTTAGTTTAGTAGCAGTGCCTTTGCCAGAATTTGTCGAAGGAGAGATTGTTGTGTGCTTTATCGTGTTATTGGGTAGTGAATGAAGAGCAACAATATGTATTCAAATTGTTTCTTTTGTTTCTTGTATACATATTTTCTTTAGATGTAATGGAAATGGATTCCTCCCTTTTCTGTTCGAGATGAATCTCTTGATAAAGTAAGGTAATTTAAGAGTGAAATCACCTTTTTATTCTATCAATTTCTTGGTAGAGACATGCTCCATGTGTGTCAATACCCATAGTTACTGTAACTAACAAACCAGATAATCAAGTTGTCAGCTGGGGTCTTTTTGTTGTGTGTGAGGGTTGTAAATTTCCCACTCTTTCTGCCTAGTCCAGAACAGGCCTGCACATTATATGGCCCACACTCACCCTGTGGCCTGCGAAGCAGTTGAAGATTCATTATACTATAAATTTGAAAATTGCAGAATGTTATTTTTAAAGAAATATTTAAGCAATGAATATTAATTAATTTTTAAAATCTATTTTTTGTTAGATAAAATATTTTCCAATTTCCCATCAATACTATTTTCTTATGGCTTGCGTCAACTTTCCATAAATTAATATGGCTCTCATCCCATTTCAAGTTGTGCAGGTCTGGTACAGAATGTTATTTTACCTGATAGGATTCCCTTTCTGAGATATAATGAAATACTGTTTTACACAGGAATCCCAGACCTGAAGTCTATAACCCCTTTCAGGTTCAACAATTCAAACTGAATCATAACATTTAATTACAAAACAATGTAATGCGTATATAACTGTGCACATGAGAACATCCACAATTTTGCTGCTAGTCTAGCATTTGAATATCTTTTTTAATATAGTTTTTTCCACCATGGGCCTGGCGCATTGAGTTAGCGGTTGCAGGCTTGTCTTTGGAGTTCGTATTTCCCACTGGTCCATGTCTTTATTTTTTTTTAATTTAAGACTTCCTGGCTTATCTTTTTATGCCACAGTTATTCATAGAATCTGATGAAAACAGTTGCGGAAGTGATTTGATTGGTTTGGAGAGCTACGGTCACCTTTTTGCTACACGAGGGCACCGGGACCTACAGTTTAAAGCCAATTCCGAATGGCTACAAACATCCATGCCACCAGTGGGACTGGAAACTACAGGATCTAAACAGAATGCCAGCGCCCTAGCCATTCATCCATCTCCTGGCTGGAAGTGATTTGATGTGTTGTGTTTTTGTTATGTATAATTAAATTCCAAAATTTTAAAATTGCACCACTTGCTGTTACTTTGTAAATTGGGTAAATATATTTTTTACTAAAAAGTAGCTTATTCAACTCTGATTTTCAGTTTTATCTAAATATTTCAATAATCAGTTAATTTTTTTAATTTTAAATATTTATATTCATAATACCCCAAAATGGATAAATTTATAAAAACGAAAATGCGATTCTCTTCAAAATATTAATGATAGAGCAAGCAATAAGTGGAAGTGGAATCAAGAGTAGCAGTGTCGTCGATATAAAAATAAACTAAGGTAATACAGGATCGGGAGACAGAGTAATGTGTAGTAAAATAAGATTGTGGACAATATTTGGATGAATATTGAAGATTTGGATTTGCATAGACATGTAAAGAATATCCCAGTCCACAATGTCTTGTGTATGCAGAAAAACTGTCCAGCAGTGCAATGGCTTCAGCAAAGTTAAAAACGGCATTTTATTAAGAAGCACGCCAATCTTTCTTTCGAAAAGTAGAAATTATCAAAAGAAAGAGAACCTTTTGAGAAGACTTAAAATTTCCGGTAAGGTTCAGATTGCCACATATAAGTTAGCAGAATTAATTTCATTTAACCCTTCAGCGGGTGTGCCAATTTTTGGTACACCTGCAGGCGTGCGTTGCATAAAGTGCAACGTCTCTTTCAACCTTGATTATTCCTTTTGTAATAAACTTTCTTTTTTCAAATTGAAAATATTAATTCTGCGTTTTATGACAAGATATAAAATGGTGACAATATTGAGATATATTTATAATTAAAGGCGAAAGAATGCAGATACAAACGCCGTATTTCAAAACTGTCTGGTTTGATGCATCTAAGGACAACTTGCAAATCGATTTCTATTATGTCCAAAAACCTAAAAAACAATGAGATTGTCCATCTTTGTGATATGCGGAATACCGTGCACATTTGATTTACTACATCAACTCATAATTTTGTCGTATTGCAATCCAGTATAATCGCTGGTTTACCATTGTCGAATCACGACTAACAATGAATGGAAACGAATACATGGGTCAGAAAATCAGACCTGCATTAGAAAGGGTGTAGCTATAAATAGAAACTGCTTAGAACATTCAAACCTTACTTGTAAAAACACACCATTCAAAATTACGAGAATGTTGCACTTTATACACGGGCGCGCCCGCTGAAGGGTTTTAAACTAAAACCACATACTGTAGTCTCTTATATTACCGGCATGTAAAACCCAACAGTTAATATTGATTCTGCAGAGAACTTGTTGAACTAACAACAGAACAATATATTTTAAATTCTATTATATCATATTAAGAAAAAATTTAAATATGGGAGCTATGCGTAGGATTTTGTACAGATGGTGGTTCATCACTGTGAAGTAAAATGGCCATCTAGGAGTAAACTGCCAAGTCGGATTTCGGAACTTAAAAATGAACTGTTGGCTTTTTTCCAAGTGAAAGTAACTTTTTTTTTAGTAACATCTGAAAATTGATATGTTATGTGCTTAATTGGTATATTTACCCGGTATTTTTAAATATTTAAATGCAACAGTCTTAGGTATACAAGGAAAAAATTAGAATATTTTTACATCTACGGACAAACTGTCAGCATTTAAGACAAAATTTATCTTTGGAAAAGATACAAAGAATATTAGATATGTCCGATTCACTTCAAAATGAAAATTGCAAAGAAATTATTCCCGATATAACAGAACACTTGACACTATTAGAAGACAAAATTGCAAACTATTTTTAATTTTTTAATATAGAATTGTGTGACTGGACAAGAAATTCATTTGGTGCGTTTGATGCATCGCGTGCGGAATTTTCTTTTCAAGAAGAGGAATTAGTTTCTTTGTCAGCAGAGCGTACTCTTAAAATGAAATATTCCATTGAAGAATTTTTAATTCATCCAAGAAGAATAAACAGCTCTTTCCAAAAAGGCACAGTTTTCGTACAGCTTTTCAACATCGTATCTATGTGAACTTCGATTTCTCGACCTTAACTAATATAGAAACTAAAAACGGGAAAAAATAGAAGAGGAAATGAGGATAGCTCTATCCCAAATTAGACCTGATAATGTTCAAACATTTAAAAACCGTTATGTACAAATATCTCATTAAAAGAATCAGTAATTCTTTTTTTATTTTTTGGTTGCTTGGAGCAATATACTTTTATATATATATATATTTATAAAAAAAATCGTAAGGGATATTTTTATAGACAAAATAATGTAGAAGGAAATATTCGAATTAATTCTAATAGGACATACTAAAGAATATAGTACAGTTTGAGGAACATAATATCTTTTATTGTATTTTAATATTTTTTTGGATGATGTCCAATCGTCTGCCGAATTAGCGAGAAAAAAATATTTTTTTTGTCTATTTAGTTGCTATGCACGTAACGATAAATTTATTTAAAGTACCAGAAAAAGAAATCACGTGATCGGCATTTAGTAGATTAAATTGCAAAAATTAATCTTTAAAAATTCACCAAAAATCAGAAAATGGAGGTAAAGATTCGAAAAAGATTTCATTTTAAAGGAATTTTTAGGATCTTTCTCGTGATATAAATTTTATAACCCTCAAATTATTATTTGAAATGCAAACGTAAAAAAAGTTACTAAAACAGCTTAAAAATTTAATTTTAAAAAAATCTGAGAAGAATTTTTCAAAAATCTTTCTTAGTGCACCCCTACACGATAAGAAGTATCGCCATGCAAAATTCCAGCCCTTTTAGGTCCAGCGGTTTGGTCTGTGCGTTGTATGTCAGCCAGTCAGTCAGTTACGGAACTGTTTTATATACAGTTGGCTCTCTGTTTAACGACTTTCAAGGAACCGTGAAAAATCGTCCTTAAATAGAGATCGCCCTTAAATAGAATTTGTGAAAAAATAACATTTCCCATAACGTCGGAAGGGCCGGGACTGGGAAATATCGTCTTTAAATAGAGATCGTCGTTAAACAGAGAGCCAACTGTATATAGATAGGGTTCTGCGTTTCTTAAAAGGTGAACTGCCTCACACGGAGCACCTATATGGTTATCATAAACATGTATTATCAAAATCGCTGTGTGGCTGGCCGAATGTCCTCAGGGCAAAGAATTTGCTGCGCTCGATGAAAAACAAAGTATGAACTTCGTAACTGATATTTTAAAAATTTGAGCTTAAACGGATTTTAATCACATCATGTTTCCGACGAAACTTGATGATCACGGTTGTGAAAAAAACCTCGATTTTACTTTTGTAAACGCAGTAATTAATATAGAAGAGATGAAAAATAAGAAACTATCGTCGCCGACTGGCTAATTATTAATAATTAGTGGGCTTGCATTTGTGTCTGAATAATTGGCTATTCTGATTCTAATATCGGTGTCACCTTTATTCAAAAAGTTAATTGAAACTAAGACTGAATATCAATGATATCAATATAAGGATTATATAATGAGTTTGTTCTTGTTCTCGAAGGAAACATTTCATTTCCATTGGTATCTTTTTTGTTTTTTTAATTTTATTTCCAGTGTAAAAAATTCATTTTGCTGTTTTGATGTCATTTAGTTAGAAATCGAAAATGGCCTAAGATGCGTTTTGTGTTAGATGACTGCAATATAAACTGGAACAGGGGTGACGAACCTCCTTTTGTCCGCGTGCCTAAGAATATAAAAACAATCTTTTGAGTCTGACGTGCTAGCTGGGTTATAAGGAGATAAAGGGCAAATTTTAAATACAATGTTAGCATTATTTGTAAAATTTATAGGTTTTAATTAAACGCAGATATTAATTTACTAAATAAAATAAACAACTCTCTTAAAATAAACAACTCCATAGTCAAAATTACTGGAAACAGAAAAAAGTTCAAACTAATGACTTAATCTACGAAATAAGCACAATCGGAGGTGTCGTTAATTAGGGGAAGAGTTCAGCATGGAGCTGGTCGTTGCAAAGCTTCTAAAAAAAAGACTCATATCAGCCACTTTGTATTAATGCAAAATGGTTCGCATTTCTTAGACTTTTTAACAGATGTTTTTAAAAAAATATTTTACCTGGGGGCCATCGGAGTGTCAGCAAAATCGCTTTGCGTGTCACTATTGGCACACGTGCCATAGGTTCGCCATCTATGAATTAGATACAGTGCTCCGCAACCGCCGTGCCGTGGCACACTAGTGTGCCCTGAGGTGATCTTGACTATGCCGCGGTGATTTTATCGATTATAATAATAATAATAAAAAAATTAACCACCGCATCAGTTAGAAATTTTCCTAAGTAAAATATTCCTCTAACTTTTTGCTAATATGTAATTTCCTTGGGTCGAAATTATACAAAAAAAAAAACAAACAAACAAAAAAAAAAACATGTTGTTACCATATATTGTACACTGCTGGCCACTGTAAATGCAACACCCTGAAGGAAACATGCAAATAACATGAAATTAACAACATGCATTAGCGGAGGTGAGATATGCAAATGATTAGAATTTCAGCACAGACGCACATCACGCACGCCTATGGCACCACTTCAAAGCGCTATTTAAGGCTTGGAGAATTCGACGATTTCAAGTTCGGCAATTGTGTTTTTCTTGTGGTTTTTTCAAAAAAACGATCAATTATGCCTCGTCGAAAACAGCGATCATATTTTGATCAAGTATCCGAGTTCGACAGAGGAAGGATAGTGGCCTACCGAGATTGTGGATTATCTTTCAGGGAAATCGGTAGTCGTGTTGGACGAAACCAAACAACTGTAATGCGGATATGTGATCGTTGGATGCAGGAGGGTACGACGGACCGGCGTGTTTGATCGCATCCACCTCAGCGCACCACTTCACGTGATGACAGGCAAATTGTGCGCATGGCAGTGACGGATCGCTCAGTCACATCACGAACCATAGCACAGCACATGCAGTCTGTAACGCATCATCCAGTGTCTGCGCGTACCATTCGACGCCGTTTACAGCAGAGTGGTCTGTCCGCAAGACGTCCATTGCTTTGTCTACCCTTGATGCAGAACCACAGACGTATCCGCAGCCAATGGTGCGATGACAGAAGGATGTGGACGGCAGAATGGAATGAAATTGTCTTTACTGACGAGTCACGCTTCTGTCTGCAACACCACGATAGTCGCATTCGAGTCTGGAGACACCGTGAAGAGAGGATGCTGAACAGCTGCGTTATGCACCGCCACACTGGTCCTGCACCGGGTATTATGGTATGGGGCGGTACTGGATATCACTCTCGCACACCTCTAGTACGCATTGCCGGTACTTTAAACAGCCAGCGCTACATCTCCGAGGTGTTGGAGCCAGTTGTCCTTCCTTACCTTCAGGGCTTGCCCACAGCCATATTTCAACAGGATAATGCGCGACCACACGTGGCACGCATTGTCCAACGGTTCATCGTCAATCGCCAGATTGAATTGCTTCCCTGGCCGCCTCGCTCTCCGGATCTTTCGCCGATAGAAAACATGTGGTCCATGGTTGCTCTACGATTGACCCAGATTCCATCCCCAGCTGCCACAGCAGATCAACTTTGGCAACGTGTGGAAGCTGCTTGGTCTGCTGTACCCCAAGAACTCATCCAAAGTCTCTCTGAATCAATGCCGAGGCGTGTGGCAGCGGTGATCTCCAACAATGGCGGCTACTCTGGCTACTGATTTTGGCAGGAACCACACTTCACAGAAGTCTATAAATTTAATCATTTGATACTTGGTCAACATGTTATCTACAAAATAAATTTTGTTGTGATATCTCTTGTCTTTCTTGGTGTTGCAATTTGGGTGGCCAGCAGTGTATGTATGCTCGAGCGTCATATTTCTGGATTTCAGTTAAGAAAGAATATCCACAAATTTCTGATAAGGTCATTGCAATTCTGCTCCCTTTTTCTACGACATACTTATGCAAACAAAGTTTTTCGACACTGGTTCGAATTAAAAATGACAAACAATCGTGTTTAAAGGGTCTGTATCATGAACTTCGAGTAGCTCTTTCTAATATAGAGCCAAATATAAAACGTACATATGTTCATCAAAACAAGCTCAAATATCTCATTAATAAATTAGTTATGTTTAAATTAACTTTGATTTATTAAGCTTAAGTAAAGACCAAAAAAACAAATTTTAATATAAAAATTTAAAGAGAAAATGTTTTTACTTGTAACTTTGTATTTTTGTTCTTGTGTTGGTGTACAATTCAAAATGATTTATATAAAACTTGAAGGATTATAATTATCTTGATACATATAGCTATTTTATTCGTTTTTTATCTAATAAAAACATATACGTATTTATTGTAATTTATGTTTTTGCAAGCTTTTTCTTGTGGTGTGCCGCGGAATTATCGAAAAAACGTTGTTGTGCCGTGGAAGATAAAAGGTTGCGGAGCTCTGAATTAGAATAATGCGATACTTTTTCTCGCCTATTTCCACCCGTGGCTTAGCGTTGCATTCATAGCAAAAGAGTCCAAAGTTTCAGTCTAATGCACCACTCCGGGTTTTCCGTTCGCTTGCTGAACGAGGAATTACTTTCCTCGAGAGAAAAGACGCACTCATAAATATGGAATGCAGGAAAAGAGAAAGAGAGAGAGAGAGAGAGGGTTTGTCTCAGGTCTGGAGAGTCCTACGAGGAAACGCCGTGGGTTGTGAGAGCAGAAATAAGGCTGATGGCGAGATGCAAGGGGCAATTTTGCGAGGCGGAAATGGGGAAATCTACTGGCGGGGTTATTATGTCTCATCGAGATCAGAGGGTTAAGTTATCCGGAAGTGATTTTCGGGAGGTGCAGGAAACAGTATTACGGCTCGGCACGCACTACACCCATATTGGACACACTTCCTATGTGACGTGTGATAAGGCACGCGTCTACAGTCTCGTTTAAAGGTTTGTGTTTTTTGACCGGAAGTCGGAACTTTGTGCTGGATGAAGACGAGGTTTGCAGAAAATTATGTCAAAGAATCTACTTGGGGCAAATAAATAAAAGCCCAAATATTGTAAATGCTGATTTTCCAGCGAGACATATCCTACATGGTGTCTGTAACTTCGAAATATTTTATCTCGTTCTAAAAATATTTTCACGCTTAGAAGCTAAAACTCGGGTATTAGCTGGCATTTCTACCTATGTGTTTCCTGTAAACATTTTTCGCCGTTATTGTTTGTTGATCGGAAATATCTGCAATGGAAATTGTATGATAGTAAAATATTTTCTAAAAATCTCTTTTCTAATGTTTTTTTTTTGTTTGTTGTTGTTGTTGTTGTTTCTAATGGCTCCTGGTCGGAAGTATTCCAGACCAGACCCATATAGGCTAGCGGGCTGAGGGGTTCGTCTTCGGTTTATAACGACAACAAAGGGTTGAGTCCGATTTAGCCAGGTGCAACCTCAATTTTAACCGAACATACCCAGGGGAGACACCTGGGGGTTTCGTACCCTCTCCCACCCTCTCTGATCTCACAGAGGGACTTTCCGGTCTACGGATTGAACGTGCCCCCATCCGGCCTAGACACGGAGGGTGGAGGCGCTTGTCGGGATTCCATCTGAGTACTCTCAGTACCGAAAGCCGACAGGCTACAGCTAGGCTACCTTTCGCCTAATGTTTTTCTAATATCATTCAGACTTTACGCATTTTGTGAGTTTTACTTCTATTCTCATAAATCAATCTCTTTGCGTTACCTAAACTCTTTATGTGAACGTGAAACTGTTGATAGAGACAACTTAAAGTTTGGAATGAAGCTAGTTTTCACTAATTTTTGATCAAATATTGATTATGATACCAATTATGTGTTTACAATTTGGGATTCTATACTCCTGTGCTGTAAATACAGCCGTTTTTGCTCATTTCTTTACTATTTTCAGATTGAACATTATTGGTTTTTGTGTTAACACTTTCGGTCTATCATTGTAAGTCAACCTCTGACGGCTTAATATATCGAAAAAATAAATAAATAAATAGCACAACTTACTTCTTTAAGTATTAACCTAACTGGTTGAAACACTATTCCCGTTATTACCTAACGCTTGTCTGTATTTCTATTCCTTATTTATGACAATACAGTACTGAAACGCGAAAACGCAGATACCTTCTAAATACACAAAGAAGGAAAATTTAATCTCGCACAAAATCAGTCTCCAGTTATATGTCTGTGCATCTGTAAGTTTGTCTATTCTGTACTCAACCGATACTATGTATATTCTGCTCTATATGTTCTACTGAATATTTCTTGTGGTCTTTGGAAGCTTATGCGGAGAAAAAGAGCCATTGCCGATTATTATTATTATTATTACCTTTTAATTTATAACACTATTAAAGTTTTGAGGTATAATATTCTAATCTAAAAAAAAAAAAATTTCAGGTAGTCTCCTCTAACGAAACTACCGCGGGTTATTAACGTAGTTTTACTTATCGTTTGCTTACCTCTTTTATTATTATTATTACTTTTTACGCATTTTGGTACTTTTCTGTTTAACTGTTTACTGCTACTGGGTTTGGCGAGCTGCCAAAATTATAACTCACGACGCAGGACAATTTTTTCTCTCCGAAGCACCGTTATTGAGAAACGTAATCCTACGTTAAAATTGATTTGACAAGCATTATCTCTCTATTCTAAAAGAAAGTAACCCCCGCTGCCGCTGTCAAAAGCTTGTCACGCTATCTCCTCCGAAACCGCTGGGGGTATGGGGTCGAGAGCGATACCAATGGATGCAGAAAAATGGGGGGGAGACCAAAGTAAGACATGTCTCATCTTCGTCGGACTTTAAGTTTTTTTTTATTATTTTATGTTTTGTGGGAAAATATTGACTTTTTCATCTTCAGATTATGATAACTCGCCAAAGAATGATCGTAGAATTTTGATCTTTTTACAATCTAAGACTACAGACATTTCTCTTTCAAACTAGACCTCATTTGTTTAAAAATATTTTAAAACAGACTACTATTTTCACCAAAAAATGAAACACAGTTTTTCAAGAAATATCGCCCGTATGTGGATGTAATATCGATGCTCCTCGAGTTTTTATCTTACAAAGAAAATATTTACATCATCTGGAAGCTAAAAGCTTTCTTATTCATATAAACCTCACTTCAAGTCTCTATCGAAATAAAATTTCGATTTTTAGTTGAATTTTAAAGCTGATAATTCAACAGTGATGAAAAGCCCTTCGCATAAGGGTGATAACAGTAAATTGATGGAAGCTGCTACATTGCCCGAGAATCACCCCTATGTATCTCGCTATTAGCCCTAACAGAGGAGTGAGCCTAGGGGCTAAGCCCCTAGTTATTATTATTTTTATTCTCTCTCTCTCATTTTTTTCTCTCATTGAGTAAAAGGTGAAGCTTTCAGAAATCTCTAAGTACAGATATGATAAGGGAAAATGTATTAGCAAATGTCATAATTACAACTGGAAAAACGTGACTTAAATAATTTTTTTTACAGGTAAATCATAAATTTCACGTAAACCATACTTGATATTATCCATCTGCATCTACTTACCGGTTCAAAATTATTGCCTTAAGGCGAATTTTCTTCAACTAAAACAATCAACTACTAAAAAAAATACACTAAATGCAAAGATATCCGACAAATGTAGTCCTTCATTTCAAAATATAGAATTGTGTTAGAAAAAATGTCTACAAACAAAATAAATATTTAAAGTCATGCTTTGAACAAACGTTTGTACAATATCCCCAGTCGATAGCACTGAATGGAACTTGACTTGTGCGTAACATGCTGTTTTGCACGATGATAGACAGTTGGTTCTTTTGAGATTAGTATAATCTATCCCATTATGTACTTCAGACTTTAATAAAAGGATAATAATGTAGCAAAAAGTAGCTTTAGCTACCGTTGCCCGAACTTTTTATCGGTAGAACTTCAGTTTAAGTGGAAATCTGAAAATCAAACAATTTTCTTGGTAGCCATTTAGTTCTGTACCACTCGTACTTATGAATAAATCCTGCAAGTATCCTAACGCAAAATATAATCATGTTTAAATTTTAAAATTATTCCCCGATAAAAATTTTAAAAAGTGTATTTTGGGTCAGATGGAGAATCGCCCATTTATTTGGCTTTTTTTTTTTTTTTGGGGGGGGGGGGGGGGGCCCTTTTTACGAGATTCATAAGCACGTCAACTGTGGTATACAAACCGATTTCGGATAGCTCTTTATAATTAAGGTAGGTGAAACAATAGTTTACAATAGTTTTTTTTACATTAAGGTAAGTGAATGTATTTTAATTTTTCAGTGTTTTGTAACGATTTTGAGTTTTAAAAATTACTATGATTTTGCAACGATTTTCAGTTTTTAAAAATTTTTCAACTGCTTTTTTGTATTTATTTTAGTTTTTCGCCATCTTAAATGTCTCGCTCGTGCGTAGTAGTGTCTTCTGGAGAGGTTGCAACTCTAGGAAACAAGGCGCCAGAGTGCGCCAAGTTGGCGATATTGAAAATCGTGCCAAGCAGTGGGCGATTCTTCAGTTTCCCCTATATTTTTTGTTTTGAACGTTGAAATAATTAGTTCGTAAGATTGAAGACGCCGTTTATAAATACCATTATTTGAAAAATAAACTACATTCTACAAATCTGAAATGCAGTCTATATCGATACTTTTCTCGCCTTAAGTTTGCGGGGATCACCAGTACCTTCATGATCTAATGCTTGTACTTCATTTTCTATAAACAGTCGAGACAAATTGTTTAAATACGTGATAATGACCGAATTACCTAAATAGTTATCTGCATGCTTAAGCGTTGAAAGAGAGCTTAGAACCTGTTCACACTGAAATCGGAGTGTCATTCTACGTGGCGTCAGAGAGAAAAATTTTAACCAATCACAGACCTCAATTCATTGATCACGTAAGGCGTCAAACCTATCACAAGTCATGTCAACGATTTCGGTGCCAACGTAGAAAAGCAAAGCAGCGCTCCGGATGCAATGTGATCAACGCCTTAATGAATGATGTGAAAATGGTAAAATAAATGCGGATGACAGCCATGGAAGAGCATAATAATATTAATATACCCATTAGTAAGGGCCTGTTCACATAGGAGTGCGTTGCGGAGCGTTAAAGTTTTGAAATATATTTAACCAATGACAAACCTCCAAGCGATTAGCAATGAAATTTTAACGCCTATTGTTAACCTTTATAGTCATGATCCGACAAATCATTATCTTGTAGGAGTAATCATAACTGTAGCACCAACTCTTATTTACATCTGGTTTATTGACACATTAAAATCTTGGTTAAATAAATCATTTACAAAGGTTCGTTCCGACGAACGTTAATACACTCATGAGAGCAGGGCTCATTATTCAAAGTCCGTCCGAGACCCTCTCTCTCTCTCCTTCCGTTCGCGTGGCGACCTTTCAACAGTCCAAGTCTCTTCTCTCCCCTCATTCGCAACACCGTCGTTATTTATGCATTCTTCTCAGCCCTTTCTCGAACCATCTCGAATACCCGATCTTTTCCGGTTCCGCCCTCTGCAGACCACCTATGGTGAATTTCTTTCCTGCCGACTTCTCCAAGGGAAATACGCTCCGCTAATGGGTTTCACAAATCATTCTAATTGACTCGCGTACTTTTTCCCTATTGTCGCACATCTCCAAAGGTGTATATCGTTCGACACCTGTTTGCGTTTATTTTGGGCTTATTGAAGACGCTATTACTCACCTTCATCAATTCCACTTAAGAATGGGAGACGAGAGTCTGACATTACGCCCCTTCCTCTAGAAGTGAAAAAAGTCTTTTTTGAGACGTTTTCACGCTTGAACAACAGTCCCTGTTGATCAGAGGATAACGAGGCAGTCCCTTGGGGTAATACTGTGCTTTCAACTTGTGACGGGGGGAGCTTTGTAGCCACAACAATAACACATTTTTACAGGTAATTGATTCCATGTTTTCATCTGCATATGAGATAGCCATAACATTTACAGGTAACAAAAATCACTTTTACACACTTATCCATAACACAAAATTAATATTATAATTCTTGCTCATTTCTTTACTTTAAACCAAACACTAACAAATTATTTGACTACCAATCACTTATCTTTAATGCAAGAATTTCTAAGATAATTACGCTTTTGATTCCTTTTTTTTTTTCAAATTCTTTAGGAATTTCCTGGCTTAATCTTGACCAGTTAAACTTACATATTTTAATGAATCTTCCCCAAATCTCTAGGGAATACATAACATTAACTTAGTTCTTCACTTAAAAAAACATAAACCAAGTGTTCATACAACAAAACAACCCAAAAAAATAAATATCACATAACTTATACACTTAAATTCTTAATACCATTATATTTACAAATTTAATCCGTTTTTCTTAGGATTCAACAATATTAGTTATCAATACAATTACCAAAATACACATTTAATTAAATTTTCCCTGAATTCTTTGAGAGCTACTTAAATCAATTTTAGAACATTTATAAAATACACAATTGAGTTTCCCGGAATTCTTTGGGAATTGCTTAAGTTTGTGATCCTCTCAGCAATTTTACGGGACCCTAAATAAATACGAATGGGTTTTTGGCTTTATTATTTCGCCATCTCTCATTGACTCCTTTGTGAATTTGTGATCTAGTGTCGGTTTAAAATCACCCTTTTCTGCGGAAGTCTTTTCTCCCATACTTTGCGTCTGTTTCCTACCCGTATTGTTGGGGCTTCCCTGGGCATTTAATTCTTCGTTTCGTGTTTCCCTTTGATTATTTCCATTCTCATTATTAGTTACCTCTAACTCTTTATTCCTTATATCAATTTGATCTTTCCTCTCTTTTTCCGTTGAAAATCCCATTTCTCGCACCTCATCCAAATTCTCATTGAGACTTAATTCCCCATCCACAATTTTATCAATTTCTCGCACCTCATCTAAATTCTCATTGGGACTTAATTCATTACCTCCTCCCTTATAGTACATCTCCTCATCCTTCGTCTCACTTCCCATTTCAAACATATAAAGGGGAATAATCATCTCCTCCTCTGTGTCCCTTGCGCTTTCAAATCTATTCGGGGGAATAGCCATCTCCTCCTCTGTATCCCTTACAATTTCGAACATATTAGGAGGAATAATCAACTCCTCATCTAATATCTGATCTATACTCTTACTCAAATGGCTTTGAGAATATGCTACCCCTCCGAGGACCTCCTTTCCTTGAGTAATTGCATACCTCACTTCCCTTTCCTGTTGGGTTTCAATTTTATTCTCAGGTTGAATAATTTCGCCCCTGTTAAATTCCATCTCAAATTTATTTCCCCTCTGATCCCCTTTATTTCTGAGATTTTGAACTCTTTTGGGGCACTGATATTTCAAATGGTCTTTACTATTACAGACAAAACATCTTTTATCCTCCTTTTTTCCGGTCAATTTTGGCAAATACCTTATCTGTTTTAACTAGTGGTTCAAGGATAACCCTTTTTTCATCTCTCAAAATTCCTTCGAAATTATTATTAACCCTTCCAATACTTTCTCTGACCCTTAAACTTGAAAGTCTTTTAGCTGCCCTCATCCTCAATTCTTCAACTTCTAATTCTTTCAATTTTAACATCATTTCTCTTTGTTTATATCTTTCCTGTCTATCTCTCTCCTCTTTTTCCATTTCCCATTGTCTGTTTGTCTCCTCCCATTGTCTATCTCTCTCCTCTTTTTCAATTTCCCACTGTCTTTTTGTCTCCTCCCATTGTCTATCTTTCTCTTGTTTTTCAATTTGTTCTCTTTCCACTCTCTCATTAATTATGGCAAATAACCGTTCCTTAGTGGACTCTTCCTCATATTTCTCACTTCCCTGAATTATTTGTTTTAGGTCATATATTGTGCTATTCGGAGGGACTTCTTCCTTAAACTCTGTAGCCAACGTAATTAAATCGGCCTTACGTCCCTTCCCCAAGAATGCCATTTTTAGACTCAACCACGATTAACAATTAGGATGTAATTTTCCTTATATCGTTATATAAATATAATACCTTAACTTTGGTAGTTATCAAATCGTCTCAACGCTTTTGCTACTATAACAAAATACAACCAACTATACTTATCTTGAACTATTTACCTCAACAATTATGATAATTCTACGAGCATTTAACTACTACAATTATAAATCACTTCCACTAATAAACTAGTTCAAGCACTTGTACACTTTTCCCGTTATACAAAATAACACTTATTCACTTTTAAAATAATAATCCAATTACCAAAAATTCAATAACTCAACAAATTACTTACATCATTATACACATGAATCAACACTTCAAAACTTATCAAAAATAATTCGATTCCTTCAACTAATTACTACCGCTATCTCATACACAGGGAGAAAAGATAAAATCACTTACCCCTTTTTCACCTCGATGAAAAACTGTCACTCTGATCTTTCTCCGCTGCCGCACTTTGATCACAGTTCAAGAGAATTCACTATATAACCACATCGCTGATGCACACTTCACTCCGACTTTGAATTTCTCCTGGTACGTTTCTTGACCAGTTACCGAGTAACTATCTGTCGCTGAGGTCGTGCCCAGTAGACTCGTTCGGAATCCAACTTCTCTTGAAACTGCGTCTCCTTAATGATGTATCACCACTCTAGTACAATACATCATCTTTTTCTGATACCTTCCATATCGCTGGGCTCCTCCCACGTTCTTTAATTCGACTACGCCAATGTTAACCTTTATAGTCGTGATCCGACAAATCATTATCTTGTAGAAGTAATCATAACTGTAGCACCAACTCTTATTTACATCTGGTTTATTGACACATTAAAATCTTGGTTAAATAAATCATTTACAAAGGTTCGTTCCGACGAACGTTAATACACTCATGAGAACAGGGCTCATTATTCAAAGTCCGTCCGAGACCCTCTCTCTCCTTTCGTCCGCGTGGCGACCTTTCAACAGTCCAAGTCTCTTCTCTCCCCTCATTCGCAACACCGTCGTTATTTATGCATTCTTCTCAGCCCTTTCTCGAACCATCTCAAATACCCGACCTTTTCCGGTTCCGCCCTCTGCAGACCACCTATGGTGAATTTCTTTCCTGCTGACTTCTCCAAGGGAAAAACGCGCCGCTAATGGGTTTCACAAATCATTCCAAATGACTCGCGTACTTTTTCCCTATTGTCGCACATCTCCAAAGGTGTATATCGTTCGACACCTGTTTGCGTTTATTTTGGGCTTATTGAAGACGCTATTACTCACCTTCATCAATTACACTTAAGAATGGGAGACGAGAGTCTGACACCTATTATTTTGTTTACTTTCGTCTCAACGTCATCTTTCCCTTAACGCTACGCAACGGACTCCTATGTGAACAGGCCCTAACGCTAGTAGCATTACTAATGAGTATATTAAAATAATAATAATAAAAATAAACAATACAGATTCTTCATTTAGAAAACTTGATTCAATTTCATGACTGTGAATTAATCAATTGAATTCAACTCGTCAGTTAAATCGCGCGTGATAATGTATTATTTCTTCTTCAGTCACTCAAATAAATAGACGAACAATGGTATCTCATCAGAACCAAACTATGGTTTATTTCTACCTGTAACTTGGTTTATTTCTACAATTTTAAGTTTTAACTTAGGATTACGTTCCTCAATAACGTTCCTTTGGAAAGCAAAATTTCAGCGTTGTCGCGAGTTATAATTTTGGCAGCGCGCCAAACCCAGTAGTAGAAAAATGTTAAACAGAAAAGTACCAAAATGCGCCCCCCCCCCCAAAAAAAAAAGGAGGTAAGCAACGATAAGTAATCTTACGTTAATAACCCGCGGTAGTTTCGATAGAACAGACATGAATTTTTTTTAATAAAAAAGAGGTATATAAAAAGAAAATTATTTTATTCTTTAACAAATAATAATAAAAGCAATAAGGAATTTTCTTTTTGTTTCCATCTTAAAAAAAAAAAAAACTGTGGAGAAAACAAAATAGTTTAGTTCTGATACGGTACCATTGTTGTTTATTTATTTGAGTGACTGTACAGGTCATTAGGACCTCATTTTCGGAAGCCTTCAAATTTTGAGAGACCATTCCTCTCTGGCTGTATTGACATGAACATTTATCGTGGGGGAGAACTCGGAATAGCAGGCTGGGTTGTCATAGTCAAGATCCATGGCCGGCGACTCGGAAATGAGAATGATTGACATGAATAAATGGTTGCATCCAGGGCCCGACTTAGCCTAATTGGGGCCCGGGGCAAAAACTTCTTTGGGGGCCCCCTCTGCTTCACTACTTCAGTAATGAAAAACCGAACTTTATGGAGGTATTTAAAATTTTCACCTCATTATAGATATATAAGAAGAAAATTGACTAGAACCTAAAATAGCTATGAAGTTCCCCCCTCCAATGGTCAGACGAAATATCGTTCTGTCCATTTTATTGATTTTCTGACAATTCTATGTCCATCATTAAAAGGGATATAGCACATCTAAAAAATGTTCATTAAAAAAGGAAACGTAAAATAAACTTTCTATTTTATTTGGGGCCCCCCTCTAATGTGGGGGCCCGGGGCAACTGCCCCGTATGACCTTGCCGTAGTCAGGCTCTAGTTGCATCATCCTATTGTATGAAGGATAGCACAAGTACGACCGGAGCAGCAATACAAGCAACGACGTGTTCACACTGAATCCGGAGTGTTACGTAGCGTCAGCGTTAAAAATTTTAACCAAACAGAGCTCATTCATTGACCCCGTGATATGTCAAACCAATCACAGGCCATGTCAACTGTCTCGCAGCCAACATAGTAACGCAACGCTGCGCAATGCACCGCAGATTTTATCCAAACAGAGCTCATTTATTGATCACGTGATCCAACGTAATAACGCAACGCAACGCATCGCACCGCAAATTTTAACCACACAGAGCTCATTCATTGACCACGTTATATGTCAAACCAATCACAGGCCATGTCAACTGCCTCACAGCCAACATAGTAACGCAACGCACGCAATGCCCCGCAAACTTTAACCAAACAGAGCGCATTCATTCACCATGTGATATGTCAAACCAATCAAATGTCATGTCAACCGTCTCGGAGCCAAATAGTAACGCATCGCAACGTCCGGATGCAATGTGAACAGAGACCATCCGGCATTTCATTTATCTGGAGGGAAAATCAAAGACAGTGTCAGTGGCGGATGAAACATTTGAAGTCCCCAAGCGCAATTTAGTTTTGAGCCCTTACCCCCTTGTTTTAGTACTATTAATACATATTATTTATTGCTTAACCCCTTACTTGTGACATTTATTTGAGAAAAATGCACTCAAAATGGAAAAAATTTTCTCCCTGCTTAATTTTCTGTATTATATCAATAAAAAGATTAGAAAAGGGTTATTTTTTAAAAATACAAAATTTTAAATGAAATAACTACTTTATTTAATTATTTGATACACGTAAAAAATTAATGGATATTTTATTCAAAAATTTTTAATTATAGAAAAATAAATCAAATGGCATGGTAATTTTGAAGCTAAATATTATAAACTAATGCTATACAATGCAACATGATTTTGAATATGCGAATTTCACAAATCCTTAACAGTACGATATATACAAAAACATGGCACTGCACACGAGCCCACATCTCACTCTTTACGATAGACTCGTGTCTTTTCAATAAACTCGGTATCTGAGCCTGAAGAACCTATAAGATACTCTTCATCGGAGTCTGAATCAGACTCCGATGCAAATCAAACTTTTGCAAAAACAAAATTTTGGTATAAAATTCAATAAAAAGGACAGAGCGGTTATTACAAATTCCGGCTAACAGTGCGAAACACTCATTCGCTCCAATTCGTGCTTTTAGGTTTGACCACACCCCCACAAATGAAACAAATGAAGGACAAATACCGCCATCTATTGTGAAAATAGTAAAACTCCATATTAAATATCCATTCGAAAGGAAACGTACGGCACGGAAAAGAATCACTAAGTTTTCTCCTGCCCGAAGTTCGTGCATTTCAAATACACCTATACCTCGCTATACGGCCGCTCTTTATACGGCATTTCGCTATAACGGCCTTTTTTTAATTATGGCACTTTTTTTCGATTTACGGCCCACAATGTTTCGTTATACGGTTACAACAGCGGAAAGTGATGATGGTAGCATATTATAGCTTAGTGATTCTTCATGTTAATGTTCGTCATCACATTAAAACAGTTTTTAAACAGTTTATTTTAGGTTTTTTTTAAATATATGTATACATATGTGCATATGATTTCTTTTGTTTTTTGTTTACATGTTTATTTTTTGAATTGCTGTCTATTATTACATGCTTTGTATTTTTATTTTTATGCAAGCATTTTTATCTATACTTATATATAAAGAGAGAGCGATTTTGTACGTGGAGAGTAATCTCCAGAACCACTGCACCTATTTGAAAAATTCTTTCACTGTTTGAAAGGTATATTATTCCAGATGGACATAGGCTATATATTATGTATATCTGATCAGTAGAAATAAAGTTAGGGGCTTAATCCTAACAATATCCATTGTTACCGCTACTGTCCTCTACCGCTTTTTGTGCGGAAGACTTCAACGATCCTTAGCGTGGTGCTATCGCGGTGGGCTTCTGTTCTGACGGTAGCGGTTCGAACCAAGCCGTTCTCCGGCACGCCTTTTTCTTTTAAAAAATTATTTTAATTATTAACTGACGTAATATTAATTTAAGGTATTATTTAGGTTATTATTAAGGTAAAAAAAGATTTACAATTTATTGGCTATCAACTGGAAATTTATTGGTATAATATTTTGTTCAACCCGGACAAAGTCGGGACGGGCCGCTAGTAGGAAATAAAAAGAATAAAATGCTTTATGAACTAAAAACTTTATAATTTATAAAAAAATTGGAACAGATACAATCAAATTTGTATGGGTTTGTGTCAAAATAATTGATTCGTTATACAGCTTTTCGCTTTACGGCCAACTTTTCAGGAACGTATCTAGGCCGTAAAGCGAGGCATGGGTGTATTGTCCAGTTTCTTTGCCCGAACCCACCTCGGGCCGCACTGGTAAGGGTTTAAGATTATTTTCTCACAGTTGAAAAAGCAATTTTATTGGCTAGTCATTAGGTACTAAAAACTTGTACGCCGTTTATCTTGTTTAGATGAAGATGGTATCTTTGCCTGATATTCGCAGAATGTTTCTCACTTTGAAGCTGCTAAGGGGGCGTCCATTAATTGCGTGAGGCGATTTTAGCGATTTTTCGACCCCCTTCCCGCCCTGGTGAGATGTCGTGAGATTTGGCTCGACCCCCCCCCCCTATTCTCACGTGAGATTTTTCAAAATGCGTATTTTTAGTGTAAATACGTTAATTTGTGCTTGATTGCGTTGGATTTATTTAAAAAAACATAATTTGCTTAATTATTTTATTTAAGACTTGTTAAGGCTAGTATTTAAGACTACTAAGAACGTAGTCTAGAATCAGAGTGAGAAAATTGAACAATAAAATACTTAAATAGGAACTACTAAAATTCGTAAAAGAATATTCATTCTAATTCAGTCCACGGGGACTCATGTGTAGTCTCAAGAGTGACTACTGGAACTATTATGTAGGATTTAGCCCTATTTTAGTGTAGAAACATGTTTTACTGAATATAACCCAGTTTTCTCGCAATTTTACACTGTTTCTTGCGGAAAAAAAATTACGTGTATATGCCGATACCCCCCCCCTCTCCCACACGTGAGACTGGGTGAGATTCGGCTCGACTCCCTCCCCCCTCTAAAAGCCTCACGTTATTAATGGACGCCCCCTAACTTGCGGAGGCCCCATGCGCGAGCTTGCTGTGCCTGTGCGACGATCCGCCGCTGTACAGTGTCGTGTATTTAAAGCCGAATGTCCAAAGTAAAAGAAAACGGACGAGTTATTTTGGTGGCACCAAAAAAACAAAAAGACACAAAAAAGACAGGTCTTGATCCGGGAAATCACTTTAAACGGTTTCAGACCTCAAAAGACTATAAAATATAAAAATGGATAAATTTTGTCAATAAATTAATGTATAAATAATAAATTCTATAATGTTTCGTTTCCTCTGCTAAAAAGTGACGGTAATTTTTTATGACATGTATATTATTATCGAGCTGACGGTAGGTTAAGTGAAAAGATTCCTCAAGTGGTTAAGATACTTTAATATTTGAAAATTGTTTACAGAAACAATCACACCTATCGTTCCCCGATTGAAAGAGAAACTATTCGTTCGAAACTACAGTGGAACCTCGCTTAACGAGCCCCTCGTATAACGAGTATTTCGCATAACGAGCAAAATAAATCTTTAAAAAAATGACTCGGTTAACGAGCAACATTTCGCATAACGAGTGACGTGGAAGGAAGTCTCCTCTTCACGTCACTCGGATCTTCGCGTCACCAGGATCAACGGCCGAAAAATAAGTATTTAAGGACAGTCATGGATGGTTCGAGAAGCAAATATCATGGGACTGGAGATGACAATGATATTGAGGAGCTCGTGGAAGAGCACAACCAAGAGCTGACCACTGAACGGCTAAAAGAATTGCAGCGTCTTTCACAGCAAGCAGTTGTAGAGGAGAGTTTGTCAGTGGAGAAGGACGAAGAACAGCAAAGAAACATTCTTCTGGCGCAATAAAAGAAATGATGAAAGCATGGGAAACTGTTGCATCGTAAGTTACAAAGCACCGCCCTGATAAGACGGTGGCTATGCGCGCTATAAATTTATTCAATGACAATGCGGTGACACATTTTCGGCAAATTTTGAAGCGTCGAGAAAAACGAATGTCGCTAGATAGCTTTCTAGTAAAAAAATTAGATATGTGTCATAAATTCGTAAATAATAAACTACATATGGATGATTTTGCTCCTTAAGAATTTATGTATAAGTAATTTTCTTTAAATTATAAACGTTACATCTAAAAAATGTTGAGTATTTTTTGGCATGGAACGCATTATCGTATTTTACATTAATTTATATGGGAAAAATTGTTTCGCTTAACGAGTATTTCGCATTACGAGTAAGACTCTAGAACGAATTATGCTCGTTATGCGAGGTTCCACTGTACTTGTCATTTTTTATTCCTATGTCGGATTACACGCTGGAGTACCATCATGCAAGTAAACCTTACCGCGAAAGGAAAACCTTGCCTCTATTGACTCTTGAACTTTCACACCTGTCGGATTGAGTAATGTGAAACTTGCCTTTTGCATTAATGCAGAAACTTGTTAACGGGATTCGAAATAGAAAATTTCGTTAAAGGCGATGAGGGGGAAAAGAGGGTTCTCATCAATATTCGAGAGGTTGCTCAAGAGAGGTTAAGAGAAATTCGGGTCATTTTAGGTGAAATTCCCACGATGAGCGGCACTCACGCAATGCGGAGTTCTAAATAGTTCTCCTGCCAGCCAAGTTGTGGCCCCCGGTTTAAAAGTAATGGTAAGGCATTAATGATTACGTACAGGCTCTGACGAAATCTCTGGTCATATTTACCGGAGGCCCACAGATGGGGTGAAATGGGCAAGACCCTATACCCGTGTCAGGTTCGTTGCGACAGCTTTTGCTAGAGTTCAGATCTCTTGCTTTTTATGAGAATACTGATGGCGAACGAGTTCCACGGGCGGGACCAGAATTCTTTTGAGATGGAAAGCAGCGTCTCTATGCGCGCGCGGGGCGTATCTCTTATTTTTCAGTGAACTTTTTACCTTGTCAAGATGAAGGATCTGTCCTTCGGGTCAGGCGTGATGCGCTAAACGGCTGGAATTGGTTGTCTTTGTTTCAAAAGATCTGCGAGAAATATAATTTCAAGAAAAGATAACTCTGGTTCAGGGGCGGCTCCAGTCCAGAGTTTTTTTTATTTTTATTTATTTTTTTAGGGGGGGGGGAACGTCGACTCTTAGGGTTATATATATATATATATATATATATATATATATATATATATATATATATATATATATATATATATATATAAGAGATAAATTTCATCTAATTTTAAATTTAAACTTATTTAGAATTAGGTCTACGATTATATAATTTTAGGCTATGGAAAAAAAAATACGCCGGGCTTTTTTGGGAAGGGCAATTGCCCCTATTGCCCCCCTCCCCCTTGGAGCCGCTAATGCTCTGGTTAGAAGCGAAATTTCGAGACAAGCGGATCGACCCTTTTCTTCGGAAGACTTATCTGGAATATCGTTGAAACTAGTGACCATTTTCCAACTGATGTTTCCGATAAATTTAATTGACTCATACGAAAATGAAAGCTAATGCGACGTTATATATACTTCCGAGTTTAAGCGGGAAAGATAACTCCATATTCTGACCTTAAAAGTTACACGTGCAGGGGAACGTTTGCCAAATCCATTCAAACTCTAGAGAAATTCTGAATAAGTTTTATTTCATTTATAATATTTGTCTGCCGGGAGGGTAGGTCTCAAACCCTCGAAACCGACCTTTTTTCCATAACTGAGAAAATCAGTAGATATGAGTAATTATTCTCTTTGAGGCCACAGATATTGGATTTTGGGTTTGCATATTTCATTAACATTGATGTTTCCCTACATGCTGAATTTTTTGGGTATGGATTTCCCGAACGGTCCATTAGTGTCCGTTCCAGTCATCGGAGCTACTTTAAAAGCCGCTTGCCAATGTTGTGCTGGACCTCTAAACTTAAAAGAGGCCAGAGCTCTCCCTCCTGAAAGATTCAGGCGATGTGAAAATTGCCACATTTGATTGTCATGACGACTCTCCTTTCTTCCTGAGGCTAAATACATTGGATGTTATCTTTGCATATTTATTTGCTTTTATTTATTTATTTTTTTAATTATATGTTTACCTCGCGGTCCATTATTGTTCTGTCTTAACGTTATGAACAAATAACTAGTGTATACAACTGCGCACAACCTTTTAGCCCCCCCCCCTTTTCCAACCAAAGAAAAAAAATTGCTGTATTAACAGCATGGACATTAGAGAGTTAGGGCCTGTTCACATAGGAGTCCGGTAGCGGAGCGTTCAAGTATTGAAATATATTTAACCAATGACAAACCTCCAAACGATTAGCAACGAAATTTTTAACGCCTATGATTGGTTTGTTTTCGTCTCAACGTCATCTTTCCTTTAACGCTGCACAACGAACTCCTATGTGAACAGGCTCTTACTTTCTTTGAAAGTAAAGTCCTTAAAAAATTCACAATAAATTGGGGCTCTATTCACGAAATTTCGGCTTCTATAGTTTTAGCAGCTCTTGCGTGAATCCTGAGCATTTCGTTGCATGGCTTTTGGTATAAAAAGGCTGTACTTAAAAAAAAAAATTTATTTCCTTTTAATGACTCATAGTAGATTTATACGATGGTATTCATTTACATTTTAATCAAATTTATTTCACTAAATACAAATCAACACATATCCAAACGTATACAAAACATGAGCGTGCGATCGGTATACGACGTCGCGATTTTCCTGTTTTGTTCTAGAACTGTGGTTCCTAAACTTGTGTGCCGCGGCACTTTAGGGTGCCCCGAATTCGGCCAGGGTTGATGCGAGATTTTTTTTGTGGTATATACAAAAAAAAAATATTTGTAGGGCCCGATTAAAATAAATATTAAGTTGATATCAAACGTTTGTGCTTTAAGAATCAGTCGCAAGCAAATCTATTCTTATTGATGTCTATTGGAGGGCTCTAGTGTAATACTGTACTGGAATACCATGACTAATGTTGAAAATGTATTAATATATTCTATTTTGGTGTTTGTTACTAATACTTTTCAATAAATGAATGAAATGAGCAATGGAGTCAGTATTTATTTGAACTTTAATTTGACATGTTCCTGACATAAACTCCGCTTTGATTTAATATTGAAAAAAACAAATTCTAGCAAGGGTGCCCCGAATTTCTAATCTCATTCCAAAGGGTGCCTCAGACGTAAAAAGGTTGGGAATCCCTGTTCTAGAGTTTATCATATACAGTCGAACCCCATTATAGCGAACCCGGTATATTACTAACTCACGGATATAACGAAAGAAAATTTTGGTCCCGCCGTTTTCCTGTTGTACGTAATTTAATTAGTATTGTGTCAGTTTAATGTAATCGATTTTAGTCAATTTAATTCATTGATGATCATTTTTAATAGATTTTATCATTTTTTAATACATCATTATTGAATAGACATTGCAACTAATGAGTTATACATTTTGTGAACTCTAGCATTTTTCTTAACGGTTCTGATATAGCGAACCACCGGATAAAGCGAACAAAACCTTTGATCACTTGAAGTTCGTTATAACGGTGTTCGATTGTACATCATTATTGAATAGACATTGCAACTAATGAATTATACATTTTGTGAACTCTAGCATTTTTCTTAACGGTTCTGATATAGCGAACCACCGGATAAAGCGAACAAAACCTTTGGTGTCTTGAAGTTCGTTATAACGGTGTTCGATTGTACATCATTATTGAATAGACATTGCAACTAATGAGTTATACATTTTGTGAACTCTAGCATTTTTCTTAACGGTTCGGATAGAGCGAACCACCGCATATAGAGAACAAAGCCTTTGGTCCCTTGAAGTTCGTTATAACGGGGGCTCGACTGTAATGACGTTACTTCAAGTAGAAGTTCAAGTTATTCACTTAATATGCAACAAAAGCCGAATCACCGTTTGGAAAACGCAAATACAAGTTTTCATTTGCTGATCTGTAGTGAGTTTTATTTATTTATTCTTTTTTCTCATCATTATTCACAAGAAGTTAGGAGCGATCGTTTTCCGTTCATTACTTGCTCTCCAGTGCAAATCAGGTCACCAAACTCTTTCACGTGACGTACGTATTCAAGTTTCTAAACGTTACTTAACTATCTATTGCTTACGACAGCTGTAATCTTCTGGCTAAGTTTCATGACATAATGGTTCGGCTCAAATCAAATTACCGCCCCAGCGAAGAAGATATCTTGCCTATTTCGATTTAAGCGCCAGCCATATTGATCGATCCGTAATCGATGTTCTAATCATGCCAAAGATTAGCTCGACAACTCTCTAACATCGTTTTACCGTTCGTTATCTCTTTTATCTAGTATGGAACCAAATTCTGCGGAAAAAAAGAAGTTAAGTTCCGATCACGTTAGGGTCCATTTAATGCAGAAGCTCGACTAGCTATCCAGAATTAATCATTTCTTACATTTGAAGCAGTCGGTCGAGTTCGTTTTTAAAGAATTAAAGTAATCAGAAGAGACGTAAATCAGGGGTTCTCAACAAGGGGAGAATTCCCCCCCAGGGGAATTTTAGGGTTTGGGGAGGGGGGAATTGGAAACCACTATTTAGAAAAGTGGGATGTCCTGTAAGTTATGGACAATCTGTAAAATTGTAGTTTGTTTTTTAAAATTTAATATGCAACATTCAATAGAGCTTATTGAATGTCACAGATTAAAATAAGTTCTTGAATTGTAGCACTGTTTTCAGTCTGTTAACTTAATTTTTAGTCTGTTGTCATTCACTTTAGTCTGTTAAGTAATGAGTTATGAATTAAAAAATAAGCTAATTTTATTCAAGTATTGAAAACTATCAACATTTTCTATTGCTATTAAATTTGTAAAATTCTACTATAAAATAATTGCAAGATAAAAAGAACTTTTTATATACCGTGTTTTTAAATTTTCTGTTGAATCATATAAACTTGACAATTCTATGTATTATTAAATACTTTTTTAAATTTTTTTTGATGAATTATCCCATCCACTTGAAAGAAAATGAAGTTAATTGGAAGTTAACTTGCGTTTAACTTTTCGTTCCCGTCCCGGTCGATAGATGGCTGCACCAGTCTACAAACCAAAATTAACTGAAAATGGATTCAAATCTGCCTAAAGATGGCTAAAAGTATCAAAAGAATGCATTGTCATCGTTTTCTGAGCTATTCTAAAAGTTTCAAATGTCTAGCTAGTCGGAAAGTTAGTTAAAAATCGATTGCAAGATTTGAACTGGACAAACACACAAACACACAAACACACAAACACACAAACACACAAATACACAAACAAACAAGAAAGCGAGTTAATAGGCACATGTAAAAAATAATCCAAATAAATTTATACGTACTAATATAAATAATAAAAAAAAAGATATTGAATACTATATGCATAATGTTTGGAAGGTACATTTTGAGTTAGAGAGTCTTGGGAAAGATATTCTGGGAAGGAAAAGAGAATTGGGAAGGATAAAAGGTTGAGAACCACTAACGTAAATAGAATGCTTCTCTCACTCTTTTAAGCTTCATTCAACGCTACTAATTTTCTGTGTAGTGTGAGGAATTGAGCACCGTTGAAATATTTTCCATGGTAAAAATAGTACCTTGATGAAAATTCTGTTTTAAGGTAAGTCACGGCTATGGTGTGTGGTCGACGGAATATTTATTATATACAAAAAATTTGTGTATACGGTGAAACTTTTCAATGGCGGGCAGTCATGGTTCCGAAAACAAGTGGTCGTTTTGCGGGGTGGCGGCTAAAGAAGTTTCACTGAATTCTTTATTATTATTATTACTAGAAGGTAACCCGTCATTTTGACGCCATAATACTAATAATGACGTCATAATGGAAAAAGTATATGAAAGTTAAAAAATATCCCGAATTATCTAACAATATTGCATTTAATCCACACCTTGTAAAAGCAAACCCTTTCATTATTTTTTATTTATTTAGTTTATCATGCGATTGGAGTAGTAGACTGCCATCCAGTTTTTTACTGCTATGAATACTTCAGCTACTTGATTCATTCATATTCAAGTTTGTTTACTTTCAGAATTCATCGCAAAAGTAAACAGATTTTTAAAACTGTTAAATATACAGCTAAAAGCATCCAATTTTTTTTTAAGTTCTGAATGTTTTATAGAAAATTAGGCTGAACAAACGTGATTTGATGGAGAAGATATTAGTTTTTAGGTAAGAAAAAAATTCTGATCCACATCTGAAATTGAAATTAAGCCTAACCGGCTGTTTGTTGAAACCGGCTTCAATTGAAAGATGAGTACAGCCCGGAAGTGTTATACAGAGACAACGGCTATTATATATATAATTATTATGCCCCTTGGCCGTAACCAGGTTCATAAATGGAAGCAGGCAGAGGGATGCGGCTCCGGTTTACAAAGGCACCACAAGGGTCGGAGTCCGACTTGGCCAAGTGCCACCACAATATTGACCGAGCAGCCCAGGGACATGGGGGGCTCGTACCTTTTCCCACCCCCTCTAACGTCGTAGAAGGACTTTCCGGGCTACGGATTTAACGTGTCCCTATCAGGGTTAGACACAGAGATATATATAATGGCGTTCGTCAGGATTTGAACTGAACCCCTACCCAAGTACCTTGAGCACTAATCAACAACAACAGCACAAGTATTGCGTAACAAATTTATAATTAATTTATTATTTTTGTTATACTGTTTTTAATACTGTTTTGAATATTAACCAGCCTTCTTTCAATTTTTAACACTAAATATTGACTGTGTAAAATAAGCGAGAAATTTCGTGGAACAGCTAGTTGAATTTCGACTCTATCAGCGATAGGTTAAAATACCAAAGGGGGAACTTAAACGGATATTTATATTTTGTTTCCACGGAAGTATAAATTTCTTATTCGAATTGGCACTTTATATTCGTAAGTTTATCGCCCAATATGTCTTCATCAAAGTGTGGCTTCTTTTGCTTTAATTCTAACAACCCACAAGGATTACTGTTTGTTTAACGATCGATTTTATCTTCATGTTTTCCATACGGAGAAAAGTACGCCCGATATGGGCTTCGGCCTTTGCAAATAGATCTGTAACAGTACTCTTATGATGTCAAACAGATAGAAGATATCTAAACGAAATTTTTTCCTATGACATCTTAATTCGTAAATCGACAGCTCCACTTGATTTTGTGACTACCTCTCAAACAAAAATTCTACTCCCTCATAAGAATTGTTTGTATATGGAATTAGCCGATGAATTCTTCTTATTTATGTACTAGCGGCCCGTCCCGACTTTGTCCGGGTTGAACAAAATATTATACCAATAAATTTCCAGTTGATAGCCAATAAATTGTAAATATTTTTTTACCTTAATAAGAACCTAAATAATACCTTAAATTAATTTTATGTTAGTTAATAATTAAAATAAATATTTTAAAAGAAAAAGGCGTGCCGGAGAACGGCTAGGTTCGAACCGCTAGCGTCAGAACAGAAGCCCACCGCGATAGCACCACGATAAGTATCGTTGAAATCTTCGGAACAAAAAGCTGTAGAAGACAGTAGCGGAAACAATGGAGATTGTTATGATTAAGCCCCTAACTCTCTTTCTACTGATCAGATATACATAATATATAGCCTATGTCCATCTGGAATAATGTACCTTTTAAACAGTGAAAGAATTTTTCAAATAGGTACAGTGGTTCTGAAGATTACCCTCCACCTACAAAATCGCTCTCTCTTTATATATAAGTATAGATTAAGGGCAAATGACTATTTTTTCTTTTTAATTCCAGGTCTCCAATTCCGGGTTTTCATCGTGTTGCCTTCCTTTGCTGTTTACCCTGTTTCGTCTCATTTCTGGACACGATTGCCTCAATGCCCAGATTTTTTAGAATTGGAGTGAAAGACCGGCCCAGTTGTACTTCATGTAACTCCGAGCGACCCACGAATGGTGAACATTTAGACACGTGCACTGCACTTAATGGTTTTGGTTTTATTGTTCAAGAGATACTAGTAGGAAGCGAGAAGTCCAATGACTCGATTGTCGAACTCCCGGCATTTGTAAATAAATAAATAAATCAAAAGCTACTTTTTTTTGTTGTTTAAATCTGTCTGTTTTAAAGAAAAGTGGAATACTGGATGCATATGTATGTGAGGTGAAAATTTAAACTTTTTCGAGAATTCATATGTCACTTTGTTATGATTCAAATATTGAAAATTCAATGCATTTGAATACACCTGAAGTAATTAATCATTATTAATAGTTTGATTCCCTACAAAGCAGCTCTGAGCATATTTCATTGGCAGTGACAATTATATCCACGTCTATGCTTACAGATGTTTCATTGAGCATAATTTTTTATTCAATGGTGCAGTGGTTCTCAACCTTTTATGCTCCATTATCCAAACCCTTTTTTTCTACATTTTCAAGGTTTGCTCCATTTCATCGTAGTTATGCCCTTTTCCCCTTTCTCAAGACTGTCTCACCCAAAAGGTGCATTCAAAATAATATACATATAATTTTAAAAATCCTTTAATTATTTTTCTATATTAGTACATATATAGGGTGAACCAAAAGTCTTGCCCTGATTATAAATATTTATCGTGCTCAAACTATTATAATTAGACCTATGTTTGTTTGGATATATTGTAAGTACTGTTATGATTTTTTTTATAAGACCATTTATCTCAGTAAATTTCAGCGTGTGCCCCCTTGGTAGCTCGGAGAATGTCGAAGCGGTATTCCAGTTCCCGCCAAGTGTTATTTAACATGTCTTCTGTTACAGTACACACAGTACATGTTTCGTCAAGGAAATCACGCACTAAAGATCCCCAGTGTGGGGGTGCGACATCTTTCTGAAAAAGTTGCAATAAGTCTAAGTAAATGTTAGGGGTAACGCTTTTTGGGCTTTCTCTTGAATCGACGCCATTCCGGCCGAAAATGATGTCCCCCTTACAAATATTGCCCCGAGTCCCTCTTAAAGGAGCACTCGCGTCATTTATTGCACACAAAAAAAGCTACTAAAACTGACCTATCCAACGATACAAAAGTTACATTATTATATTAAATGGTTATTTCGTAATGAATTTTTGTAATCAGGGCAAGACTTTTGGTTCACCCTGTACATTAATTTGGATTATTTATATTAGAATTTTACAAATGTAATAACAAGAGAAAATGGTGATAGTCTTCAAAGCTGAATAAAATTATTTTTTATATTCAGAACTCATTATTTAACAGACTAAAGTGAATGACTGCAGACCAAAAAAATAAAGTTAACAGACTAGAAATGATGCTGCATGTTCAAGAACTGATCTTAACATGTGACTTTCCATAGACTTTATTGAATGTCGCAGATTCAGTTAAACACAAACTACAATTTTGCACAAATCATTAAACATCACCCTTTTCTGAAAAGTGGTCACAACCCCCCCCCCCCCCCTCTCCCTGAATCCCTAAAATTTCCTCAAGGGGAGGAAATTGTAGGAAATCCCTGCAATAGTGAGAAACCCAAAGGCCATTCGTTTCGTTATTTCCCCAAAAGAAAGGGAAGTAGTACGTACAGAGTGTAATAAGGCAATTTCTTTGCCCCGAAAATTCGTGGGTTGACAGTTTAACGACACCCACATCAATTTGTCGCCGTTACAGAGTCTCATTAATTCCGCAAGACTGCAGTTTAATCCGGCGGAATGATGATCTCGCGTCGTAAAGCTGGCCTGGCAAGGGTCCAGTTATTTTGTCGAGGTCTAGTTTCCATGCCAACGAATATTTTCATTATTAAAAGCTATATAATATTGATTCTATTTTCTATATGTATTGCAAGTCTGGAATGATACGCAAATGAAAATATCGACCTTTTTTCTTTTCTTTAATGGAAGGTGATTTTTTTTGGTCTTGTATTTGTGGGTGTTTTCGACGTCTGGGAATTCTTTTTTAATCGCGGGGGTCCTTTTTCGACGATAAGATGGAAAATATCAACCCAAGTACGAAACAGATAGAGTCACGACACCATTTGGGGCCAAAAACTAAATAAGGCATTAAAAATTATAATTTTAAAATATCTAACTAACAAGCGTTGGCTCAGTTGGCAAGAGTAGCGGGCCAGTGATCTGAACGTCCCTGGTTCGATGCTCGTCGCTGCAAATCTGCGTGTTCACTAACGGTGGCCGGGGCACGTAAAATAGGTCGTGGCTGCAATGTCCTCCAAGTTCTCAAATTTACCTCTGGGGGTGCGGGGTCAAGTGTTCCGGTCTCGTCACTTGACTCGGTTCAAAATGACGGGATCGGTCATTTAGCCAAGCCGGACTCCGACCCTCGTGGTGCTAATGCGAAACAGGAGCCTCCACTTTCGGCCCAATAGCCTATTAGGACCTGGTGAATGGAACCTCCAACTAGGGTGGATCAACAGCATATACACTGGTTGCCTACTAGACGATGACACCGTTAAAAAAATCTAGCAGATCAGTTGAGCACACATAATTTACTGTTTATCGACTTCTAATTTGCTGTTGTTGTGACCTACGACTCCTAGTCGGATCATTCCCGACCAGGTCCACATGGGCTGCGGGCTGAGGGTCGCGGTTCCGGTTCACAAGGGTCGGAGTCCGATTGAGCCAGGTGCCACCCCATTTTCGACGGAGCGATCCCCAAAATTTTCGGTTCCCAATTTTTTTTATATCCAATTCTTAAAATTCATGTATTTTTCCGTTTTCTGACGTTTTGAGTGAGAAAAAAATCCTTGCCCCGCTTATGAATGCTTAATAACATATTACCCCGCTTCATAACATATTTTCTGCGACGTGAACTCGCAGCATCACGGCCCTTTTACTGCTCATAAAGCAAACGCCGGCTGAAAAATCTCGTTCTTTTTTAAGTTTTCGGCTTTTCAGTTTACTTTAAGGGCCTCTTCACATAGAATCCGTCATCGTAAGCGTTACTCGCTTACGATGACGGGTTGTACGGCTATTATGAATATATTTAAACAATTACAAACCTCCAAACGATTAGCCACGAAACTGTTAATGTGTTTGATTGGTTTAAAATATGTCAATACGAGTAACGCTGCCTCTGACGGATTGTATGTGAACAGGCGGATGCAGTGGCCCAGTTGGCAAAGGCAGCGGGCTAGTGATCTGAAAGTCCCTGGTTCGATGCTCGCCTCTGACAAATCCACTGCCGTGTACGCTAATGGCGGCTGTTGCACGTAAAATCTGTCGTGGCTGCAATGTCCTCCAAGTTCTCAAATTTACCTCTGGATGTGCGGGGTCTAAGTGTTCCGGTCTCGTCACTTGACTTGGTTCAAAATGACGGGACTGGTCATTTAGCCAAGTCGGACTCCGACCCTCGTGGTGCTAATGCAAAAAAGGAGCCGCAACTTCAATGAACATAGCCTTCGGAACTTGATTTGATGTTGCTGTCGGTCAAGAGGCATAAGCAACAACAACAACAACATGTGAACAGGCCCTAATGTCCAATTCGTTATTGCTATTAAGTTTATTGGTCACCTTTTTATGAAAGTTGTGGATCACAAATACCTTATTTATTCAGAAAATAAAACCCGTTTTTGCCTCTAAAGGGATTGGTCCGGAGAGGGTCCCCCAGACGATTTTTTTTTCTTTCTTTGTGACTACTGGTCCCTGATCCACAAAAAATATAGGAACCACTGCTGTAAACTCCAGTTTCATTCTTTGGTGCCACACTCGGTAAAATGCTATGTCGGTGGTTTGCAGAGAAATTTGCTCGGAACTTAAGAAAATTAGGGGGGGGGGATAACATTTCCCATCTGATATTGTTTAAGGCTGCTGTATACTAACCCTATTAGATTCGCTCACCGCAATGTTAACCTAGGGAGAAAATGCGTCTACTATTCACAGCTACGTAAATGCCGATCATACAATAGAAATAGCATTTTCAGATAACCTGAACTTTTCTGAACCGAGCAACGGGATCCATTTTATAAATGACGTCCACCAAAGGAATTGAGGGGCGTTTAAAACACACTATACGAGATTTTTTCCGCCTAATAATTTAAATTTAAAAATATTATTTGCATTTAAAAAAAACGGAAAATGCCCCAAGGTGTAACATTTATTTCTCTATTACGGAATACAGTTTTAAAAAAGTCTTTCAATCCAAGTGTGCAATCCTTGGACATTTTTTCTCCATAGGTTAACATTGGTATGAGCGAAACCCAAAGGGTTAGTACACAACCGTCTTAAGGGCTAGCGCGATTTTTCCGGTACAATATGTGAAGGACAAGATTCAGGCGATCAATATACTGATGGATATTCACGGCAGAGATGATATAATTTTAGCAGAATTACACTTCTCTCGTGAAAAGAATGTAGTCACTAAGAAAGAAAATAACATGGGCGGAGTAGTTCAGTTGGTAGGTTATTGGACTTCATGGTTTGGAGATGAGGTTATGGCATATAGTCGTTATATTGGTGCCCAGCCATGGAGAGAACGATAATGTTAGTCAAACGTATGAAGGAAATTTTCTCCGTGGGGAAAAAAAAAGTGTCGTACAAAATTAAAAACAAACAAAACTACACACACACACACACAGACACACACATATATATATATATATATATATATATATAATGTATGTATGTATATATATATATATATATATATATGTGTGTTTATGTATATATATATATATATATATATATATATATATATATATATATGTGTGTGTTTATGTTAAGTCCAAAATGGGCTAAAATGAGTTATCAAACCACGCATATTTGAAAAGTCAAGGGCTACTGCAGGGTACAGAAAGATAAGTCCAACTCCACTCCTAAATATTTTTATTCATCAGTGAAAATTGGGATATGTGAAACAAAACACAAACATGTTAGTTTTCAATCCCGTTTTTCTCAAAACTACAATTTTGGACTTGACACCCTTTACTCAACACCAACACCAACACACACCAACACACACACACACACACACACACACACACACATATATATATATATATATACAGTAAAATAGTGTTAAATATGCGTGGGAAAGTCATAGTAACTAACACTTCCTTACATAATCCAGTCAGTGGAATACCGGCGTAGAGGTTTGGAGACGTGATTTCGGTCCTCGTTCCACGATGGTGGGCGTTATATCCTATGTATGCGAGTAGAATTGACCTGAAAAATTAGAGTTTCCTTATATGCTCGCTTAGTTTATTATTTCCGGTCTTTTTAATTTTGATAGATTAGGTTTTTAAAGACTTATTCAATTTCTCTTCGACGAGTTCCACTGTCGCGAAATTTTTGAACATTGGAACTTTGCCAAATACACATTCAACTGTAATAAATTGCTTTATTTGAATGAGCCTAACTACCGTAAAATCTCAGCTATAATACGCACCCTAGTATAATACGCATACTTGATTTTGCGCGAAATTTTCGGAAAAAAATTAAAATTCGACTATAATACGCACCCATAACTTTTCAATATTTTATTTAAAAATTGCACAAATATTTATTAACATAAATAAAATTTGTAATAAGACGAAACGAAAACGTCCAATTCGGTAGAAAAAAATGTTAAATTGTTAATTCAAAACAAACAATATTGTCATATTATCAGTCTTAATCACTTTCATTAGAATACAGCTCATCCATTGTTGTTGCGTCCATGTCATAATTATTGGTGCCGTCGTAATATATATCGCCATCATCATACTCATTTGACGATACGAACTGCGAGTTCCGTTTGTTTAAAAGGAATACCTGCTCAGTAAACGGGTGGATGAGTCGCGGAGTGCAGATGCACACGCACCCATGTTGCGACAATGTCTTACAGCTGCTCTACGTTCGTTTATCCAATGTTTAAAACTACGTTTGTTTTGCACGCTTGTATAATACGCACCCTCATTTTTGCTGACTAAAATGTGAAAAAAAAGTGCTTGTTATACTCGAGATTTTACGGTAATTTATGGATATTCGACTTGATTGGTCCTGCTAAAAGTAAACGTGGTCACAATTTTTGCGCATCTACCTTTTACTCGCGTACGAGAGGTTGTGATCACGAGTACCGAAGGCAAATAAATTTTTAAGACCTCAATTAAGAAGAAAGTGAAACTAAAACATTCGGACCCTGTAGCACTGAGAGAAAACTAGCTGTAATCTATATTAATAAAGGGACAAGTGGAAGTCGAGATCACGTGACCGTAACGCAACCGGGCGGACCGATCTTCAAAAAAAAAAATGGCCGACAAATCTACAGGAATCTGTGTATTTTTTTTCTCATGAAAGTACATAAATGTTACATATTTGGAAAGAGCTTCGAAAACTGATAATTTTTTCTGCGTACACTTATTCTGTTAATTCAATAGTTTTAGAGATATTTGGATTCTAATGAAGCGTCATCGCTCTTTGACGATGTAAACAAAGGGTGAATCATTCACAGCGTGATTCTCACTGAAAAATGAATCACTGAAATGAAATGTGTCTCCATGTCTATTTTTTTATTTATCAAACTTTTTATTTGAAAAACTAAATATTAAAATTGTTTAATAATAATAAATACTTTATTGAAACTAATTAGATATATACTGATTTTTGGTGGATTTACTGATTTTTATGTGAAGTGATTTTTTTTTCGTTCGAGTGTGAGTGAAGTGATTCGATTTGCGAAATTTCATTTGAAATACAATCAATTTGGAAAGTGCAAGGTGAGTACAAAAGCTTTTAATTTTTATTTTCAGTTACCTAGATGTTAAAGTTAATTTTCTAATATTACTCCTTTTGTTTTATCGAATTTTATAATACACGATGTACTTTTAAAAGCATAAAAAATAGTATATCTTAACTAAAAAGAATCAGTCTAAACTTTAAGCACAGTTTTGCGATTTATTTACGGTCCATTTGTTTGTTTTAAAAAATAATTTTTTAAAGGTTTTTTTTGTGTTTTATGGTAAAATAGCACTTAAAAATTTTAAAAAAGTTACAAAAACTTACCTGTAAATAGCATACTTTTGTTATAAATTGGTCAATTTGAAGTAATTTTTATTGAAATTTAGCTACAATGTATATAACTCTGCATAACTATATATATAAAACAGTTCCGTAACTGACTGACTGACATACAACGCACAGACCAAACCGCTGGACCTAAAGGACTGAAATTTTGCATGACGATTCTTTTTATAGTGTAGGGGTGCACTAAGAAAGATTTTTGAAAAATTTTTCTTAGATTTTTTAAATTAAATTTTTAAGCTGTTTTTGTAACTTTTTTTAAGTTTGCATTTAAAATAATAATTTGAGGGTCATAAAATTTATATCACGAGAAAGATCATTAAAGTTCCTTTAAAATTAAATCTTTTTCGAATCTTTACCTCCATTTTCTGATTTTTGGTGAATTTTTTAAGATTAATTTTTAGAATTTAATGTATTAAATGCCGTTCACGTGATTTCTTTTTCTGGTACTTTAAATAAATTTATCGTCCCGTGCATAAAAACTAAATAGACAAAAAAATTTTTTTTCTTTCTAATGCAGCAGACGATTCGATATTATAAAAAAAAAAATAAATATCCCTTACGATTTTTTTATAAATATATATTTATATTTTTACATCAATTGTATACATTGATCGTCGCATTTATTATAAATATATATATTTATTTTTTTTGTCATTAATTGCATACGTTGACAGTTGTATTTAATTTGAATGCATGCACTCCGTAGTGAAGCGCGTGTTTTCAGGTAGTCTGTCCATACAAAGCAGTGGACTTTCGCTCTTGGTAATTAGTATTCCGGGGGAAGAAGACTCACGTGAGCAGAACACACAAAGAACAAAGTAAAATTCTAGAGCGGAAGGGAGACCTTTCGTAATCCGAGATGGAATGGGAAGCGGACGAGAGATGCCATTATCTCCTTCACAATGTACAATTAGCTGGGAAATTAAAAAACCCATGGAGGAAAATAAATGGTGGGCCTGTCATTTTCGCAATTAAAATTATGCCGTTGTCCACGCCTGGGAAGAACGAAAAGAAGAAGAAAAAAAAAAGGAAGTCACACGATCGGGGAGTGAGAACAGGAAAAGTAGGATTGCATGCGCTTCGCTGTCGTTTTCAAAACGTGAGTCGATGGGTTCGCATCCGCTGACTAGGTCAGTAGGAAAATGTATATAAACGGCTCCATTTCCCCCTCTCAAACGTGTCATAAACGATAGCTGTGATCGGGTCGTGTATACCGTGAGGTAGGAATTTTTTTAGTTTTGTTTACTTCTCCGAGCGTCTTTGCTCCACAGATTCTAAAATATTGCGAGAGTTGTTTTATTTAAATCAGATGCGGCGCGCGTTTTGGGATTCTTTGGCGTTTCCTGGTCAGCTAATATTATCATAAATTTGACGTGTCTTTTTATATATGTGCTAGACTTTTTAGCTGTTAAAAGAAGCGCTGAAAGTGACGCGGAAAGAAATGTCAAATCTTCTGTTTGTTTCGTCTGCTGCAATTTTTCACTTTTTTTCGTATAGTGCATAGTATAATTGTTTCACGGATTCAGCCTACGTGCAGTATTTAAAGAGTGAATTACTGTAGTTACCATTTTAGGTAGCAGCAGGGTTTAATAATAGCACATCTCCCTTCTTTTGGTTGCCCTACTGGACTTGGCTTGATTTTTATGAACTATCTTAAGGGGACACTGGACTTTCAAAATTGCGAAATTTGTCCAAAAATTCGATGTTTTTTTTATTTTATTGAATTGTGAAACTACGGACGAGTAGGAACGTGTTGCAAAAATAATTTTTAATTTCTGTGATTACTTTCCTGGTTATAGGCATTTGTATTTAATTTAGATATTATGTGGTTACTAATAGCAATAACTTTAAATGTGTTTTTCTCAAAATAAAAATTTCCATGCCGTACGAATATTCAAACTGCTCCGGGCGCATTTCTAATGATCGTATTGCTTTGAAATTTAAGTTTTATATACTGTATATCAAATAAATATTGTTGAAAAAAATTATGCTTCCTAGCTCAGAATTTCTAAATTTTGTACTTGGAAAGATGATTTATAGGTATTTTGCATCATAAAAAGGGTGTTTTCACTATTATTTTTTTCTCTTTATATTTTTAATGAATGCTTAAAATAAGCAATAAGTTTCGTGGTTAGTTCTATAAGATATCCTGTAAATAAAAATTACCATATTATATGCAAAAGAAAAGCGCGTGGAACATTTTTAATGAGATCAATTTTTGATATGATTAATAATTCATAATTCATAAATTATTAATATTCATCATTAAATTTCAACCACTTTTACATATTTATGGTACTAATCACATATTCAAACTTCAAGCAAATCCATTCAAAACAAAAAAAGTTAGGTTTGAAGGTCCACTGTCCCCTTAAAGCGTTATCTGTACGTTAGAAATGAATTTCGCTATTCACAATAAGAGTCGGTTATGTAACAGAAAATTTTCGTTCCTGTTGTCGTTTTACAAGTTTCTTTTCGTTGTACTTCCCGGCCAGAAGTCATTTGTGACTTCGCTAGGTGGCAGATTCTTTTAGCCAGGGAGCAATCGGGTTTGATTCTTCCGAGTGGGAGAGCCCCATAAGTTATCGAATCTATGCAGGGAACATGCATCTTAAATTTGTGAATGTGAAAATGACGATGATTTGACAATGTACTCCTGGTAATTGGTAAACTGTTTTTGGTCATCTTTTGCAATTTATCCTAAAAAAGGCGGGACCTGTTGTTGAAAGCCGATTTCGAAAGACTACAAACAGCATTTCTGACAGAAGCTACTGTACGAGTCTTTCGGCCAAATCCCAACTTTTTCGTTGAATGTGAATCTTTTATTACAATTTTTTTTGGTTGAATCCAAGATTTATTGTCATACATCGGGAACAAAAGCATTTTGTTTTGCATCAATCACGTCCTTTTTTTACGAGACCATTCGACTCGTTTAAAACTGACTGATATTTCTACGTCATAAAAAGCATAGACTAAAAAAAATTAAAATTACACAGTTTAGGATTGTGTTGCCTTAAATTTCATGTTCAAGAGGATGTTAATGAACGAATGTTAATACCCTAATGTAGAATGATCTGAAAAGTTTTTTGCTTCATTAAAAATCTAAAATACGACTCTTCTGTCATAGATGTCAAACATTGAAGCAAAATCATACGGATAATCCCTCTATTGACTCCTCTTTACATTTTCTATAGGCTTTATGGATATCTAAAGCAAAAATTTATTTCGAGAAGAGGGGTGTTCCATTCATGATGTCAAGTTCCATATAAGGGAAAGCATGACAGGAAAAAATTTTTTAGCCATAGCAGCTAGTTAGAGAATGCACTCTTGAGGTATTTCCTCTTTAACTGAGTGCTTATAAAGTATGTAAGATGCAACTTTTATCTCAGCTCATGTATATATAATTTTACATATGCAAAAACGTAAAAACGAGTAATTCATTTACGTCACTGTAATTGAATGCTAATCTCTGTTTTAATATTGAATTTAGTTGATTTCTATTGGCTGAAAAAAATTTATATGTTTATTTTGCGTTTTTGACCCAAACACAAACTTTTATTTAAGCTCATATATATATATATATATATATATATATATATATATATATATATATATATATATATGTGTGTGTGTGTGTGTGTCTAATTTTGCATATACAAGAATGCAGAGAGGTGTAATTAATTTACTTCACTGTATTTACATGCTTATTTCCGTTTTAATATTGCTTTTAATTGATTTCTCTTGATTAAAAAAAGAAATGTATGCGTTTATGTTACGGTTTTGACCAAAAAAACTTTTATCAAAGCTCATATATATATATATATATAAAGATATATATAATAACACACAAATGTAGAAATGCGTAATTCTTTTACGTCATTGTATTTAAATTCTGATCCCTGTTTGAATATTGCTTTTAATTGATTTCTTTTGGTTAAATAAAAAAAAAGTGACACTTCACGTTGTGGTTTTGATCAAATAACAACAAAAAAGCTAAGTGTTAAATGAAAACTTAAGTAATTCCTCTTCCTTAACGAATGACTCATTACAGTGAAACTAAAAAAGGAATATTTACCTCCTAAAAATTGTATAATCTGATAGAATAAAAACTGTTTGTTTACAGCTAAAACTTATCGCTTTGCAATGATCAAATATTGCAATATCGATCAAATATTGCAATGATCAAATATTGCAATATATATATATATATATGCTTTTTTGAAGATACAGATTGATTATTGATAAACAATTTGTGTTCTGATTTGAAAGTGGTTGACAAAATGTAAGCACTTTGTAGCAAAACAGTTATTTACTTAACAATAGATATACGTTTGCAATATATGCAACAAGTGGTTTCATACTCACTAACAAGTGTTCCTAGGTGAAGATAAAAACTAAAATTATAAAAGTACACAAAGACCATTTTAATAGTTTTGGATCGAGTCGCGACCCACCGGTTGGGAACCTCTGCCTTAGAGCAATGATTCTCAGTCGCTGGTCAATCATGGAAAAATTTGACCGGTCCTCAGAGATTTTTACTTGTCCGCGTTAAAAAAAGTCTTATTCATATAATAATAATAATAGTAATAATAATAAAATTTTTTAAACGATATTTTTTACGTTAATGCCATAATTTTAGGATATAGAATCGAAAATTTTGTCTTTAAAGGTTGGCAACACTAGAGTGTGTTCACATTTGTCACTTGTTACGGCTTGCATTTTTTTTTAAACTGGACGGATTGCTCACAGCAGAGAAAGAAAGGGTTGCAATAATAATATGACGGTAATAGAAAATAAATTTCGAAATCGGCTTTCGGTTGTTTCAACGCTCCGACTTAGGTTGACTAATTTAGAACCCACAATTGAAATGTTAATTGAAGAAGAGCGGGAGCAATCTTCCCATTAACATTATAAGCCAAATAAACAAAAATTATAGATATTTAATTTTGTAGTAATCAGAGAACTGATTTTTTTGGTTTTGTTTCTATATGCAATGATTATGTGATAATTTTTTATAATTTTCTGTGATTTTTCTCGAAGGCTTATTTACTTATATATAACTAGCTGAAAACCCGCACTTCTCTACGGAGTACATTCAAATTAAATACAACGGTCAATGTAGGCAATTAATGCCAATATATATATATATATATAATAAATACGACGATCAATGTATACAATTGATGTAAAAAAAATACATTTATAAAAAAATCGTAAGGGATATTTTATAGACAAAATAATGTAGAAGAAAATATTAAAATTCAAATTAATTCTAATAGGGCATACTAAAGAATATAGTACAGTTAATATAGTACAGTTTTAAGAACATAATATCTTTTATTGTATTTTAATAATTTTTTGGATAATGTCCAATCGTCTGCCGCATTAGGAAGAAAAAAAATTTTTTTTTTGTCTATTTAGTTGTTATGCACGTGACGATAAATTTATTTAAAGTACCAGAAAAAGAAATCACGTGATCGGCATTTAATAAATTAAATTCTAAAAATTAATCTTTAAAAATTCACCAAAAATCAGAAAATTGAGGTAAAGATTCGAAAAAGATTTCATTTTAAAGGAATTTTTATGATCTTTCTCGTGATATAAATTTTATAACCCTCAAATTATTATTTTAAATGCAAACGTAAAAAAATTTTAAAAAACAGCTTAAAAATTTAATTAAAAAAAATCTAAGAAGAATTTTAGAAAAATCTCTCTTAGTACACCCCTACACTATAAGTAGAATCGCCATGCAAAATTTCAGCCCTTTAGGTCCAGCGGTTTGGTCTGTGCGTTGTATGTCAGTCAGTGAGTCAGTTACGGAACTGTTTTATATATATAGATTACAATAATTATCTTCACGTTTGAATATTATTGGAAGTAAGTGATAGTAAAAATTTTGCATTTAACTTATGTAGTAGTTCTTTAATACCTAGTAAAGTTATTTTTGGCTAAAAAAACCCACCGGTCAGCGAAATTTTTCCCCAAATTTTACCGGTCCGAGTGTCAAAAAAGGTTGAGAAACGCTGCCTTAGAGCACCGGTGGACAGTCTTTTTAGTGTATGGGCGAAAAAAAAAGGCAATATAAATTCAACGTGCCTCAATGAAAATGTACTGTAGACATCTTGAATATAATGCAATTGTGTAGTACAGATCCCAACAATAAGTTTTTAAAGTTGTTTTTAGTACAGAGGTGGTTCTTTTAATTTTATTTGAAACACAGAATTAAAGTTGTTTTTAGTCATATTTAAAATTGTTTTTAGTTATATTTTAAGGACAGATTTTTTTTTTAAACAATGTAGCATAAAAAATATGGTTATTAAAATTATAATGAACAAATATTTTTGATATTTTTTTATGTTTTGCGGACATAAAGATGCACTAGTTATTGGTTCTAGTCTAACTAATTTATTTTCATTGGAAGTGTGTTAGAAATGTTTGATTTTATAATAAGTTAATAACTGTTGCATTTGTATCCCAATTTTTCGGAAAACAATTTTGAAAACCCACCAATATAAAACCTATAATAGAAAGTTGTAGATTTCATCTTATTTTCAGATTTTTAGACTTTTTTTTTCGTAATCGAAAATGAACAGCGTCACACTGTAGGATAGCTTGCGTGTCACCCCTGCCTTAGACTATACGGGATTATTCTTACGCTGTGCCTCTTTTATAAAGAACATGCTTACTATATACAGCATTTTATATTTTTCACGTTTAAGTAAATGAATTGAAATTTTTATCTTGTAATCAGATGCTATATTCTTTTAGATGGATTTTTACCATGTTTTTATTAACTCGCTTTCTTGTTTGTTTGTATGTGTTTGTCCCTTACAAATCTTTCAATCGATTTTTAACTAACTTCCCGACTAGCTAGACATTTGAAACTTTTAGAATAGCTCAGAACACGATGACAATGTATTTTTTAATACTTTTAGCCACCTTGAAGCAGTATTGAAATCATTTTCTGTAATTTTTAGTTAATTTTGGTTTGTAGACTGGTGCAGCCATCCATCGGCCGGGACGGGAACGAAAAGTTAAACGCAAGTTCACTTCCAGTTAACTTCATTTTCTTTCCAGTTGATGGGATAATTCATCAAAAAAATTTTAAAAAGTATTTATTAATACATAGAATTGTCAAGTTTATATGATTCAAGAAAAAATTTAAAAACATGGTATATAAAAAGTTCTTTTTATCTTGCAATTATATTTTTTAATTAATGCGGCAGTACCCTTGGACACTACCCTTACCGCCATCGTACCATCGCAGTTTAGTAGCCATTTTATTATGGGGGCCCCATATAGGCGGACTAGCATTAGATGGAAAATAAAGTATTGTTAAAAATGACTTAATATTGTTTGCAAATCAAAACGAATAAATTTTATACTTTACTGTTTAGAATGGTATTTTAATAGGTCGGTTAAAACTAATTTAAAATGATAAATTCAAAATCGAAGAAAAAAATAAACAACCCGTGTTATTATTTTAGAAGATAAAAAAAAAACACTTGAGGGAGATGATTTATAGTGTTAATATATTCCGAGAAAGTTGCTTTATAGATGTTGAATTAGTGAGCGGCCATTTTTTCAGTCAGCCAACTTTTAACTTGGCTGATAACTTGGCTTATTTAACACTGCAATTCCCAGTTCCAAAATTAAATATACATAAGAAAAATTCATTTGGTTAAGGGGGTACGAGACACACTTTTATTTATTTATTTATTTATTTATTTATTCAAAATTCACACTACAGAAAATTCCATTTACAGTGTTGCATGAAGATACAACTTAAAACACACAGCCAAAAGAAACACCAAAACAAACATACAAAGTTACATAAACAATACATACATATACAATACACAAAACAATACATGAATTACGAAACCAGAAGTTGCATGCATTTAGCCTTAAAAACAGTAAAGGGCATATTAAAAATATCAAGGTCTTCTGAAAGATGGTTAAAAAATTTATAAAATTTGTACAAAGAGAAATTACCTATGTAATTAAATTTCCTGTAGATATTTACAAATAAATGTCGCTCACGAAGACATCTGCTCGGCTTTTAAATTTTTTTTATTTATTGAGTTAAAATTTTGAATTTTTTCTGATGGTTAACCATACAATTTGTAAACAAAATCACATCATAAAACTCCTCATAAAGTTTTTTAAAAATTTAAAAATTAAAGTTTTTTTAAAAAAGTGGGGTAATTTAAAGTCGTTATAACTCGAAATATTATTTGTCGAATTTCAAAATTTTTCCATTTATTTAAACAAAAATATATAAGTTTTAATTCTGATTCAGCATTTTTTAAAATATTAATTTTTTTGAAAATTAAAAATATTTAGCGTAAAAATTTTGAAAAAAATGATGTAACTTATTTTAAAAAAATCATATTTCCAAAAGTAAATACTTTTTTCAAATTTTCTGGATCAAAATTTAAAGTAAAATAATTGAAAAAGACATTTTCCAAGTTTGAACCGTTTATCTTTAACGGTTATCGACTTATAACAATTTAAAGACGAAAAATGGTAAAAAAACCCATCATGCCATCATGCATAAAAACGCATTTAAAAGGTTTAAACAAAGATTGGCTGCTATTAGAATGTTAAAAAGAATAGTATTTCCTGTTCAAATTAAGACAGAAAAATGATTTAAACGTCATTTTAAGCGGAAAAGAACAGAAATTTTTTTAATGCCATAAAATTTTTTCGAAAATTTGAAGAGTTTTGTGTCCTGGATCCCCTTAAATTAAAATGCCAATTCCATAAAAACATGTTTTTTTTTACCGTAAGAACTATTACTTAGCGTGAAGATAAATAATATATTTAAAATTTCAAACATTTCAGTATGTAGTGGAAAGCATGGGAGCACCCTGTTTAGTTTACCTATGGGTAACTGCAATGTATCAGGATAACTTTGCAAAACAATTTGGGTAGTATTCGTGGTATATTAAAGCCACAAAAAATTAGCCTTGACGCAAAGGTAGATACATCGCATCAACAAACTCTTTCTTCGAATTCAGCTGGCGTTAGGCTTTCTTCACTTTGATCCTTTCTTGCCGTGCGGTTTCAACAGCATGTTTTATTGTTAGAGATAAGATAGGGATCATAGGACGGGCTAAAATCCCCTCGAAATAATATGAAACAACTGTAAATGTATAATTTTAAATATAAAATTGTTTAAATATGATATATATATATATATATATATATATATATATATGCGTGTGTGTGTGTGTGTGTGTGTGTATGTATATATTAATTATATATATATATATATATATATATATATATATATATATATATATAAACTGTTTTCTTGAATTATTTAAGTATATTGTAATCTAATAAAGAATATTTCCTTCCGTACAGAATTTTAAAACTCGTTATTTTAGCGAGAGAATGAAAAGAAAGTAAATTTCTTTCAGCAGTGACTTTACACATGCATATCAAAACAGTACAGAAGAGTATTAATATACTCTCACTTATATGTGGATGTCTTTGTACGTGTGTGTATCACAACAGATTCAGGATTACGCAAAGTAGATTAATTGAATTTCTAGAATCACCGATCGTATAGCTCCCTTACTGAACTCAAGTTTTGTATCTCACACATTTAAAGTGAAATTGCCTCCAAGTCAATTTGGAAACCGTTACATTCTTTTACGAGACTCTCGTAAAGCCCATTTAAACTGATATTGCTGCTCTAATTCGACGCTCTTCCATTTCGCAATTGTTACACTAGAATCTAAAATTGCCAATTTCTTTTCAGTACCGTTTTACGGCCTCGTAAGATTACTTTACTTTTTTTCTTTCTTTCTTTCAGTGCGTAAATACTTTCATTCATTGACTCCTGCCGTTTCCTGATTTGATAAAGAGGATGTAAAATCGAAAATTCCGTCATTCATGCCGCTTTACTTCTTCACGCCTCTTCGAATATAACCTTGACTTTAACGGCTCTCGCGCTTTGTTTGCTCCAAACCTCGAAGAACATTTTATTATCGTAACGAAACGGATGATCTGTTACGCAATTTTTTATTTTTCCTTTTCCTTTTTACTTTTTTTTTGACTCTGTGTATCTATTAGATGTGCGTAACAGATATTTCATTATAAGTTTTGAATCATTTTCAGCATAGGCGTAGCGTGCTTCTAACTTTTTTTTTTTTTTTTTTTTTTTTGGGGGGGGGGGGCACGAATTGAACTCAGTTAGGAACCTCCTCAGCGCACTGACCGCTGAACGGTCCTTAAAATATGAAATATTATGATTTTATAAATTGAATAACAGTAGAATTGATGTTTCAGTAGTATTCAAAAGTTATACAATGAGAAAAATATAATATGAATAAAATAAGAAAAAAATAGCATCGAATTTTTGCTATGGATTATATCATTGTCAAAAGCTATGTTAAGGCTAAAGATATAATTGGAATCTTCAGTTTCACAGTTTGAAAAAGCGGAGAAAAACCAACTTTCTTAAATTTTTTCTACAATTTTCCGATTTTAACTGAACTTCTATTAACGTTTTAATTTATTCCAAGCTAAGTTCGGGGGGTTGGGCACGTTCCCCCCGACGCTACGCCTATGATTTTCAGCCTTGTAAAGGATCTTTAGACAGTGTTGCTGTGAGGTTTCCGCTAACACACTGTTCCTTTCAGCAAAGGACATCATTTACTACCACAATTTTACTCATAAGATGAGTTCGCCTGCAGAAAACACGTACCTTTCTAAGACCCTTGACGCATTACTTCTGGAAGGTTGCTTGAGGGTGTTATAGCCCTTTTTACATGTTGTTGGCTAAACAAATCTTATTACTCCTGAAAGGATAAACGCATAGCTCTGATATTACGAGTATTATTTCGGATTTTCTGATTCATCCGGATGCCATCCATCGTAATGTAGTCTTCCCAAGGGATAATATCTCCATTTTGGATTAATTAGCTTGTAGAGGATGACTGCTTCCCAAATTCTCTGATTCCTCTACTTGTCATTGGGTATAATTTAGCCGTGTCCGTAACCAAAAGGGTCCTTGACCAGGTTGTTGAAAAATTGTTTCCTAAAGTATTCCCAAGAGTCAATGTCAATACATCCGGAATTAATCATCTTGCAAAATATGAATGGTGCACGTTTTCTCCAATTCATCTGTCGGTGGTGACATAATCTAGACCTGATGTCCGAGTTCTAACATAAAGGAATTCATTTCATGTTGTTTGAAAAATCATGGTATCACTGCCGCTGGAGGTGTCGGTAGACTGAAAAACACAAGTTTTGGGAATGGCTGTCTGGAAACACGTTTGAGAATCTTACAACTCTACTTTCAAAACTCTTATTACCATGTTTTTATTAACTTGCTTTCTTGTGTGTTTGTGTGCGTGCTTGTCTAATACAAATCTTGCAATCGAGTTTTAACGAACTTCCCGACTAGCTAGACATTTGAAACTTTTAGAATAGCTCAGAACACGATGACAATGCATTATTTGAATACTTTTTAGCCGAAAAAATCCGCAAGGTGGCGCTTCGATCGAATTCAATGCTTGCACTTTTGCGTAACTGTTTTTGACGATTTTGAAAACAGAATACATGCGAATTTAATTTGTTTACAAAAATATTGTGCGAAAAATTAAAAAAAATTATAAAAATCAAAGTGTATAAAGTCTGTGGATAGTGAAAACGACTAAAAAGTGATTAAAATTAAATAAAAGAAAGTGAAAAAGAAAAATTAAGTGAAGGTTTGTGCAATTAAGAGAGAGTTGTCAAGTTTATATGATTCAACAGAAAATTTAAAAATTACAAGATAAAAAGACTTTTTATATACCATGTTTTTAAATTTTCGATTAAAAGAATGTAATTTACATGCAGCTTCTTCATGAGCTGCAAACGAATTCGCATCTTCCATAGTTAATTATGGATTTCAAAATTATAAATTATAATCTATAATTTGAAGAAAAAAAAATCAACGAATTTCGCAGAGAAAATATCGCAAATAGCATGTGGGTATAAATAAAAATTATCCCATTGTAATGAAAATGTAATATGCTTGGTTCACTATTACGTTAATAGATGGCGCCTGTAGCGCAGTTACTTTTGGCTCCAGACGCTACTCGTATTTTTACGTAATGGATTTTAAAATATTGAAAAAAGATGGCTAAAAGTATTAAAATAATGCATTGTCATCGTGTTCTGAGCTATTCTAAAAGTTTCAAATGTCTAGCTCGTCAGGAAGTTAGTTAAAAATCGATTGCAAGATTTGTACCAGACAAACACGCCCACAAACAAGAAAGCAAGTTAATAAAAACATGGTATATAAAAAGATCTTTTTATCTTGTAATTATTGCTTTATATCATCACGGCTATTGAAAATGGCCGTCTGTTACCAAGTTTTCGCCTCCTCGTCTAATAAGGATCTCTCTTTTCAGATTTTGTGAGCCAACTGCGCCAAAATGAGGTTTCTCTTGGTAGCCGTTTTTGCCGCCGTTGCACTCTTTGCACTCCTGCAACAAGCCGAGTCCCAGAGTGTCGGAGACCAGATTCGGTGCTTGACCTGCCCCGGAAATGACCGCGACCACTACGACTGCTGCGAGAAGACACGCATGTGCTGCGAAGGAAGGGTCAAGAACCACGGATTCTTCCCCAAACCAGTGACCACCTCCTACGGTTAAACTATTCGCACGACTGGTGTCCACTCGTCTGTCCGTACCGTCCACTTTGTATATAAATTGTGACCTGTGTAAATAAAGTCATAGTAATTTGTCCGTCGTGCTTTTTTGATGAAAAAGGGGGATTTTTTTAATTTATTGGTTGTTTAAAGAGCTGGTTCCTGCTCGAAATAATGTCTAGGCAACGAATGATTTTTTAAGTAATCAAAAACACTGTTTTTAGGACAGTGGATTTCAACCGGAGTGCCACGAAAAGAAGTGAAACTTCTCTAGCCGGCCACCCCTATTCGACGGTCACCCTTCTAAACGGCCATATTTTGTCCAGAACCGATTCAAGACTGCATTGAGACAATGTTATGGAAGAAACCGATTTTCAACGACCACACCTCAAAATTGTAATTTTTACCATGTTTTTATTAACTCGCTTTCTTGTTTGTTTGTTTGTGTGTGTGTTTGTCCCGTACAAATCGATTTGTAACTAACTTCCCGACTAGCTAGACATTTGAAACTTTTAGAATAGCTCAGAACACGATGACAATGCATTATGTTAATACTTTTAGCCATCTTTAAGCAGAATTGAATTCATTTTCAGGTAATTTTGTTTTGTAGACTGGTGCAGCCATCTATCGGCCGGGACGGGAACGAAAAGTTAAACGCGAGTTAACTTCCAATGAACTTCATTTTTTTTTCTAGTTGATGGGATAATTCATCAAAAAAATTTTAAAAAGGTATTTATTAATACATAGAATTGTCAAATTTATATGATTCAACAGAAAATTTAAAAAACATGACATATAAATAGTTCTTTTTATCTTGTAATTATTTCGGAATCATTACTGGCCGCCTTAGAGAAGTTTCACTGCACATAGATAGGAAAGAAGCACCATATTTCTAAAGTCACAGACTAAACTAAGATTCTCCTCTGTAGGGGAAGAGATGGGAGTGTTTCACCTAATATTGAAACTATCTGATCTTAACACAACATGTTTATACATGTCACTGAATATATGATTAGCACTAAGTTGCTAGTGTTATCAATTTGATAGATGTGTGTCTGTGGTTCTTTGAAGTTCCTCAAAATTTCCAGTGAAACAAAGTTATGTAGCAATGTCTTAGCAACGAATGGTTTTTTTCCCCTCTTAGTTAACCCCAAACATTGTTTTTAGGACAGAGGTTATGAACCCGAGTGCCGCGAAATATGCAGAGGAGAAAAGTAGCCCCATATTTCTAAAATCATTTCTGTAGACTCATTTCTGTAGCGGAGTATTTCACCTAATATTAAAACAATATCTGCTCGTAACCCTTTGAGGGGCGTCGTTTGCACACTGCAAACGCTTAAATATAGTCTTTTTTTCACTTGCATTCAATGTATTCCAGTTAAATTAGCAGAAAAATGGTAAGTGGTGCCATCTGTTATCAGCTTAAAGCAGTAAAAACATTTTGAAACCTTTAATTGGGAAATTTTTCTAGATTCTAAAATCGAGAAAAAAAATCTGTACCGTCGAAACGGCGAGGGTTGTTGCCCCTGAAAGGGGGTTTATACATGTAACTATATAGGGTCACTATATAGGGACATGTCACTATATAGGGTCACTATATACATGTCACTATATAGGGTAGACCGGCGCTGGTTGGCCCAGTTTTTCTTCAATATTTAAAAAAAAAAAAATTTATTTAATTTTTTAATTTTTTTTAGTTTGTACAATCAGCACATCTTAAAGCATAATCATGTATGAGAAAATTCGATAAATATTAATTAATAGTTTCTATATGAAGCTCGGCAAGACATCAAGTCACTGGGCCAACATTCCCCATCGAACGAGGCAGGTTAGCGCCCTCTAAGTTGATTTGATTTTCGGATTACTAACGGAAATGAAAAAACACATAAACTATCAAATGTAATTTTATTATCGTATATAAAAGACGCAAAGGATGAGAAAAGATATTTTATCCAACTTAACTACTGCCTTCATCGATCTTTCTCATCATCAGAATGAATGCAAACATAAAATATCGTGCTCCCAGTGACACGTGATTCATGTGCTCAGCGATCGCACCTGGTACATTGAAAACAGTCTTCTCCTGATTTATTCACAATTTTATTGACTTTCATAGGCTTACTAGCTGAAAACCCGTACGTCGCTACGGAGTACAATTAAATACAACGCTCAATGTATGCAATTAATGCCCCCCCCCAAAAAAAAAAAAATAATAAATAAATAAATAAAATAAAATAAAATAATTATATTTATAAAAAAATCGTAACGGATATTTTTGTAGATAAAATAATGTAGAAGAAAATATTGAAATTAAATATAGTAGAACATAATGAAGAATATAGTACAGTTAATATAGTACAGCTTGAGGAACATTTCTTTTACTGTATTTTAATATTTTTTGGGGCAATTTCCAATCGTCTGCCACATTAGAAAGAAAAAAAAAATTTTTGTCAATTTATTTCGTTGTTATGCGCGTGACTATAAATTAATTTAAACCATCACAAAAAGAATAGAAACCACGTGATGAGCATTTAATAAATTAAATTCTGAAAATGAATCTTTAAAAATTCACCAAAAATCGGAAAATGGAGGTAAAGATTCGAAAAAAAAATTCATTTTAAAGCAATTTTTAGGATCTTTCTCGTGATAGAAATTTTATAACCCTCCGATTATTATTTTAAATGCAAACTTTAAAGAATGTTTCAAAAACAGCTTAAAAATTTAATTTAAAAAAATCGCAGAAGATTTTTTTCAAAAATCTTTCTTAGTGCACCCCTACACCATAAGAAGAATCGCCATGCAAAATTTCAGCCGTTTAGGTCCAGCGGTTTGGTCTGTGCGTTATATGTCAGTCAGTCAGCCAGTTACGGAACTGTTTTTTTATACAGGGTGAATCTGAACAAGTGAGTAAAACTTTACGGGGTGATAGAACGCATCTATGCGAGCAATATTCGTCATAGAATGTATGGTTGGAACGCAAACGGTGAGAAGTTAAAAGGTAGTTTTCCACTGTCACATTTAAAGAATCAACACAAGAATGAGAGGAGATACTGAAGAAAACATTTTATTAACAGGAATGTAATTGATTTACATGGTCAAAGAAATTGCTCGAAAGAGCTTCCGCCAGCTGTAATGCAGGCTTCACACCTGCGGGATAGGGACTGACGCGCTTTTGCGCACACTCCAGGCATTTCCCGAATATCGCCAGCAACAACGGCGATCCTGGCGACTAGTTCCATATTGGTTTCAATGGGGTACTCGTAGATTAGGCTTTTCATATGACCCCACAGGAAAAAGTCCAAACACGAGGGATCCGGCGATCTTGGTGGCCAAGCTAGACCAATCCTTCGCCCTGGGAATGTTGCATCTAAATTGTTCCGCACATCCAAGTTGAAGTGTGCAGGCGAACCGTTGTGCTGGAGACACATTCTCGAACTGATGGGGGTTGGAATCGGATGCTGCAGCTCCGGCAACACCTCTCGTAGGAATATGTGATACGATTCGCCATCCAGACGGTGTGGCAGGAGGTATGGGCCAACCAAATGGTCATGGAGGATCCCTGCCCAAACATTTGCGGAAAACCACCGCTGTAACGAACGAGGACGTGTGGCATGCGGGTACCATTTACAGCGTCACCTAGCGCCTCGCTGTTTGCGCTGTTCGCCCATAGTTTCTATGACGAATATTGCTCGTGTAGATGCGTTCTATCACCCCGTAAAGTTTTGCCCACTTGTTCAGATTCACCCTGTATATAGATGAATGAAGAAAACAAACTCTTGGACAGCGGGAAATGTTAGGCCACTGGGCCAACATGCCCCGGAGTAAATGGGCCAACTTGCCCCATATCGCCATTTTGGCTTTTGATCGATGTATCAAATATTTTGTTAGTATTTTTCCAAATCAGTAGGTAGAAAATTAGCTCTGAACAATGATCTTTTAGACTGCTATTCACCGAAGTGAGACTTTTAATTTAGAAACAAATCAGAAACGATTATATAGAAGTGCAAAACAAAAACTCACTTCAATGGAAATTTGAAGTGGCTTTCGTTTGATTGCATCTTCGCTGCCGACGCTGTTATGGGTGAAAGAAAACGTGCCGAGACACACGTCGCTTAGCTGGTAGCGCAATCTACCGGATCGTTTGAAAAAATATTGCAGATGGGCCAACGTGTCCCTATGGTCAACATGCCCCGGTCTACCCTATATTATGGCATTGAGTTGCTGCTGTTATCACTTTCATAGATTTGAGTCTCTGGCTCTTTCGAGTTCGCCAAAATTTCCAGTGAAACGAAGTTATGTAGCAATGCCTTGGGGACGTTTCCCAGAGGAATAAAAAGATAAAGAATTTAGCCTCAATAACACCGCCCGAGGTAGCCTAGCGGTAGCGCGTTGGACTTCTGACTGGGTGAGCTCGGTCCGTATACTGATGAATGCCATTAAATACCTCCGTGTCTAGACCGGACAGAGGCATGTTAAATACGTAGACCGGAAAGGCCTTCCACGAGGTGAGTGGGTGGGTGGGTGGGGGAAGGTGCGAGCCCTTCAGATGTCGCTCCTTGGGGGTGATCTATCAAAAGTGAGGTGGCACCGATCGGTCGGAACGGGAACGAAAAGTTAAACGCAAGTTAACTTCCAATTCACTTCATTTTCTTTCAAGTGGATGGGATAATTCATCAAAAAAATTTTTAAAAAAGTATTTATTAATACATAGAATTGTCAAGTTTATATGATTCGACAGAAAATTTAAAAACGTGGTATATAAAAAGTTCTTTTTATCTTGTAATTATTTTTATGCATCTACTTGTCAATATAACTTTTTAGATCCCTTAATACAACTTCAGAGCTAGATTTCCGAGGGCCTTTAATCCAAGATTCCATGGTTGAGGAATCAAAACAGTTCATACGTTTTGAGGGGGGGGGGGACTTGATGGAAAATCAGAAAAGAAACGTATAATGGATTCGTTTGCTGCATATCATTATAAGTCCGCGGTCGTGGAGCCGAATAATATAGAGGCGCAGTTCGTCTTAATTTCGATGCAGCATCATGGACACAAAATTCAGCACATAGCTCCCAGTGGAGTTTAGCAGGCAGGCAGTTGCAGCCTATGGAAGGAATAACGACGCTCGAACATAGCGGGGGCACAATTGAGAGGCGAACTGCGCATAAAGAGTAACGTAAGGCCCGTTGCACACACAGCGTTTTTATCTCTAGCGGAAATTTTCTATCGGACGTCGTTCCAACAGTAGACCACAGAAGTCAATTGGAGCTTGCACACACAGCGGAAAATGAAATTTTTCTTCGACGGTAGCCTGTGCAGCTGTCGAGTGCCACTGTGTGCCGGCGGATTCGTTGACGCCAGATTGAAGTAGTTATCCATGTGACCCTATGCACGCTTACACACACAGCGGACTCTACCGTCGTAGGGTCTTTTGCGAGGGTGTGGTTGGGGGTTTGCTGGGGGGGAGGCGCGCTGGTTTTCTTGGAATCGTAAAGGGGATTCGAAAAGGAGGGCTCCTCCGATCCCGGCTGGGAGGAGGGGGGCGTTGATGCGACCCCTCTGGTTTCTTGGACACGTGAAGGATTCCAAAAGGAGGGGTGGGCCTTTCTCCCCTTCGACGGAGTTTTTCGCCGTGTGTGTAAGCTCTACTTTTTAGAACGACGTCCGATGGAAAATCTCCGCCTACGCCGTGTGTGCAACGGGCCTAACGCACTAAGCGCGCGTGTTTACAGGACGGTTACCAAAGTTTTTAAGGGGACAGTGGACCTTCAAACCTAACTTTTTTTTATTTTGAATGGATTTGCTTGAAATTTGAATATGTGATTAGTACTATAAATATGTAAAAGTGGTTCAAATTTAATGATAAAATATTAATAATTTAGGAATCATGAATTATTAATTATATCAAAAATTGGCCTCATTAAAAAAATGTTCCATGCGCATTTCTTTTGCATATAATAGGGTCATTTTTATTTACGGGATACCTTATAGAACTGACAATGAAACTTATTGCTTATTTTAAGCATTCATTAAAAATATAAAGAGAAAAAAATAATAGCAGTGAAAACACCCTTTTTATTACGCAAAACACCTCTAAATAATCTTTCAAGTACAAAATTTAGAAATTCTGAGCTACGAAGCATAATTATTTTCAATAAGATTTATTTGATATACAGTTAAGTATATAAAACTTAAATTTCAAAGCAATACGATCATTAGAAATGCGCCCGGAGCAGTTTGAATATTCGTATGACATGAACATTTTTATTTTGAGAAAAACACATTTAAAGTTATTGCTACTTGTTAGCAATGTGAACTAAGAATTACTTTAAAGGTCCATTAATTACTTGCCTTTCAGATGTTTGACGTCATATTTTGCATTTCCATTTTAATCCTGTTCAAGTTAAAGCGATTCAATTCATAACTAAGCCGAATCACTGACGCAAGTTTCTTGTGATTACGTCATGCTTGGCAAACTGCCGTACGTCATATAATTAAACATAAAAGTCTCTAGTAGATGGCGTATTTCGTAAAAGTTACAACCCGATATTTGAATATCAGCTTTTGACACGTGTATATAAGCCGTGGATACTTTCAGGAATTATATTAGAGGTGGTGTTTAGAGGTGATGAGATAGAAGATAGATGAGTATCGGAAGATAGATGAGTATCGGTAATTTTAGGTAGTGTCAAGCTGCTCTGTTCATCAGTGCGTTTATTAAGAAGTCGGTGTCTGTTCTGATAAGATAACAAGATGTTGTATTAAGCCTGCTAAAAGTAAGGTATTTTATATTACTTCAACATTTAAATCCCTTTTGATAGTCCATCACAGTATAGGAAATAGACTGTTTGTTTAAGAGATTGATTCAATGTAAAAACCCGGAGTGCATTAATAATGTTACTGGTGAAGAGTGAAGATATTGACATTGTTGTTTTTAACTAATTTTAACTAGTTTTTCAAATGAATAAATGCTTTTATGTTATTGTTAAAAGGCTTGTCGTCTATACATTATTTTGGGCATCTTCAATGGTTTTAACGTATACCTTTTTTAACAAACATAGCTTTTACTGCATAGCTTTTACTCTGCTATTCAAATATATATAATAGAATAATTATTAGAATTGTTGACGTACATGTTTTACATGTACGCTGACACTATTAGTAACCACATAATATCTAAATTAAATACAAATGCCTATAACTAGGAAAGTAATCAAGAAATTAAAAATTCTTTTTGCAACACATTCCTACTCGTCCGTAGTTTCACAATTCAATAAAATAAAAAAATCGAATTTTTGGACAAATTTCACGATTTTGGAAGTCCACTGTCCCCTTAAGAGCGGAAATGTCAAACGCGTATAAACCCCTTTAAACGTATATAAAATGACTATTTTCCTGTTTGACCACCACGGTTAGAATTTTTTTTATTCGTTAGACTTATAACGGGGTCTATAACCGAGGGCTTTTCATGTGATTACAATTTAGTGTGCAATAATCCAGACTAGAAACAAGAGCAACTTTTGGCTGTCTCTTATCAAATAGGGTGATGTTATAGGAGTTCAGAAATTTCGATTGCCTACGAAAGAGTTAGCACGTGCCCCGAGGGTCAATATAATTTAACAAATGCTATTCCTAGATCGCGTTTCAGATCAGGAATTGTGCTTAAATAGAAAAGAGAATTTAGAATACGCGTAAGCGAAATTTATTCTTTCGTTACACACACACACACACACACACACACACACATATATATATATATATATATATATATACATATGATCCCGCTTAATGGAATAGCCAATTGGCCACGAAAAATTATTCTAATAAGCGGGATATTCCATTATTCACAGGCACACAATGTTTCAAGTTACAGTTAAAAATTACCGAAACCATAGGCATATTTAAACTATTATAATTAACAAACAATTTATTAATTAAAAGTAAGATACACTTTAAACGCATTCAAATTTGGAAATTTGATGAAAAATGAGCTAATTTTATTGTAGACTATACATATTTCCCTTAATTTTGGGAAAATAATTACAATGTTACTTATTTGTTGCTAAATTTTAATTTTAGATTGTTTACTGTTGTGTGAATGCAGCAAATCCGTTATTTGGTTTTCTAGTTTATAAAATAAATGAATGTCTGCATTTGGCTTCGTTTCCAAGAAACGTCTTATAATATCACAAGCGTTATTGACTTCAACATGTGAAGGAACCTTTTTAACGGTACATTCTTCATCAAATTCATCATCATCGGCTTCGCTTTGATCAAGTAGAGGATCTAAAGTTTCACAACATTCTTCCAAGTCATTGTCGAAGTTTAAAAACTTGGAAAAATTTTCTTCTGTCATTCCTTCTGATAGTAAATCATTTACGTTTGTTATTGATTCATCATTTAATTCCTCATTTGATACGTCTGTTGAAAATTTACATTTTACGAAACAGTTTTTTATTGCTTCAGAGGAAATATTCCATGATTTGTTCATCATATCAACAGCTGTAAGAATTGAAATGTTTCTAATAATTTTACTAGTTGAACTATTGATAGAAAATCCACTAGTATCATCTATGCAGGCTATGATCTTTTTAACGACTTCTTTTCTTTAATTCCTCTTAAAAAGTAATATAATTCCCTGGTCCATTGGCTGTAAAATAGCTGTAGTATAAGGAGGCAAAAAATGAATTGCCACGTTTTCTAGTCTTACGTCGACTTTATGGGTTTGACAATTATCGATAAAAGGATAGCTTTTCTTTTCATCTTATTCATCTCAATGTCAAATGACACTAACCAGTTTTGAAAGAAATTAGCAGTCATCCAAGCCTTTGAACTGGCTTCGTATTTAATTGGAAAATATTTTACACATCGTAGGTTTTTGGATTTCTCGATTACAAAAAAAGAGGCATTTTATGACTGCCGTCAGTATTTCTACAGCATAAAATAGTCAGTCTGTCTTTCGAGATTTTTCCTACAACAACTTTTTCGCCTTTTAAGCACAAAGTCTCATCAGGCATTGCTCTATAATAAAGCGCTGTTTCGTCACAGTTATAGATACAAGAACGATAGTCTTGTAATAAATCAGGTGATACTACATTTTCCCATGAACTGGCAGCGGCTTCATCAGCATCATTTGCTTCATCGTGAATTTTTTTGAAAGAAATTTGGTTTCTTTCTTTCCATCTGCACAACGAACCATTCGTGGCTTTAAAATCTGTTATATTTAACTGTTGTGTTAAATCTCCAGCTTTCTGATTCAATAATAATTCACTAACAGGAACATTAGAAGCTTATTTTTCAGTAAACCAATGAAGAAGAGCATCTTTAACTTCAGATTCTTTTCCAGTACGTTTTCGTTTTTGATTAATATTTTTCTTCCATTTCTAGTCTTTCAAGACTTTTTCTTTATTTTTAAACAATTTCGAAACTTGAGCTTGGTATATCTCATACTTCTTTGAGAGTTCTAATTGCGCAAACTTATTTACTTTTTCTTTTAAAGTAAGATCTTTTCGTCTCGAAGACATTGTAGTAAAGCACAAGAGAGATGACTGATTTCACGAAAGCCAAGAGACATTGATTTCACGAAAGCGAACTGTAAAACTAATCGCCGTAGAAAATGTACAGGTTAGAGACCCCCAGGTTAAATGTTGCGTTTCTCTAAAGAGATTCGTTACAGCTGATAATCCCGGACACCTTCAAGATAAGGACATATTTATGTTCCACATTTCCTTCATCCCCCCACACACTCTCTAGCTCTCATCTGGGGGTGAAGCTTATTGTTCATTCTCTGAATAGGGAAACGTAGGCTGAGCGGCCGAGCAATACGGGGGGGGGGGTAGCAAAAGAAAACAACACTGAAAGGCCCTTCAAATCCAAGAAATCGTCATTTCCTGCGATTGCACACTATCTGCTAAGTGACAAAATTGTTTTGAAAGACATTCAGTTACTGCACATCCATTATTGCACAATACAGAAAAAAATTCTGAAAAGAGGTGTGGGAAACAGAAAAAAATCGATATCGTAGTGGTTAAAAATTGTTCCTTTAAGCGGGATAGCTTCAACACATGATATTCCATTAACCGGGAAATTTAACGCAGAAAAAAATTATTACGGTTTGGTACATTGAACATTTATTACATTAAACGGGGTATTCTTTTAACCGATATTCCGTTAAGCGGGTTCGACTGTATATATATATATATATACAGTGGAATCTCGGTCGATCGTTCCCCGAATCATCGTTTTCCCGTATGTGTGGTTTATTTCATCCAGTCCCGAAGATAATATTTCTTTATGTTCCCGCATCCAGAGTTTTCCCACATTTATCCTTCAATACAATTGGTCCTTTGAAAAACGACAGATCGAGGTTCCACGGTATATATACATATAGTCGGCCATCCCGATAAACGGCCGTATTTTGTTCTGAATTGATTAAATACAGTCTATACAGACCAATGTTATTTTACCCCTTTTTCGGCGGCCACCCCTAAAAACGGCCACTTTTTTTCGGTACCATGACATAGAGAATTTTCCCTCTGTGTGTGTGTGTATGTATGTATATATATATATATATATATATATATATATATATATATATATATATATATATATATATATATATATATATATAATGTAAAGAACCCCACTGCTTGGAACTTCCAATGAAGAGTCGAACTTGACATACACGCATTTAATTAGACATTAAGGACAATTACACATAAACATTAAAGAACATAACACTTCGTTAACACCATCATCTACGCGCCAACAGTCGAGAGCGCTCGTCTTCGAATCTAATCCAGGTTCTCTTCTCGCGTTTTGCAACGCGTGACGTCATCATCTACGTCACTGGTGTTTCTCCTCAAATCTCACACACACACACACACACACACACACACACACATATATATATATATATATATATATATATATATATATATATATATATATATATATATATATACTAGGGGCTTCGCCCCTAGGGTCGCTACGCTCGCTCCTCTGGTGAATCAAGTGAATGAATGACTCAATAGTTGTTTACAGCGATTGAGTCATTCATTTGTTTACAGTTGAAGCTTCCCCCCCCTCCCGGCGAAATGGATGAAGCCTGCCTATGGGTGAAAAATTGGATCTTCTTTCAAAGGAAGCGAATGAGAAGATTTTTTTGAAGTATTTCTTTAAAATTCAATTAAAAATCGAAATTTTAAGATAGAGACTTGCAATGAAGTTTATATGAATGAGAAAGCTTCAATCTTCCAGTTGATAGAAATATTTTCTTTGTAACATAATAAGTCTGAGAGCATCGAATTTATATATCTCGAAACGCATAAATTTTTCCAAAAAGTGGGTTTTCAATTTTAATAAAAATATCAGTCTGTTTTAAATTATTTTTAAACAAATGAGGTCTTGTTTGAAGGAGAAATGTCTGTAGTCTTAGATTTAAAAAAAAAATTCTACGATCCTTTTTTGGCGAGTTATCGTAATCTGAACATGAAAAAGTCAATATTTTCCCACAAAACATAAAATAAAAAAAAAACTTAAAGTCCGACGAATATGAGACATGTCTTACTTTCTTCCCCACATTGTTCTGCATCGATTGGTATCGGTCTCGACCCCATACCCCCAGCGGTTTCGGAGGAGATAGTGTGACAAGCTTTTGACAGCGGCGGCGGCTGCGGCAGCGGCAGTTACTTTTTTTTAGAATATATATATATATATATATATATATATATATATATATATATATATATATATATATATATGTGTGTGTGTGTGTGTGTGTGTTAGTGTTAGTTAGTTAGTTAGTTAGTTAGTTAGTTGCGTTATAACAGTTACATAAAAATCCACATTAGAGTTCAGTTCAAAGTAGTCATTGTGGCCAGAATGCCATTTTTTCATGAAGACAGCGCAGGTCTAACACATAAAGATATATATTTTATTTCTTCGTCCCTCGTTTGCCATTTCCACTTTCTACGAGCTACTTCTAGGAGGAACACATCTGGCCTGCACCAGGTATTCCACGTGCCTACTGAAGAAAGTACTTCTGCAAACGTAATTATACACCACTTTTACCCCTGGCATTTCTGAAGTCGACCCGTCCTACAGTCAGAATTATCATAAGGTCAGCAGCAATTAAGCTTCCTTCCTTTGTATTCCGCTGGAATGGTAATGGAATACCATGCTCTATAACTGCGCTCTAAAACTGCGAACTGGCTGTGAACAATCTTGCATGTACATTCCCAAGATAGAACCGGTTAAGAATTTTTTTAAATTAATATTATGCGTAAGTGAATCAATAAAAACTTATAGTAGTTTATAGGTAATGTCATAAACATTAAATAAGTTTGGGAATGAAAATACTTTTTGGCATTTAACTAACACACACACACACACACACACACACACATATATATATATATATATATATATATATATATATACAGTGGACGCTCGTTAATTCGAACTCAAAGGTTCTCAGAAAAAAGTTCGAATTATCCGATGTTAAGAGCAAATATGCAACTTTAAATGTGTATCACTGAAGAAGAAACTCTCCTAGTATGTACAACCCTAGAAAATATATTATACTATATTATCTAAAGTTAAACATATTAAAAAGCAATACAGACTTACCTTACTCATAAAATGAAGCAGAAGATATGCAGTAGAAAATAAACTTTTATTAAAAATATGAATTACACTTTGGGGAAAAACTGTAAAATGAATGTTTGGTTCTGTTTATGATGCCTACATTGTTCAGCCAGCTTCTCGATTTTAAGTAAACATTTCAATTCATTTTCAGAGGAAGGTTCCATCTGAATAAACGATTTCAGAGTCTTAATAGATTCCATTATGGCTTTGTCCATTATGGCCGCATTAAAAATATCTTTCGGCAGGTAAGTAGAGAAAAGCCCTGGCAGTTTCCTACCGAAATTAGTGCATACGTCTTCGATTACATCAGATCTTTGGCCACATACAGTTTGATAAGAAATATTGTGCCTTGACTTAAATCGAGAAAGCCATCCATCACTGCATTCAAAATCTTCAATACCCATTCGACTTGCCAATTCATCAGCCTCCGTCAGCACTAGGGGTCCATTTATCGGAAAATTTCGAGATCTAACATCCTGGTACCATAGCAGTAGAGCTTTTTCTAGAACTTCTTGGGACGCATTTCCCATGCGTTTCCTTCCTCTAGCAGATTTTAATTTTTCCCATGAATCTAAAATTGACTCTTGTTTTTCAATTTAGTTGACAATGCATTTTTTTTAATTCCATAGTCAGCTGCTAACTTTGCTTTACATTCGACATTCTCTACTTTCTTTAAAATTTCTACCTTTATCTCCAAAGTTAGGGTTTTGTACTTTCCACGTGTAGACATCCTGAATTTTTACACGTTCACACCACACAATGAGGAAGAAAAACTAGACCACATTAGCTTATCTGCACTGCATTTATAACTGACGCAGCTCCCTAGAATCTATAGTAAAGACTAGTTTTTCTGAAATTCTAAGAAAATCGATCTAAATAAAGGAAAATTGCTTTTTATATTTAGCACTAATAAGAAGGACAATAGCTATTAACGTTTAGAGGACATACAATAGTCTAGGAATGCAGGCATGTGCCTCTTTACACAGAAAAGAAATTTTGACACACAAAATAATAAATACAGTGTGTATTTTCTCCATTAAACGAGGAAAAAGAATTTTTTTTGTCAAATTTTTAGTTCGAATTAACCGAAGTGATAAAAATTTAGTTCGAATTAATGAGATATTTTTAACATTAACTCCAATACAAGATTTTTGGGGCCTTTGGATTAGCTCGAATTAACCGAAAGTTCGAATTAACCGAGTTCGAATTAACGAGCGTCCACTGTATATATATATATATATATATATATATATATATATATATATATATATATACACTCTTAGACACGCACACACATTAAAAAAAATGAAAATAATAATAATAATAATAATAATAATAATAATAATAATAAAAACACGCACCAAGAAGGAGTTATCCGATTGGGACGAAAATCGGTAGATGTGATGTACATGTACAGAAATACAAATGTTTGCAATTTGAGAAAAATTAGATGATTTATTCAAGAGAAAGAGATTCACAAATTGAAAAAGTCAATAACGCGTTGGTCCACCTCTGGCCCTTATGCAAGCAGTTATTCGGCTTGGAATTGATAAATAGAGGTGGCAGATGTCTCTTGCGGGATATCGTGCCAAATTCTGTCCAATTGGCGTGTTAGATCGTCAAAATCCCGAGCTGGTTGGAGGGCCCTGCCCATAATGCTCCAAACATGCTCAATGGGGGAGAGATCCGGCGACCTTGCTGGCCAAGGTAGCATTGGACAAGCGCGAAGACAAGCAGTAGAAAATCTCACCGTATGCGGGCGGGCATTATCTCGCTGAAATGTAAGCCCAGGATGGCGTGATATGAAGGGAAACACAACGGGGCTCAGAATATCGTCGTCGTACCGCTGTGCTGTAAGGGTGCCGCGGATCACAACCAAAGGGGGTCCTGCTTTGAAATGAAAAGGCACCCCAGACCATCACTCCTGGTTGTCGGCGGATGACAGTCAGGATGGTATCCAACCGCTGTCAGGGGCGTCTCCAGACACCTATTTGCTGGTCAGCGGGGCTCAATTCGAAGCGTGACTCATCACTGAAGACAATTCTACCTCAGTCAGTGACATTCCAGGTAGAATGTGCCCGACATCACTGCAAACGGGCTTGTCGGTGTACAGAGGTCAATGGTAGTCGGCGCAAGGGACACCGTGGGCTCAGCCCCCTTTCTCTGAGCCGCCTATGAACGGTCCTTGCTGTCACTTAAGCACCAGTTGCACCTACGATCGATGATAATGATGAATCTGGGGCTGTGATTGCCGCTCTGAAGATTGCTCGGTCCTCACGTTCTGTCGTTTCTCTAGGCCGACCGCTTCCTTCTTGACGCTGTGTTCGGCCATGGTTCGCCCATTCCTGCCAACATCGTCTAATAGCGGTATCGCTCCTATCCAAATGTCGTACGATTCGCCGATTAGACCAACCGGCTTCTTGGAGCCCAGCTACACGTCCTCTCTCAAATACTGACATTTTCGAAACGAAATGATACTGCAAAGAAGTGTTCCAAGATCTTATTTACTTCTCTACCTCTTCATATAAGGTTTTGCAATTGATAAAAGAAAATTAAAAAATCGAGGCTTTTCTACTAAAAAAGGAACTGGAAGAAATCTAAAAGGCCCAAGTCTGAACATTTTATTCCAACGGAGTTCGTTGATTCAGACGGGATTCTTTAAAATGAGAATCAATCGTACCAAATCATTAGTTTATGTGCAGACGGTCCGTTGGGATTTTTACCATGATTTTATTAACTCGCTTTCTTGTTTGTTTGTGTGTGTGTTTGTCCCTTACAAATCTTGCAATCGATTTTTAACTAACTTCCCGACTCGCTAGACATTTGAAACTTTTAGAATAGCCCAGAACACGATGACAATGCATTATTTTAATACTTTTAGCCACATTTAAGCAGTATTGAATTCATTTTCAATTAATTTTTTTTTGTAGACTGGTGCAGCCCTCTGTCGGCCGGGACGGGAACGAAAAGTTAAACGCAAGTTCACTTCCAATTAACTTCATTTTCTTTCAAGTGGATGGGATAATTCATCAAAAAAATTTTTAAACAGTATTTATTAATACATAGAATTGTCAAGTTTAAATGATTCAACAGAAAATTTAAAAACATGGTGTATAAAAAAGTTCTTTTTATCTTGTAATTATTACTAAAATCAAGTCATGTACAAAGCAAACATGACCGCAGGCCTTTGCCTTGAATAACAAGAAGGTTCACAACCATCGTAATTAGTACGACGCGAGAAATATTTCTTCCACCGTTCCCGGTTTCACTCTTATGGAGAGAGCCGTTTTGTAAGTTTCATCCTTAACAGTTAAAAAATGACCCGTTCGCTGATGCATCTACTACGACTTGAATCCGATTCCGAAGCAGTCCATAACTTCCCATTTAGTTATTCAACAGTCATCTCCCGTATTTTCCCCGCCGGTCTCTCGTCCACTTAGCGCAAGCACATCTTGGGTCGATGGTCGAGGGAAACCTGAATAGGTACTGAAATGTGGATGGTCATATTTTTTTTTTTTTTATATACGCGGCAGGTAGATCGGCTTGTGGGAATTTATGTAAACCAGTATCTGAGTCCGTTAAATGCGACTTCAGTGTCGACAGTAACAAAACTGAAACCTCGGCTTCAGGAGGAAAACAGCAGCGCCGCCATTTCTAGGTCGCTCGAAATTAAAAAACAGTAAGGCACGCCTTGAAATAACGCAGAGAAGCTGATCGGATGCCGATTTCTGCCGATGAGGAAGGTTGTTTGCGAATACTTTGGTCGGTAATCAAGTTCAATCGACTCGATTATTTAATGAGGTTTTATTGATAACCCTGTCACAAAATCTTGTAATGACATTTGCACAGCATATAATTTTTGGCTGGATCTTATCTGGAAGTTCCATACAGGTAAGTCACCATTACCCCTTAGGGACACCTCAATTTTGACCAAGCACTCCCAGGAGAAACATCCTGAGAGCTCGCACCTTCCACCACCCACTGATCTTGTGGAAGGACTTTCTGGTCTACGGATTTGACAAGAAGGTATTGAATGGCGTAACGTCGGGATTCGAACCCAGTCTGAAACCTAACCTACCGAAGCTACCATTAAACTGGCTATTACCGAGAAATTGAGCCCAGGACCATCTGTTTTCCTGACGCTGATGTGCTCTGACAACTAGATCCCGAACCTTTCCTTATCTTCTCATATAAGCTTCCTGTTCTCCGATGCCTTAGAGCAGGGGTGTCAAACTCAAAGGCTACCTTGGGCCAAACAAACAAGGTTTAACTATAGGTGGGCCGCAAAAAAAATCAATATTAATAGAAACGTAGGTTTATTTACCTAATTACAGTATATTCAACATAAATATATGCATTTTGTTTAATAATAGCAAAAAAAAAGTATCATTAAAAAACATTTAGCGAATTCTTCCTATCTTATTATAATTCTGCGTCGGTTATTTTATTATATATTATTGTGTGTCAATATATTGGCCGGGCAAAAATGTTCGTCGCGGGCCGCGAGTTTGACACCCCTGCCTTAGAGGAATTCGAGAGTCTCTGATACCCGTTCGAAATATTCTATTCTGTTGCCTCTTAATGAGTGCTTTGCACCCTCTCGTCAAGAATTTAGTTTCTATATTGGCTGGCCGTGGTAATCGAATCCGTGAAATCATAGTTTTTGAAAGGAACATTTTAAATCTATTTGTACAATTTTCTTTATTTTTAAATTAAAAAAAATTGTGGGTTATTTACAAACTAGGCCAATTTCCTTACCGGTGAACAAGTGAACACGAATCACGGAAAAGTAGAATGTTTGAAGTAAAAACTTATGCCAACAACATAATTTGAGATTTTTAATAAAATGTGTAAGATTTCGAAAAAATTCGAACATCAGAGAATAAAATTGTCTCAGGTGACGATACAGGATTAATTTAAGAATCATTGAAGTTTTCAATCGAAAGTTATTTTTTTTTCTCAATACCAGTACTTTCCCTTCATAAACTTGGAACACAAGTATGTGAACACGCGTGTAAAATCACCTGTTTTCACATCACGTTACAAGTGCGATTCAAATTACTGCCGGCAGAAACAAGAAAAGTGATTCATTTAAATGGCAAAAAATATACACCGTAACCTATTTCATAAATCCCAGAGTACTCACAAGCAATGCGTCTAAGGCACGCTCAAAGAATCAATCCGAACGTCTCATTTGCTCAGTTCCTTCTAGAACGGAGAGAGAACAAAGAGATAGAAACTATTATTTCTGCCTGAATGATACTAAACGGTGCCATAATAACGTTAATTGGGGGTAATAGTGTAAAATATGCACAAAGTAATGAAGGCAGACGCAGAGCTCTATATGACAAGGAGACACGTGTCGAATATGCGAGATAATGATATCGAGTCTAACAATTTAAAAAAAAAAACTTAATTGAAAACAAAGCAATAAACGGAGGATCGCAAATGCACTCATACACTCTGAGATATAATTAAGGACAGGCGAATGCGGAAGCACGGCGCTTAATACGACAGCAGAGACATTATAGCCTTCTCATTAGAAAGTTGATGAAAGTGAACAAACACAGAAAGTGTAATTGCACGGTTCATAAGGATGACTCTTGTTTTATATTGTTTCGTCACAAAGGCCGTGTGGTTAAAAAAAATAGATCAACTAAACGTCTTGTCTTCTTTAGCTAATAACTACTGGTGGAAAAACCCGAACTGGTTTCCCACAACAAAATGCCAAGGGGATAACCTGAGTTACTTCCGCAAGGTGGACTCTTATTTCATCTCTCGACCTTTCGAGGGATCTTTTGTGTTTTATTTCCCTTCGTTTAATATTTCTCTCACGTCGGTGGCAGTAGTCTGTCTCGTGTTTGTGAAGAAGTTCCGGTTGGGCAATGCTTTCACCTAAGAGAATTGCTATTCCGGGCGTGTAATTCTCCGTCTTTTGTCTCTTAAGTAATAGATTGTACTCTAGAAATGCAGATTAAAACGAGAGCCTTTAAGGAACTTTCATCCCGCTAGGAAAGAGAAATGAAACCGTACTAAATTACAAACATTTCAAGAGGATCAAAGGAAAAAGAACTTTAATTGTTACAAAATAACAAAGTTTATATTTACAACAGTTAAATTATAGATTTATTGATATCACCGTAGAAATTCTTCGCGATATCCATCCTTTCTGATTATAAAATCACAAACTAGCAGCTAATTAGTTGTCACTAAGTAATAATTTCAAATTCTTTAGAGAAATAGGTACATGTGTAATTGCTGCGTTGCTATATAAATAAAATTATTGCTACTTGTCTTTACTTTGCAACAATGTTACCGAGTAAAAACAAGTGGCAAGGATTGAAACGGGGGCGAATATTCCTCTAAGAATATGACGTAAAAGTAACGTCTTGTGACGTGTTGATGAGGCTTTAAATGAGGCGGGAAATCTCGAAGGGCCTGTTCACGTAGGAGTTCGGTAGCGGAAGCGTTAAAGTATTGAAATATATGTAACCAATGACAAACCTCCAAACGATTAGCAACGGAATTTTTAACGCCTATGATTGGATTATTTCCGTCTCAGCGCCATCTTTCATTTTACGATTCCGCTACCAGACTCCTATGTGAACAGGCCCTAAAAGATCAATGAGGAGTCATTAAACATTTATTGCGCAGATGTACGTGAAACAGCTGAGAGATAACTAGCACGAGGAAAAATCGTGGTAGCAAAGCAAAATAGCTGAAATGACCGGTCATGAAAGAGCAAGGAAAGTTGAGAACATCGGTGTCTAGTTTAGAGGCTGCAGTCGGTAGCGATTTCACTTTTAGAAAATAAATTAAAATAGTCAGGAGACGTTAGCGAGGAAAGGTCAATTAGATGAAATATTGTAGAGGAAAAAAGGAAAATAGAGTAATTAAATTATAGCTAAATTTGGTTATCTACATTGCATATTATAGTATATTTGTAATAACAATTCAGATAAAGGAAATACATGCTTATATGCCTAAAAATACCAAAAGAATACTTTGCGTAATATTGAATTAAAAACTAAAGATTTAAATCGAGGCTTAACTTTAAAATATATGGTAAGTACACACAAGAAATGCAATTCTATTAAATTAGAATGTAAAAATAAAATTGAGCTACGTTCATAATGTTTCCAAAATCCCTTATTGGGTTTCTTTATATTACACTTATAATTTGTCACCATTTAACACTCTAAGCCAGGGGTCCCCAACCCTATGCACGCGGGCACCATGGCGCCCGCCGATCATTTTACGTGTGCCCGCCGCTGTGCGACCACAATAAAAAATATTTCAGTTTTCAATAAAATGCTATGTAAAAGTTTTCTCATTTTAATGATTAACCGCAAAAAAGTAGAAATGACGTCCAAACACAGATAAAAGCACAAAGCGTAATGCGACCGATCTCTTTTCCCCTTCGCGCCAGATCTTCGCCAACCTAATTTCCCATACCTAAAATGAAATGAACCGGTCAGTTTTTATGGTTGCCGTCAGAACATAGACATTTGTCTGGAGCTCATCTCGTGAGAGCCAGTAGTGTGGTTTGTGCTGTGAGATAAACGTTTCATTCGACGTATCTACTTCATTATTTATTCATAAATATATGCTCAAATTTTTTGTATACTGTTTTTCCTCCGTTGTTTTTAAATACTTCCTTATTTTTATCCCAAAATGAGTCGATCAAGTAAACGGACCTAATAATTTTAATACTGAATTGGAGGATTCATGTTGCTTCGTCAATTTAAAAGACAAATGTATTTGTCTGTTGTGTGAAAATACCGTCGTGGTGCCAAAAAAACATAATGTTGAACGTCATTTCCTGACAGTTTATGCTACTTTTAATACGAATTTAAATCCACTTAATCTGAAATAAGAAAGAAGGAAATAGATCAGTTAAAATTGAATCTGTCCGCTCAATAGTCAGTTTTCATTAGGCCTCTGTTAAGATCTAAAAATGCCACTATTGCTTCTTTAAAAATTTCTTCCATACTCACAAAGAAGAAAAAGGCCATTCCAGGATTGTGAGTTATTAAAAGAAGCATTAGTTACTGGCACCGATTGCTTATTTGAGGGATTTTCGAGCAAACGTGAGGTTATGTCAGCAATACAAGACTTTGAGTTGTCTCATAACACCGTTACAAGAAGAATACAAGTCATTTCAAAGGACATGGAAATTCAGTTAAAGAGTGACTTGGAAATATGTGAGTGATTCTCGCTACCATTTGACGAGTCTACAGACATATCAGACACAGCACAGTTAACAGTTATGGTGAGAATAGTATTTAGTGACTTTACTGTAAAAGAAGATCTACTAAAAATATTACCCATGAAAGGACGAACAACAGGTGAGGATATCTATAAAATACACTCATGGACAAAAAAATTAGCGCACCAAGAAATAATTGCGGGATCGTAACGAAACTTGCAATGAAGGGACATGTCGGGGAGATATTCAAATGATTAGAAATGCAGCGTGATTGCGCATTACGTATAGCCGGTAGAGGGCATTGAACATCGTACTCTGTGCAGTATAAAACAGGTAACCAAAGCTTGTTTGAGTGTGCTGAATTATTTCAAAGGAACAGCTGAGATAGACATGCCATTACGCCGTGTTCGAAGACAATATAAGCAGTTGTCGCAGTTTGAGAGGGGGAGAATCGTAGGGATGATGGAAGCTGGGTGGTCAGCTAGGCAAGCAGCTCGTCAATTAGGCCGCTCTGATTGTGTTGTTAGGAAGTGTTGGGACCAGTGGACCCGAGAGATGTCATGTACACGACGACCAGGCTCAGAACGCCCTCGACAGACCAGTCGTCGAGAAGACCGCCACATCGTAAGAAATGCACGCGTACAGCCAACTGCTTCATCGGCCTCCATCCAGGCACAGGTAGCACCTTCACTAGGGGTCTCTGTGTCTTCTTGAACCATACGAAGGCGCCTGGCTGAAGGACAGTTGGTATCGCGGCGCCCATTACGTGTGCTGCCCTTGACGCCCACCCAACGACGCCTCCGTTTGGAGTTTTGCCGCGCACGAGGAAACTGGACTGCAGCGGAATGGAACCAGGTCGTCTTTAGCGACGAATCCAGATTCAATCTCGGCAGTGATAACAATCGTATTCGTGTGTGGAGAGCCCGTGGTGAACGCTTCAATCCTGCCTTTGCTGTACAGCGACACATCGCTCCCACAGCTGGTGTGATGGTATGGGGTGCCATTGCCTACAATACACGGTCACCCCTAGTATTGTTCCGTGGCACCATGACAGCCCAGCGGTATGTTCATGAAATCCTGCAACCACATGTGTTGCCACTCATGCAACGGCTCCCAGGAGCCATTTTTCAACAAGACAATGCTCGGCCTCATACGGCAAGGGTGTCACAAGACTGTCTCCGCACTGTTACTACCCTTCCTTGGCCTGCCCTATCCCCAGATTTGTCTCCAGTCGAGCATATCTGGGATCATTTGGGACGACGAGTTGGGCATCCCACGAGTTTGAACGAACTAGAGGCAAGGTTACAGCAAATATGGAATGAAATGTCTCAAGACATCATACAGAACTTGTATGACTCAATGCCCGATCGAATCGCATCGTGCATTCGCGCTAGAGGGGGTCGAACGGAGTATTAACTCCTCCGTTCTTTTGCCTTTTTCTCTGAAATAAATTATCCTTTTTCTTTGATTTTCTTATCATTTACTTATATCAAAGTAGTCATTACGTATGTAAAATTTCGTTTCATTTTGACGACTCCTTCTTGGTGCGCTAATTTTTTTGTCCATGAGTGTATTTATAACATATGCAAAGTCGATAGATATGCCTCTCCAGAAGCTGTCTGCGATAACCACTGATGGGGCACCAGCAATGGTTAGTAATGTCAATGGATTTATTGCCCTTGGCATAAAAGATGAATCATTTCCAAACTTTATGTCTTATCACTGTATTATCCACCAGGAGGTTTTATGTGGTAGAATACTACCCTTCGGATACGTCATGAAAATAATTACAAAAATAATCAACTTAATTCGCGCAGCTCCTTTGCAACACCGCCTTTTTTAAGGCCCTATTAGAAAATCCTGAAGATCTGCAGGGAAAGGACGAACATATAGCTACAATGATAGGGTATATAGCTACAAAGATAAGGGCACTCGTTGGAGTCGGAAGGTATGAAACAGCGGTTGCAGAATAAACAAAAAATGGGTTAATAGATGGGTTAATAGGGGGCATGGTCCCCTCTTACAGATATACAGGTCTCGCAGCGTGATTTCATACTTGAAATAAGGCAGTTTATCATTTCCTGTGGCAATTGGTCCCACTCGTTCAGGAACGCTGTTTTCATTCCCTGGATGGTTCTCGGAGGGGGGTTGAGAGTTGCAATTGCCCTCCCCAGACATGCTCTATAGGGTTAAGGTCTGTAGATCTGGCTGGCCAATCCATCCGGCGAATATCCTCACTCCCTAGAAATTCGTCGACCAGAAGAGCTCTGTGTGGCCTCGCGTTATCGTCAATTAAAATGAACTCAGGGCCAACTGCACCCCTGAAAAGGTGAATATACGGCTCCAAGACCCCCTCCCTATACCTCACACCAGTCACAGTGCTTCTTTCAAAGACATGGAGAGGTGTGCGACCATCCAACATGATGCCTGCCCAGACCATTAAACCTCCTCCGCCATAATGGTCGATTTCGCGGGCATTGGAGGGTAGGTAGAGGGTCCCTGGTTCTCTCCATATGAACGTACGGCGAGAATCGGTGTTTAGGCTGAACCGGGACTCATCAGTGAAGAGAACGGTCGCCCATTTATCCATACTCCAATCTCTATGCTCTCTGCACCACGATAAACGGATTCTCCTGTTCGTAGAAGTGAGCGGGACGCAAACAGCAGATCTTCTTGCAAACAACCCTCTCTCATGAAGTCTTTTGGAAACAATCATCCTTGATACACGGTTTCCTGTGGCTGCATACAAGTCACGAGAGAGTTGAGAAGCTGTAGCACTCCTGTTACGCCTCGCTATAATCGACAAATGGTGATCTTCTCTGGCCGTCGTGGCTCTTGGACGACCTTGCCCAGGCTTTCTCTCTATGGATCCGGTATCCTGGAACTGTTTCCATAAGTTGCACACGACGATGGGCGTTAAATTGAACTCTCTACAAATTTGGACTTAAGAATGGCCTGTTTCTAGCCTCCCCACAGTTCGAAATCTCATTCCATCATCTAAACGTTGGTGGTTACTCATTTTTACTGTTACAATTTGAAATTAACCGATTGCTGCAAAATAACACCGAGAAATTCGTCGAGGTGTGCTAGCGAACGAAATGCGTCTTAACTTAAGCGCGCTTATAAAGCCTGTTTCTATACTGGCTCCGTCTACACACACGTGTACGCTTACGTATTTGACGTACAAGATATGCATTTTTGTCTAGAAGCAGTGGTTTTACATTCAGTTCAGTTCTTTTCATGAAATTCGATAAAATATGCAAATTCTCTTAATTTATTTCACCAGTGTAGCTACATACATTTCAGAGCTTGTTCAAGCAAGGACAGAAGGACTTGAGATAGAAATTTTGGATCTTCAGAACGACATTGTCCTAAAATCCATTGTATCGGATGAAAATTTTTGGAATATAGTTGACAGAAACAAATTTCCATTCTTGAAAAGAGCAGCATATAAAGTAAAATCTTTTTTCGGTTCCACATACTTGTGTGAATCATTGTTTTCGACAGTGAATATCATAAAATCAAAGTACAGTCTCTGTCTCTGTTTGTCAGTGGAGAAAAGTGAAATCGGATCCGGACGGGTAGGATGCCCCTGGGTCAAGCTAATAGGACAGTGTTGCTAAAGCGTTTAAGGGGAAACTAATATGTTATGTCTAACAAAAAAAGGATGAAATTTACGACTATATTCCATCACATCTTATCAATCGTTCTTTAAAAACAAAAAAGAAATAACTTCGTGCCTTTTAAGTGGCATTTTTGGAAAAATGAAAGGAAAGCGAAGAGTGTAAACTGATTCTTAAAACCGGTGGATTGATTCTTTAAAGCGAAAGTTTTAACATGGAAATAATACCTTTTTTTTGTTTTTTGCAATATTGATTCTTATAAACGGTTGATTCTTATAACCACTGATTACTATAAGCGGTGGCTACTGTATACGTGTGAGTGTGTGTGTGCGCGCGCAAACACAGATTCATGTATATATGTATACATGTGTTGTTAGAATTGGAATTTAATACAAATACCTACGAATAATGAATCCCAGAACTTTCCCAAGGAGATAGATATAATAAAAGAAAGACTGTTGAAACTGAAGTCCGGAACATAAAAGAAAACAAATGTAGAAAAACCTAATAAAAATTAGTTTTATCATGACATCTCTTTTTTTAATTGTGCCAGCATAATCTTTTCACGTAGGATTGTTTCTGAAAGATGACATCTTTAAGATTAACAAACACTATGCTCAACAATTAGAATTTTAAACATCCTGTTTCGGAATGCACTCAACACAGTTTCTTCCGAACAACCGTAAGAATGGAACGTAAAATGACCTCCACCGCAGATGCAAGAACTCGTCTGCAAGTTTTAAGTAGCGTTTACGCTCTGTCTGCCGATCAAAAAACCAATTCTCTGCTTCTTGATTCTTTTAAAAGAGGATCAGGTTAGTTTGGCGAGTTTAATAGGCCGACTGGCGCACAGAATACGCGTGAAAAGTGAATGAACTTTCAGCGTGCTTTGCAAATTTAGATATACTGCTGAAAATAAAAGTACAAAGAAACGCGATCACGGGGATATTGATGGCATGCCTTTTGATGCTAAACGGGTAAAAGTCAGTCAATTTTATATGCAGACCACATTTCTAAAATGCCATAAATTTGCGTACTCTCGGCTCGCTTCGGACCAAGAATCGAAACGCATCCATATTTCATCGCGAATAATAACGACATTCAGCGCTGCATACCGAAATAGGAATTTCACTGAATGCGATGTTCTGACGTACGCATAATGAGCCGGATATTCATATCATCAATACGGAGAAGCAAAGAAGAAAAAAAACCCCTTCTTTATGGCTTGTTTATAGCCAGGAGCATAAATTAACCTGCCCTTAATGTTGTGTGTTTCAGGACCCACCGCCCTAACCGCAACAATTGATAGATCCCAATGACACAGATCGGGGTCTCTGGGCCCGAGGTTAAAGTTCCAACTTCCTGATGGGAAAAGTAGTGTGGAGAGTGCAACGTGCTACCGTTGCCACCGGAAGAAGAAATTTTATTTCGATTTAGAATTCTAAAACGGCTCGTCGATGATTTGATTTGCTTTTTTGTTATTTTATTATTTCACTTATTCTTTGCATTCGTTTTCTAACGCAAACGCGTGGACAACCACCTGAAACTAGGTTGGAGCAAAGCGGTTATAAAAGGCGTACACAGGCAGAAGCAACATATTTTGTTCAGATCACGATCTCTCTCTACACGTTTTCGAGGTAAGTGTTCATTAACATTCCCCTTCTGAGCGCGTTCAAGTATTTATTACCTAACTCATTTCGACAAAGTATAAATGCTGTTACAATATTATTTACTGTGTTTGTTCAAATTATTTTTTTTTTTTGGCTGTGTTTTTGTGAGATCATAGTTTTTGAAACGAACTTTTAGTCAATGTTAGATTGTTTATTGTTGCAATATTATTTTTTTTGAACCATTAGAATTGTCGTTACCAGATATAACCACCATTTGTCTCTAAAATTAATGCTAACCAATCATTTTGTAAAATTGCCTTGAATACCTTCCATAGAGAATAGATTACAAACACACAGAATAATTAAAATTACGTACACACAATTTAACCTTTTTGACAATACATATTATGTGGAATTCTTGGTTTTGATTTAAAGTATTTTACTTTGATCATTTGTTTTCAGTTTTAGCCAATTGTCTGTAAAAATAATTAGTATTTAAGTTCATTGTCTTTTAGTGCTATGCGAGTATAAGCACGGACTGCCCTTTACTGTAATTTAATTCCATGTTTTTATGCTTAGAATGCGTTGTTTAGGCGTATTTATCACAGTTGTAATAAGTCTAATGGGTGAAATTCGACATTTCGTTCGACTTGTATTTACGGTGTTCTTTGTTGCATTTATTCCTTTCGCAAGGCATTTTTTCCCTCACTTTTTTTGAAGGATTGTCCAATGCCAGGAGGTGTTTATCTTCAAGATATCAGAAACTATTTTGTATGATAAACTCAACACATTTGAGAAATATATGTTGACATTCAACTTAACTTTTACCAGCTGTCCTCGTGTTTTGGATTTCAGTTTATTCTTTACGTTTGATACATGTATTTTTAAATAATACTTCTGAAATGTCTTTATACCTCGCATCTCCTTTAAGAAGTTGATTAATACCGATTTCTCACATTTCATAATTAGTTAAGACGTGTCAACTTCCTTTTTCAACTAAACAAAATTATTTGGATGATTTATTTATTCTACAGAATGTTGAGATCGAACAATTCTAATGTTTTAGACATGGCATGCCTTTGCTTAAATGTTCTCACTTTATATATCAATGACTAGCTGAAAACCCGCACTTCGCTACGGAGTACATTCAAATTGAATACAACGGTCAATGTATGCAATTCATGCCAAAAAAAATAAATATATATATTTATAATAAATACGACGATCAATGTATACAATTGATGTAGGAAAAAAATATATATTTATAAAAAAATCGTAAGGGATATTTTTATAGACAAAATAATGTCCAATCGTCTGCCGCATTAGCAAGAAAAAGAACATTTTTTGTCTATTTAGTTGTTATGCACGTGACGATAAATTTATTTAAAGTACCAGAAAAAGAAATCACGTGATCAGCTTTTAATAAATTAAATTCTAAAAATTAATCTTTAAAAATCCACCAAAAATCAAAAAATAGAGGTAAAGATTCGAAAAAGATCTCATTTCAAAGGAATTTTTAGGATCTTTCTCGTGATATAAATTTTATGACCCTCAAATTATTATTTTAAATGCAAACTTAAAAAAAGTCACTAAAACAGCTCAAAAATTTAATTTAAAAAAATCTAGGAAGAATTTTTCAAAAATCTCTCTTAGTGCACCCCTACACTATAAGAAGAATCGCCATGCAAAATTTCAGCCCTCTAGGTCCAGCGGTTTGGTCTGTGCGTTGTATGTCAGTCAGTGAGTCAGTTACGGAACTGTTTTATATATATAGATAACATATTTTAGGACAGTTCATGAGTGTTCAGTCTATGCTCCCCTCCCCCTCCCTTTTCCTTCTGCACATAAACACATTGCTCTAGAGCCGCATACCAGACAATGAGGAGGGCATTTTGCACCTTTTCGTTCACCAGGACCTCAAACATAGACGAGTTAAGGAGCCATTTTGTAATTATCTGATTTTTAAATAAGTGAATATATTCTTATATAAATCCATGGATTCAATGCAGGTACAAAAATACAAGCTTCATTTCTAAGTCTAGTTTTTATGACTCTCAGACTCGTGTGTGTGTGTTTATATGTATGCTCCTAAAAATTCTCACTATTTAGTTTATTCATTAAATAATAAAAGAAAATAATTACATCTCTTAACTCTAGCCTCCAACCCCACCATAGTTATAGAGCTTTTAAAAGCGCGCTATAATATGCTGGAGGAATTCTTAAAAATATTGTAATAAAAACGATCATGTGTATAGATGATTCAGATGATGTATAATATCCTATTTTCAATATCATATCCCAAGGAAAGATTGCTGGGAAGCAATGTTGTCTTTTTTATACATTCTTTTGTTTATTAGCATGTTTTTATTAACTTGCTTTCTTGTTTGTGTGTGTTTGCCCAGTACAAATCTTGCAATCGATTTTAACCAACTCCCCGACAAGCTAGACATTTGAAACTTTTAGAATAGCTCAGAACACGATGATAATGCATTTTTTAAATACTTTAAGCCACCTTTAAGCAGATTTTTACCATGTTTTTATTATTTTCAGTTAATTTTTTTACTGTAGACTGGTGCAGCCATCTGTCGGCCGGGACGAGAACGAAAGTTAAACGCGAGTTAACTTCCACTTAACTTCATTTTCTTTCAAGTTGATGGGATAATTCATCAAAAAATTTTTAAAAAAGTATTTATTAATACATAGAATTGTCAAGTTTATAGGATTCCACAGAAAATTTAAAAACATGGTATATAAAAAGTTATTTTTATGTTGTAAATATTTTTTTTTCTTTCGGAATAGTTTGATTTTGGAACAATCGGATTGGAGAGATTCTATTTTATACCGCTAACACGGACAGTTACTCTCGAATTTCATTTGTTTATTATGTTTCCGATTACAGACATAGAAACGTTATTTTAACAACAAAAACTTTCCTTCCCGGTAAATTTTTGAAAAGGCATGATTTTGATTTTCGCGAACTTCGTTTTGGAAATCGAAAACTGTCACTATGGAGTGATTTTTATTTTGAATGTCCCCTCTGAACGTTACTTTGAGAAATAAGTTGTCCTTTCGAGGCAGACATATTGATCTATTTGTATCTAAGGGCAACTTGCTACGTGTGCATATGACATGACAGTTCTGGAAGAAAACGTAGACTGTTTAAATCGGAAAAAAATATATTTAGTTTTGTCAGGTATAAAGATGGCAGATTTGCTCTTTCTTTGACAGCTGTACATGTATTAACACTTGAACAAAGGAAAGAAAAGGTAATCTACCGTGAATTTATGAATTTGTTTATATATATATATATATATATATATATATATACCGGGTGGGCAAAAAGTCCGTAAAAACTTTAAATATTCATAAAAACCGGAAAAATAACCAAAACAAAAAAACATTTGCAGGGTTAGCATCGCTAGGTCACGGAATTTTTTTTAGGACAGAAAAAAAAATAACTCAAAAACAGCCGACAGGTGGCGCTGACGTACACATGTCAAAAAAAGATGCGCAAATAACGAAAAGAATGCTTCTACATCATTTATTACAGAAGTAGGTGTTCCACATGACCCCCAACACAGGGGATAATACATTGCAGGCGAGTCACAAATCCAGGAACGGAAGAGTGCAGCAAGTCCGAATATATGCATGACACCTCTCGGTGGATCGCATCTTTCAGTTCCAAAAGATTGGATGGACCAGATAGATACACCCGGGATGATACACCCGTTGACTTGTGTACGTCAGCGCCATCTGTCGGCTGTCTTTTGAGTTTTTTTTCCTGTCTTAAATCCCATGACCTAGCGTTGCTAACCCTGCAAACTTTTTTTTTAAATTTTGGTTATTTTTCCGGTTTTTATGAATTTTTAAAGTTTTTACGGTCTCTTTGCCCACCCGGTGTATATATATATATATATATATATATATATATATATATATATATATATATATATATATATATATATATATGTATGTATATCTATATATATATATATACATATACATATATATATATACATATATATGCATATACATATATATACATTATATATATAATAGCCGTTGTCTCTGTATAACACTTCCGAGCTGTAGTCATCTTTCAATTGAAGCCCTCAGTAAACAAACAGCCGGTTAGGCTTAATTTCAACTTCAGATGTGGATCAAAATTTTTTCTTACCTAAAGACTAATATCTTCTCCATCAAATTATGTTTGTTCAGCCTATTTTTCTATAAAACATTCAGAACTAAAAAAAATTGGATGCTTTTAGCTGTATATTTATCAGTTTTTAAAAATCTGTTTACTTTTGCGATGAATTGTGAAAGTAAACAAACTTGAATGTGAATGAATCAAGTAGCTCAAGTATTCATATCGCGTAGTGAGCTGTAAAGAACTGGATGGCAGTCCACTACTCCAATCGCATGAAAAACTAAATAAATAAAAAATAATGAAAGGGTTTGCTTTTACAAGGTGTGGATTAAACGCAATTTTGTTACATAATTCGGGATATTTTTTAACTTTCATATACTTTTTCCATTATGACGTCATTATTAGTATTATGACGTCAAAATGACGGGTTACCTTCTAGTATATATATATATATATATATATATATATATATATATATATATAATATATATATATATATATATTTATATATATATATATATATATATATATATATATAATATATATATATATATATATATATATATATATATATGTGTGTGTGTGTGTGTGTGTGTGTGTGTGTGTGTGTGTGTGATACTAATCACAATCGAATGAATAGCTGCGTACAACTTACTGGAGATGCAGTTAGCCGAAGTGTTGATCCAGCAAAGCACTTAGGAAATTTACGAGGGAAAGAGACGTATTCCATAGACGTATTTTATTTTTCAGTAAGCAAGCTGTAGTAGCCATATAACTTGACCGGGAAAGACATGATATCTAAGAGTCTGCAGTAGCTACATGCAAAGTTAGGAGGGATTAGAAGACCCGTGGCCTTACATAATATCAGTGGAGAGCGCGCAGAGATGTTTACATGACTAAAATTAAGACAGAAGATAGGAAGAGTCTTCCGTTCAAACTACACTGCTGGCCACCCAAATTGCAACACCAAGAAAGACAAGAGATATCACAAGAAAATTTATTTTGTAGATAACATGTTGACCAAGTATCAAATGATTAAATTTATAGACTTCTGTGAAGTGTGGTTCCTGCCAAAATCAGTAGCCAGAGTAGCCGCCATTGTTGGAGATCACCGCTGCCACACGCCTCGGCATTGATTCAAAGAGACTTTGGATGAGTCCTTGGGGTACAGCAGACCAAGCAGCTTCCACACGTTGCCAAAGTTGATCTGCTGTGGCAGCTGGGGATGGAAGCCGGGTCAATCGTAGAGCAACCATGGACCACATGTTTTCTATCGGCGAAAGATCCGGAGAGCGAGGCGGCCAGGGAAGGAATTCAATCTGGCGATTGACGAAGAACCGTTGGACAATGCGTGACACGTGTGGTCGCGCATTATCCTGTTGAAATCTGGCTGTGGGCAAGCCCTGAAGGTAAGGAAGGACAACTGGCTCCAACACCTCGGAGATGTAGCGCTGGCTGTTTAAAGTACCGGCAATGCGTACTAGAGGTGTGCGAGAGTGATATCCAATACCGCCCCATACCATAATACCTGGTGCAGGACCAGTGTGGCGGTGCATAACGCAGCTGTTCAGCATCCTCTCTTCACGGTGTCTCCAGACTCGAATGCGACCATCGTGGTGTTGCAGACAGAAGCGTGACTCGTCAGTAAAGACAATTTCATTCCATTCTGCCGTCCACATCCTTCTGTCATCGCACCATTGGCGGCGGAGACGTCTGTGGTTCTGCGTCAAGGGTAGACAAAGCAATGGACGTCTTGCGGAAGACCACTCTGCTGTAAACGGCGTCGAATGGTACGCGCAGACACTGGATGATGCGTTACAGACTGCATGTGCTGTGCTATGGTTCGTGATGTGACTGAGCGATCCGTCACTGCCATGCGCACAATTTGCCTGTCATCACGTAAAGTGGTGCGCTGAGATGGATGCGATCGAACACGCCGGTCCGTCGTACCCTCCTGCATCCAACGATCACATATCCGCATTACAGTTGTTTGGTTTCGTCCAGCACGACTACCGATTTCCCTGAAAGATAATCCACAATCTCGGTAGGCCACTATTCTTCCTCTGTCGAACTCGGATACTTGATCAAAAGATGATCGCTGTTTTCGACGAGGCATAATTGATCGTTTTTTTGAAAAAACCACAAGAAAAACACAATTGCCGAACTTGAAATCGTCGAAATCTCCAAGCCTTAAATAGCGCTTTGAAGTGGCGCCACAGGCGTGCGTGATGTGCGTCTGTGCTGAAATGCTAATCATTTGCATATCTCACCTCTGCTAATGCATGTTGTAAATTTCATGTTATTTGCATGTTTCCTTCAGGGTGTTGCATTTACAGTGGCCAGCAGTGTATTTTCAAACCACTGTTTCTGATATGGGCACCAGGGCTGGAAGTTACTTAATTGGTCAGATTTAGTCTCGTGGTGTCTAACGTCGGGGTTTTCCCGGGGATTAACTAATTGTTATGACGAAATAGGCGTGTGGAGTTAAAGCATCTCGCGTGGTGTCCAGATTATGCGCTTTCTCTGCGTTTTAGCAAAAGAAAGAATTTGGAAACGTGTTATTTATTGCATACAAATTTTATGAGGCCTTCGGGCTCCGACCAGATATATGGGGATGTTATTGAGTTCAGATATTTAACATGTTTGCTTAATGATCTGTAGGGACATTATAAATTATAACTTACATTATTTTTAGGTTACGATTTGGAAAAGGGGTTGTGCTTTAAAAGTAATTTTGGAAGACGCGTTTTCTTATTACTTACTTACTTACTTACTTACACACACACACACACAAATATATATATATATATATATATATATATATATATATATATATATATATACAGTGGCGCACCTTGGGGGGGAGTCAAGAGGCCCTGCCCCTCTCCAAAGAAATAGAAATTTCATTATTAATATTAAATTTGCATTATGAATATTTTTATCCGTTCAACTGCCCCCCCCCCCAAGATTAAATCCTGGGTGCGCCACTGTATATATATATATATATATATATATATATATATATATATATATATATATATATATATATATGTATGTATGTGTGTGTGTGTGTGTGTATAATAATTTCATTCTGGTTGGCTGCGGTAATTTAAAAAAATTGATAGGTTAGTATTTTCATTTCCTTTATACGATCATGAAAATAAAAATTTACGACGTTATCTCATTTTACTTGCTAAAAAAACTTTTTTCCTTACGAAAATTTTTTATTTTTTCTGTAAGATCGATACTATTTAATATGCTCAGACCATACTCATGAGAGAGAGGTTACTAATTGAATAACGTTCTTAATGCTGCCAGCACAATTTTTCTGAAGTTCTTGCCTTTTTAAATTTTATATGCATCGGAACCTTTCAATCTTTTGAGAGGAACATGAGAACTTTAAATTAAATTTAAATCACGACAAATCTTTTACGATATTCTGTCGTTGATTATTGTACTATTTTGCCGTTAAATGCTTCAAGAATTTTTATAGAAAATGCCTCAAATGTTAATAAAAAAAATGGGCCAGAGTCATAGAAGAAATTCTTATTGTCATATGTAGCTCCGTGGTTTAATATCTCCTACCATTAAAAGAGATGGTTATCCGAATTTTCTTGGGTAATTACTTCCTAACATTAGAAATCATAGGTATCAGAAATTGTAAAAATTACTTAATAAATTTCTTGATTTATTATATCCTACTATTACAAATTAGGAATATTAGTAGATTCTTGGTTTACTATATTTTAACTTTAAGAAACTGTGGAAATCTGAAGTTGCTCGGTTTATTATTTCTTACCATTTGACAAAAAAAATGGATAACCGAAATTCCTTAGTTCTTTATTCCTTAGTTACTTATTATTTCTTTGAGATGGCTAACGACTCCATATCTCCATAATACACTCCTTCATAGTTTTCTGTCACTTAAACGAACTACAGACGGGACTCATCCTTGGCATTCCAAGCCTGCATTCAAACCACTTGAACTACTACATGCCATGTCGATCTATTTTGCAACGTCCATGGGATATTCATATCGGTTGTTTGTTCTCTTTTATCAATCATGTTTCTTGAACTGCACTTAAAATTACTGCTGCAGGCGTTAATCAAAAAACTGCTCGTATTTATCTTGTATATACACTAGGGGCTTCGCCCCTAGGCTCGCTCCTCTGTTATGGCTAATAGCGAGATACATAGAGGTGATTCTCGGGCAATGTAACAGCTTCCATCCATTTACTGTTGTCACCCTTAATGCGAAGGGCGTTTCATCACTGCTGAATTATCAGCTTTAAAATGCAATTAAAGATCGAAAATTTCAGATAGAGACTTGAAATGAGGTTTATATGAATAAGAAAGCTTTCAGCTTCAAGATGATGTCAGTATTTTCTTTGTAAGATAAAATCTCGAGGAGCATCGATATTACGTCCACATAGGGGACGATATTTCTCGAAAAACTATGTTTCATTTTTTGATGAAAATATTAGTCTGTTTTAAAATATTTTTGAACAAATGAGGTCTAGTTTGAAAGAAAAATGCCTGTAGTCATAGACTGTAAAAAGATCAAAATTCTACGATCATTTTTTGGCGAGTTATCGCAATCTGAAGATGAAAAAGTCAATATTTTCCCACAAAACAAAATAAAAAAATCTAAAAACTTGAAGTCCGACGAAGATGAGACATGTCTTACTTTGTTCCCCCACATTTTTCTGCATCTATTGGTATCGGTCTCGAGCCCATACCCCCATCGGTTTTGGAGGAGATAGCGTGACAAGCTTTTAACAGCGGCTGCGAGAGTTACTTTTTTTTAGAATAGAGAGATACACATACAATTTAACGGATAAAAATTCTGATTGTTAACTGATATTCTTCATTTCAGGTTCCTTCTCGAAAGACCTTATCAATCAGAATGAGATTCCTATTTCTGGCCGTCTTCCTTTTCGCCGTCACCTTCCAGACTTTCTGGGCCCCAGCCGAGGCCCAGGATTCCGGATCCCAGCGACTGTCTGCCCGGATAGACCGTATGGTCTGTCAGACTGGCTGCGCCTTCCTGTCCAACTCCCACAGAGACGGTTGCTGCAGAAAGTACCACTACAACCGATGCTGCTGATTTCCCTGCCAAACCCACAAAGCTACTGTTATATGTCTCTTGCCAAAGCCTGTTTTTCCCTTTTTATCAGTTTTTATTGCTGCAATGGGTCATTCGTTATATATATAACTCGGGTTTCTTCCAAGTTCCTTCCAAGATCAAAATGTTGTGAATATCGTGTAAATAAATGTCGTTGACTCGATTTTTTTAAAAATTTTTGTTGCTGTTCTGTTCTTTGTTGAGTGCGAAGGAAAATTGCATTTGCCTTGCAACTGGTTTAACCCGACAACATTTAGTTGTAAAGTTGAATAGTTAAATATAGTAAATCTGTTTTCCTTTCAAAGCAAATTTTGTGTCGTTTTTAACTAGATCCTTATCAAGAATGAATTTTCGGTCCTTACGTATCATAACTGAAACTTGGCCGCTTGGCGAGAAATCGCCATATATACGCGCCAGTCCCGTTCCCGCCATTATTAGTTGTTAATAAATTACGTTTTCAATTAATATTTTACAATTATGATGCGGGTACTGGTTCCTCGGTTCCCAATTGCCTTACTCCTTTTGAATATTTTTTTTATATTTCTATTTTGTCTTTTGTAAGAATTTTTAATTTACACCTAAAATTCTTTATATCGAAATGTAGTTCTTAATCTTCCTTTATTTTATTCTCTACGCGTTTTTGAATATTTGTGTTTTTTTAACATGTTACTGCTTTAACATGTGTACTTTAACATGTGTACAAAAGTAGCCACAGTAAAATGAGGTGTTGGCGAGCACATATTTCGCCAAGTTTCAGTTATAATACGTAAGTATTGATTTTTAACGTAGGATTACGTTCCTCCATAATGGTTCGCGGTAAAGCAAAATTTCAGTCGTTAAAACCGTCGTCGCGAGTTATAAATCAAGAGTGGCAGAATATTATTTCTAAAAGGTGTTTTTTGTTTTATTACTTTTTATCCCTTCATACTTAACCAAAATCGATATGATACCATTTTAAAGATTAAGATCTCCACTCCGTGTGAATTGTTAATTTCGAATTGCACAATTTTGTTAGAAAAAAAATAAGGAATTTTATTGTAAATTAGGAATTTTACTGTAAAGAAAAGAGGTAAGCAACGATAAGTAATCCTACGTTAATAACCCGCGGTAGTTTCGTTAGAAGAGACTACCTGAATATTTCTTTTTTTGGTGAGTGTGTGTGTGTGTGTGTGTTAGTTAGTTACTGGTTTTTTACGGTATGACACAAACTAAGTACTCCCATCAAAGATGCTTTTCATTTGAACCAGTTTTTATTTCTGCAACAATAGGGTTCTGCAATCTATATTCAGGTTTTACAAGCTACAAATTTGGGGAAAAAATTCTGCCTGTACATCCTTAAAACTGTTTTAAAAAAACCGGCAAGGAAAAGGGAAAATATTTAGGGAAAATTTCTCCATGCCACCTCTCTGATTTTCCCTAAGGGCCTGTTCACACAGGAGTCCGTTGCGTAGCGTTAAGGGAAAGATGACGTTGAGACGAAAATAAACCAATCATAGGCGTTAAAAATTTCATTGCTAATCGTTTGGAGGTTTGTCATTGGTTAAATATATTTCAATACTTTAACGTTCCGCAACGGACTCCTATGTGAACAGGCCCTAAGAATATGGCCTGTTCACATAGAATCCGTCAGCGTCAGCATTACTCGTATTCAAATATATTTGACCAATTAAACCTGTAAACGATTAGCAACGAAATTGTGAAGCAATGTGATTGGTTTAAAGTACGTCAATACGAGTAACGCTGACGCTGACGGATTCTATGTAAACCTCCCCTTACTGCAGAACGAAGATTCCAAAAACGTGTTCTGTGAAACCAAAGACAGGGTTTCGAGTAAGAAAAGGAATCCTGTGATCCAGGAGATAAGGTATTACTTAACAGATGAATTTCCATATAGAAAACTACTTTTGACTGTCTTCAAAATCTTTGTGATTCCCTTCAAGAATCTGTTGATAATTCAAACGCTGAAATCCATATGGTGTTAAATATCATCTTATTAAAACCTTTGAATGTATTCAAAGTCTGAAAAGAATATACATATATTTATTAAGTACTAGCTGAAAACCCGCACTTCGCTACGGAGTACATTCAAATTAAATACAACGGTCAATGTACGCAATTAATGCCAAAAAAATAAATAAATATATATATATATATATACATAATAAATACGATGATCAATATATACAATTGATGTAGAAAAAATATGTATATTTATAAAAAAAAATCGTAAGGGATATTTTTATAGACAAAATAATGTCCAATCGTCTGCCGCATTAGCAAGAAAAAAATTCTCTCCAAATATGCTCTAATGGGTTTAAATCTGGCGATTGAGGTGGTGTTTTCAAAACATGTGGACAATTATAGAGACACCAGAGGCGAACGTTGAGAGCCGTGTGCTTAGGATCGTTATCTTGATAAAAAACAAAGTTGTTTCCAATACCCAAATTTTGAGCTGATAATTTTAAATTGTCTCTTAAAATATTTATAAAAACAGCATGATTCATTATGCCATGATTCATAAATACCAAATTTCCTAGTCCTGATGCTGACATGCACCCCCACACAAGGATACCTCCACCGGCATGCTTAACTGTTCCTACTAAGTTCTTGGGATTAAGTTCCTCATTTTTTTTCTTCTCCATACAATTATACGCCCATCAGCACCAAAAATGTTCATCGGCAAATAAGACATTATTCCAATAGGTTTGGGGCTTATTTATCATTGATAGTGCGATGGGAAGCCTAAACTTTCTGTTTTCTCACTCACAAAAAAATGTCTATGGGCAGAACGCCCATGTAATCCAGCTGTTCTGAGAACTCGTCAAAAAATTTCAGGTGAAATTGAAGTAGAAAATGTTTCATTGAATTCTGCAGAAACTTTTACAGCACTCAAACGTGAATTTTTCACAAATTTTCTAATTATAAATCTCTGATCACGCTTTGTTAACTTTGCCGGACGGCCTTTTCTTACCTTGTTTTCGATCCAATTTTCTTCTTTAAAGCGTTTTTTTCACATACTGCACAGTAGAATGGGATTAAATTAAGTAATTTAGCAATATTCCGAACTGATTTACCACTACTATGATGAAAAATAATCAATTTTCGAATGCTGTTTGTTGTTTCTTTACGACTACGAGCCATTTTTAAATAATAAATAGAATATTACGGAGTTGGCAAGCAAAAATTAAAGCCAAACGATATTTTAAATGCCACCACAATTCAAAAATAAAAATAAAGCGCCAGACGATAATTTTAATTATGAATTTATCCGAAAATATTTCAGTGTACGATGACTTTTGTGAGATAAAGTTTTTGTTACTTTTTGATTACTGGTTTCTTAAAAATAAAGTTTTACTATGTATTCAAAATATTTCATGTAGTTTTGTTAAGAATAGATTATAGATCTTATTATTAAATACCCATTCTGAAATATTCATTTTTATTAATGGATAGACCCCTATTTCATTGAAATTTGTAAGTGTACGAACACTTTTGGGAACCACTGTATATAGATAAGATCATAGTTACTTATTGGGAATAAATACATTCGAAAAAGGATATTTGACAGCGGATTGTGAAAATGTAATTGCCATTACTCCAGATGCTAAGTTTTAGACTACGTTTTAAAAAGTTTCCTTCGCAATTATCACTTTTGATATACAGTTGACGCTCGTTAATTCGAACTCGGTTAATTCGAATTTTCGGTTAATTCGAACTAATCCAAAGGTCCCAAAAAACTTGTATTGGAGTTAATGTTAAAAATATCTCATTAATTCGAACTAAATTTTTATCACTTCGGTTAATTCGAACTAAAAATTTGACAAAAAAAATTTCATTTTCCTCGTTTAATGGAGAAAATACACACTGTATTTATTATTTTGTGTGTCAAAATTCTTTTCTGAGTAAAGAGGCACATTCCTGCATTCCTAGACTATTGCATGTCCGCTAAACGTTAGTATCTATTGTCCTTCTTATTAGTGCTAAACGGAAAAATCAATTTTCCTTTATTTGGATCTATTTTCTTAGAATTTCAGAAAAACTAGTCTTTACTACAGATTCTAGGGAGCTGAGTCAGTTATAACTGCAGTGCAGACAAGTTAATGTGGTCTAGTTTTTCTTTCTCATTGTGTGGTGTGAACGTGTAAAAATTCAGGATGTCTACACTTGGAAAGTACAAACCCTAACTTTGGAGACAAAGGTAGAAATTTTAAAGAAAGTAGAGAATGGCGAATGCAAAACAAAGTTAGCAGCTGACTATGGAATTAAAAAAAATACCTTGTCAACTAATTTGAAAAACAAGGAGTCAATTTTAGATTCATGGGAAAAAACAAAATTTGCTAACAGAAGGAAACGCATGGGAAATGCGTCCCAAGAAGTTCTAGAAAAAGCTCTACTGCTATGGTTCCAGGATGTTAGATCTTGAAATTTTCCGATAAATGGACCCCTAGTGCTGACGAAGGCTGATGAATTGGCAAGTCGAATGGGTATTGAAGATTTTAAATGCAGTGATGGATGGCTTTCTCGATTTAAGTCAAGGCACAATATTTCTTATCAAACTGTATGTGGCCAAAGCTCTGATGTAAACGAAGACGTATGTACTAATTTCGGTAGGAAACTGCCAGGGCTTTTCTCTACTTACCTGCCGAAAGATATTTTTAATGCGGCCATAATGGACAAAGCCATAATGGAATCTATTAAAACTCTGAAAGCATTTATTCAGATGGAACCTTCCTCTGAAAATGAATGGAAATGTTTACTTCAAATCGAGAAGCTGGCTGAACAATGTAGGCATCATAAACAGAACCAAACATCCATTTTACAGTTTTCTCTTTTATCAATCATGTTTCTTGAACTGCACTTAAAATTACTGCTGCAGGCGTTAATCAAAAAACTGCTCGTATTTATCTTGTATATACACTAGGGGCTTCGCCCCTAGGCTCGCTACGCTCGCTTCTCTCTTATGGCTAATAGCGAGATACATAGAGGTGATTCTCGGGCAATGTAACAGCTTCCATCCATTTACTGTTGTCACCCTTAATGCGAAGGGCGTTTCATCACTGCTGAATTATCAGCTTTAAAATGCAATTAAAGATCGAAAATTTCAGATAGAGACTTGAAATGAGGTTTATATGAATAAGAAAGCTTTCAGCTTCAAGATGATATCAGTATTTTCTTTGTAAGATAAAATCTCGAGGAGCATCGATATTACGTCCACATAGGGGACGATATTTCTCGAAAAACTATGTTTCATTTTTTGATGAAAATATGAGTCTGTTTTAAAATATTTTTGAACAAATGAGGTCTAGTTTGAAAGAAAAATGCCTGTAGTCTTAGACTGTAAAAAGATCAAAATTCTACGATCATTTTTTGGCGAGTTATCGCAATCTGAAGATGAAAAAGTCAATATTTTCCCACAAAACAAAATAAAAAAATATAAAAACTTAAAGTCCGACGAAGATGAGACATGTCTTACTTTGTTCCCCCACATTTTTCTGCATCTATTGGTATCGGTCTCAACCCCATACCCCCAACGGTTTTGGAGGAGATAGCGTGACAAGCTTTTAACAGCGGCGGCGAGAGTTACTTTTTTTTAGAATAGAGAGATACACATACAATTTAACGGATAAAAATTCTGATTGTTAACTGATATTCTTCATTTCAGGTTCCTTCTCGAAAGACCTTATCAATCAGAATGAGATTCCTATTTCTGGCCGTCTTCCTTTTCGCCGTCACCTTCCAGACTTTCTGGGCCCCAGCCGAGGCCCAGGATTCCGGATCCCAGCGACTGTCTGCCCGGATAGACCGTATGGTCTGTCAGACTGGCTGCGCCTTCCTGTCCAACTCCCACAGAGACGGTTGCTGCAGAAAGTACCACTACAACCGATGCTGCTGATTTCCCTGCCAAACCCACAAAGCTACTGTTATATGTCTCTTGCCAAAGCCTGTTTTCCCTTTTTATCAGTTTTTATTGCTGCAATGGGTCATTCGTTATATATATAACTCGGGTTTCTTCCAAGTTTCTTCCAAGATCAAAATGTTGTGAATATCGTGTAAATAAATGTCGTTGACTCGATTTTTTTAAAAATTTTGTTGCTGTTCTGTTCTTTGTTGAGTGCGAAGGAAAATTGCATTTGCCTTGCAACTGGTTTAACCCGACATTTAGTTGTAAAGTTGAATAGTTAAATATAAATCTGTTTTCCTTTCAAAGCAAATTTTGTGTCGTTTTTAACTAGATCCTTATCAAGAATGAATTTTCGGTCCTTACGTATCATAACTGAAACTTGGCCGCTTGGCGAGAAATCGCCATATATACGCGCCAGTCCCTTTCCCGCCATTATTAGTTGTTAATAAATTACGTTTTCAATTAATATTTTACAATTATGATGCGGGTACTGGTTCCCCGGTTCCCAATTGCCTTACTCCTTTTGAATATTTTTTTTATATTTCTATTTTGTCTTTTGTAAGAATTTTTAATTTACACCTAAAATTCTTTATATCGAAATGTAGTTCTTAATCTTCCTTTATTTTATTCTCTACGCGTTTTTGAATATTTGTGTTTTTTTAACATGTTACTGCTTTAACATGTGTACTTTAACATGTGTACAAAAGTAGCCACAGTAAAATGAGGTGTTGGCGAGCACATATTTCGCCAAGTTTCAGTTATAATACGTAAGTATTGATTTTTAACGTAGGATTACGTTCCTCCATAATGGTTCGCGGTAAAGCAAAATTTCAGTCGTTAAAACCGTCGTCGCGAGTTATAAATCAAGAGTGGCAGAATATTATTTCTAAAAGGTGTTTTTTGTTTTATTACTTTTTATCCCTTCATACTTAACCAAAATCGATATGATACCATTTTAAAGATTAAGATCTCCGCTCCGTGTGAATTGTTAATTTCGAATTGCACAATTTTGTTAGAAAAAAAATAAGGAATTTTATTGTAAATTAGGAATTTTACTGTAAAGAAAAGAGGTAAGCAACGATAAGTAATCCTACGTTAATAACCCGCGGTAGTTTCGTTAGAAGAGACTACCTGAATATTTCTTTTTTTGGTGAGTGTGTGTGTGTGTGTGTGTTAGTTAGTTACTGGTTTTTTACGGTATGACACAAACTAAGTACTCCCATCAAAGATGCTTTTCATTTGAACCAGTTTTTATTTCTGCAACAATAGGGTTCTGCAATCTATATTCAGGTTTTACAAGCTACAAATTTGGGGAAAAAATTCTGCCTGTACATCCTTAAAACTGTTTTAAAAAAACCGGCAAGGAAAAGGGAAAATATTTAGGGAAAATTTCTCCATGCCACCTCTCTGATTTTCCCTAAGGGCCTGTTCACACAGGAGTCCGTTGCGTAGCGTTAAGGGAAAGATGACGTTGAGACGAAAATAAACCAATCATAGGCGTTAAAAATTTCATTGCTAATCGTTTGGAGGTTTGTCATTGGTTAAATATATTTCAATACTTTAACGTTCCGCAACGGACTCCTATGTGAACAGGCCCTAAGAATATGGCCTGTTCACATAGAATCCGTCAGCGTCAGCATTACTCGTATTCAAATATATTTGACCAATTAAACCTGTAAACGATTAGCAACGAAATTGTGAAGCAATGTGATTGGTTTAAAGTACGTCAATACGAGTAACGCTGACGCTGACGGATTCTATGTAAACCTCCCCTTACTGCAGAACGAAGATTCCAAAAACGTGTTCTGTGAAACCAAAGACAGGGTTTCGAGTAAGAAAAGGAATCCTGTGATCCAGGAGATAAGGTATTACTTAACAGATGAATTTCCATATAGAAAACTACTTTTGACTGTCTTCAAAATCTTTGTGATTCCCTTCAAGAATCTGTTGATAATTCAAACGCTGAAATCCATATGGTGTTAAATATCATCTTATTAAAACCTTTGAATGTATTCAAAGTCTGAAAAGAATATACATATATTTATTAAGTACTAGCTGAAAACCCGCACTTCGCTACGGAGTACATTCAAATTAAATACAACGGTCAATGTACGCAATTAATGACAAAAAAATAAATAAATATATATATATATATATACATAATAAATACGATGATCAATATATACAATTGATGTAGAAAAAATATGTATATTTATAAAAAAAAATCGTAAGGGATATTTTTATAGACAAAATAATGTCCAATCGTCTGCCGCATTAGCAAGAAAAAAATTCTCTCCAAATATGCTCTAATGGGTTTAAATCTGGCGATTGAGGTGGTGTTTTCAAAACATGTGGACAATTATAGAGACACCAGAGGCGAACGTTGAGAGCCGTGTGCTTAGGATCGTTATCTTGATAAAAAACAAAGTTGTTTCCAATACCCAAATTTTGAGCTGATAATTTTAAATTGTCTCTTAAAATATTTATAAAAACAGCATGATTCATTATGCCATGATTCATAAATACCAAATTTCCTAGTCCTGATGCTGACATGCACCCCCACACAAGGATACCTCCACCGGCATGCTTAACTGTTCCTACTAAGTTCTTGGGATTAAGTTCCTCATTTTTTTTCTTCTCCATACAATTATACGCCCATCAGCACCAAAAATGTTCATCGGCAAATAAGACATTATTCCAATAGGTTTGGGGCTTATTTATCATTGATAGTGCGATGGGAAGCCTAAACTTTCTGTTTTCTCACTCACAAAAAAATGTCTATGGGCAGAACGCCCATGTAATCCAGCTGTTCTGAGAACTCGTCAAAAAATTTCAGGTGAAATTGAAGTAGAAAATGTTTCATTGAATTCTGCAGAAACTTTTACAGCACTCAAACGTGAATTTTTCACAAATTTTCTAATTATAAATCTCTGATCACGCTTTGTTAACTTTGCCGGACGGCCTTTTCTTACCTTGTTTTCGATCCAATTTTCTTCTTTAAAGCGTTTTTTCACATACTGCACAGTAGAATGGGATTAAATTAAGTAATTTAGCAATATTCCGAACTGATTTACCACTACTATGATGAAAAATAATCAATTTTCGAATGCTGTTTGTTGTTTCTTTACGACTACGAGCCATTTTTAAATAATAAATAGAATATTACGGAGTTGGCAAGCAAAAATTAAAGCCAAACGATATTTTAAATGCCACCACAATTCAAAAATAAAAATAAAGCGCCAGACGATAATTTTAATTATGAATTTATCCGAAAATATTTCAGTGTACGATGACTTTTGTGAGATAAAGTTTTTGTTACTTTTTGATTACTGGTTTCTTAAAAATAAAGTTTTACTATGTATTCAAAATATTTCATGTAGTTTTGTTAAGAATAGATTATAGATCTTATTATTAAATACCCATTCTGAAATATTCATTTTTATTAATGGATAGACCCCTATTTCATTGAAATTTGTAAGTGTACGAACACTTTTGGGAACCACTGTATATAGATAAGATCATAGTTACTTATTGGGAATAAATACATTCGAAAAAGGATATTTGACAGCGGATTGTGAAAATGTAATTGCCATTACTCCAGATGCTAAGTTTTAGACTACGTTTTAAAAAGTTTCCTTCGCAATTATCACTTTTGATATACAGTTGACGCTCGTTAATTCGAACTCGGTTAATTCGAATTTTCGGTTAATTCGAACTAATCCAAAGGTCCCAAAAAACTTGTATTGGAGTTAATGTTAAAAATATCTCATTAATTCGAACTAAATTTTTATCACTTCGGTTAATTCGAACTAAAAATTTGACAAAAAAAATTTCATTTTCCTCGTTTAATGGAGAAAATACACACTGTATTTATTATTTTGTGTGTCAAAATTCTTTTCTGAGTAAAGAGGCACATTCCTGCATTCCTAGACTATTGCATGTCCGCTAAACGTTAGTATCTATTGTCCTTCTTATTAGTGCTAAACGGAAAAATCAATTTTCCTTTATTTGGATCTATTTTCTTAGAATTTCAGAAAAACTAGTCTTTACTACAGATTCTAGGGAGCTGAGTCAGTTATAACTGCAGTGCAGACAAGTTAATGTGGTCTAGTTTTTCTTTCTCATTGTGTGGTGTGAACGTGTAAAAATTCAGGATGTCTACACTTGGAAAGTACAAAACCCTAACTTTGGAGACAAAGGTAGAAATTTTAAAGAAAGTAGAGAATGGCGAATGCAAAACAAAGTTAGCAGCTGACTATGGAATTAAAAAAAATACCTTGTCAACTAATTTGAAAAACAAGGAGTCAATTTTAGATTCATGGGAAAAAACAAAATTTGCTAACAGAAGGAAACGCATGGGAAATGCGTCCCAAGAAGTTCTAGAAAAAGCTCTACTGCTATGGTTCCAGGATGTTAGATCTTGAAATTTTCCGATAAATGGACCCCTAGTGCTGACGAAGGCTGATGAATTGGCAAGTCGAATGGGTATTGAAGATTTTAAATGCAGTGATGGATGGCTTTCTCGATTTAAGTCAAGGCACAATATTTCTTATCAAACTGTATGTGGCCAAAGCTCTGATGTAAACGAAGACGTATGTACTAATTTCGGTAGGAAACTGCCAGGGCTTTTCTCTACTTACCTGCCGAAAGATATTTTTAATGCGGCCATAATGGACAAAGCCATAATGGAATCTATTAAAACTCTGAAAGCATTTATTCAGATGGAACCTTCCTCTGAAAATGAATGGAAATGTTTACTTCAAATCGAGAAGCTGGCTGAACAATGTAGGCATCATAAACAGAACCAAACATCCATTTTACAGTTTTCTCTTTTATCAATCATGTTTCTTGAACTGCACTTAAAATTACTGCTGCAGGCGTTAATCAAAAAACTGCTCGTATTTATCTTGTATATACACTAGGGGCTTCGCCCCTAGGCTCGCTACGCTCGCTCCTCTCTTATGGCTAATAGCGAGATACATAGAGGTGATTCTCGGGCAATGTAACAGCTTCCATCCATTTACTGTTGTCACCCTTAATGCGAAGGGCGTTTCATCACTGCTGAATTATCAGCTTTAAAATGCAATTAAAGATCGAAAATTTCAGATAGAGACTTGAAATGAGGTTTATATGAATAAGAAAGCTTTCAGCTTCAAGATGATATCAGTATTTTCTTTGTAAGATAAAATCTCGAGGAGCATCGATATTACGTCCACATAGGGGACGATATTTCTCGAAAAACTATGTTTCATTTTTTGATGAAAATATGAGTCTGTTTTAAAATATTTTTGAACAAATGAGGTCTAGTTTGAAAGAAAAATGCCTGTAGTCTTAGACTGTAAAAAGATCAAAATTCTACGATCATTTTTTGGCGAGTTATCGCAATCTGAAGATGAAAAAGTCAATATTTTCCCACAAAACAAAATAAAAAAATATAAAAACTTAAAGTCCGACGAAGATGAGACATGTCTTACTTTGTTCCCCCACATTTTTCTGCATCTATTGGTATCGGTCTCAACCCCATACCCCCAACGGTTTTGGAGGAGATAGCGTGACAAGCTTTTAACAGCGGCGGCGAGAGTTACTTTTTTTTAGAATAGAGAGATACACATACAATTTAACGGATAAAAATTCTGATTGTTAACTGATATTCTTCATTTCAGGTTCCTTCTCGAAAAACCTTATCAGTCAGAATGAGATTCCTATTTCTGGCCGTCTTCCTTTTCGCCGTCACCTTCCAGACTTTCTGGGCCCCAGCCGAGGCCCAGGATTCCGGATCCCAGCGACTGTCTGCCCGGATAGACCGTATGGTCTGTCAGACTGGCTGCGCCTTCCTGTCCAACTCCCACAGAGACGGTTGCTGCAGAAAGTACCACTACAACCGATGCTGCTGATTTCCCTGCCAAACCCACAAAGCTACTGTTATATGTCTCTTGCCAAAGCCTGTTTTCCCTTTTTATCAGTTTTTATTGCTGCAATGGGTCATTCGTTATATATATAACTCGGGTTTCTTCCAAGTTCCTTCCAAGATCAAAATGTTGTGAATATCGTGTAAATAAATGTCGTTGACTCGATTTTTTTAAAAATTTTTGTTGCTGTTCTGTTCTTTGTTGAGTGCGAAGGAAAATTGCATTTGCCTTGCAACTGGTTTAACCCGACATTTAGTTGTAAAGTTGAATAGTTAAATATAAATCTGTTTTCCTTTCAAAGCAAATTTTGTGTCGTTTTTAACTAGATCCTTATCAAGAATGAATTTTCGGTCCTTACGTATCATAACTGAAACTTGGCCGCTTGGCGAGAAATCGCCATATATACGCGCCAGTCCCTTTCCCGCCATTATTAGTTGTTAATAAATTACGTTTTCAATTAATATTTTACAATTATGATGCGGGTACTGGTTCCCCGGTTCCCAATTGCCTTACTCCTTTTGAATATTTTTTTATATTTCTATTTTGTCTTTGTAAGAATTTTTAATTTACACCTAAAATTCTTTATATCGAAATGTAGTTCTTAATCTTCCTTTATTTTATTCTCTACGCGTTTTTGAATATTTGTGTTTTTTAACATGTTACTGCTTTAACATGTGTACTTTAACATGTGTACAAAAGTAGCCACAGTAAAATGAGGTGTTGGCGAGCACATATTTCGCCAAGTTTCAGTTATAATACGTAAGTATTGATTTTTAACGTAGGATTACGTTCCTCCATAATGGTTCGCGGTAAAGCAAAATTTCAGTCGTTAAAACCGTCGTCGCGAGTTATAAATCAAGAGTGGCAGAATATTATTTCTAAAAGGTGTTTTTTGTTTTATTACTTTTTATCCCTTCATACTTAACCAAAATCGATATGATACCATTTTAAAGATTAAGATCTCCGCTCCGTGTGAATTGTTAATTTCGAATTGCACAATTTTGTTAGAAAAAAATAAGGAATTTTATTGTAAATTAGGAATTTTACTGTAAAGAAAAGAGGTAAGCAACGATAAGTAATCCTACGTTAATAACCCGCGGTAGTTTCGTTAGAAGAGACTACCTGAATATTTCTTTTTTTGGTGAGTGTGTGTGTGTGTGTGTGTTAGTTAGTTACTGGTTTTTTACGGTATGACACAAACTAAGTACTCCCATCAAAGATGCTTTTCATTTGAAACCAGTTTTTATTTCTGCAACAATAGGGTTCTGCAATCTATATTCAGGTTTTACAAGCTACAAATTTGGGGAAAAAATTCTGCCTGTACATCCTTAAAACTGTTTTAAAAAAACCGGCAAGGAAAAGGGAAAATATTTAGGGAAAATTTCTCCATGCCACCTCTCTGATTTTCCCTAAGGGCCTGTTCACACAGGAGTCCGTTGCGTAGCGTTAAGGGAAAGATGACGTTGAGACGAAAATAAACCAATCATAGGCGTTAAAAATTTCATTGCTAATCGTTTGGAGGTTTGTCATTGGTTAAATATATTTCAATACTTTAACGTTCCGCAACGGACTCCTATGTGAACAGGCCCTAAGAATATGGCCTGTTCACATAGAATCCGTCAGCGTCAGCATTACTCGTATTCAAATATATTTGACCAATTAAACCTGTAAACGATTAGCAACGAAATTGTGAAGCAATGTGATTGGTTTAAAGTACGTCAATACGAGTAACGCTGACGCTGACGGATTCTATGTAAACCTCCCCTTACTGCAGAACGAAGATTCCAAAAACGTGTTCTGTGAAACCAAAGACAGGGTTTCGAGTAAGAAAAGGAATCCTGTGATCCAGGAGATAAGGTATTACTTAACAGATGAATTTCCATATAGAAAACTACTTTTGACTGTCTTCAAAATCTTTGTGATTCCCTTCAAGAATCTGTTGATAATTCAAACGCTGAAATCCATATGGTGTTAAATATCATCTTATTAAAACCTTTGAATGTATTCAAAGTCTGAAAAGAATATACATATATTTATTAAGTACTAGCTGAAAACCCGCACTTCGCTACGGAGTACATTCAAATTAAATACAACGGTCAATGTACGCAATTAATGACAAAAAATAAATAAATATATATATATATATATACATAATAAATACGATGATCAATATATACAATTGATGTAGAAAAAATATGTATATTTATAAAAAAAAATCGTAAGGGATATTTTTATAGACAAAATAATGTCCAATCGTCTGCCGCATTAGCAAGAAAAAAATTCTCTCCAAATATGCTCTAATGGGTTTAAATCTGGCGATTGAGGTGGTGTTTTCAAAACATGTGGACAATTATAGAGACACCAGAGGCGAACGTTGAGAGCCGTGTGCTTAGGATCGTTATCTTGATAAAAAACAAAGTTGTTTCCAATACCCAAATTTTGAGCTGATAATTTTAAATTGTCTCTTAAAATATTTATAAAAACAGCATGATTCATTATGCCATGATTCATAAATACCAAATTTCCTAGTCCTGATGCTGACATGCACCCACACACAAGGATACCTCCACCGGCATGCTTAACTGTTCCTACTAAGTTCTTGGGATTAAGTTCCTCATTTTTTTTCTTCTCCATACAATTATACGCCCATCAGCACCAAAAATGTTCATCGGCAAATAAGACATTATTCCAATAGGTTTGGGGCTTATTATCATTGATAGTGCGATGGGAAGCCTAAACTTTCTGTTTTCTCACTCACAAAAAAATGTCTATGGGCAGAACGCCCATGTAATCCAGCTGTTCTGAGAACTCGTCAAAAAATTTCAGGTGAAATTGAAGTAGAAAATGTTTCATTGAATTCTGCAGAAACTTTTACAGCACTCAAACGTGAATTTTTCACAAATTTTCTAATTATAAATCTCTGATCACGCTTTGTTAACTTTGCCGGACGGCCTTTTCTTACCTTGTTTTCGATCCAATTTTCTTCTTTAAAGCGTTTTTTCACATACTGCACAGTAGAATGGGATTAAATTAAGTAATTTAGCAATATTCCGAACTGATTTACCACTACTATGATGAAAAATAATCAATTTTCGAATGCTGTTTGTTGTTTCTTTACGACTACGAGCCATTTTTAAATAATAAATAGAATATTACGGAGTTGGCAAGCAAAAATTAAAGCCAAACGATATTTTAAATGCCACCACAATTCAAAAATAAAAATAAAGCGCCAGACGATAATTTTAATTATGAATTTATCCGAAAATATTTCAGTGTACGATGACTTTTGTGAGATAAAGTTTTTGTTACTTTTTGATTACTGGTTTCTTAAAAATAAAGTTTTACTATGTATTCAAAATATTTCATGTAGTTTTGTTAAGAATAGATTATAGATCTTATTATTAAATACCCATTCTGAAATATTCATTTTTATTAATGGATAGACCCCTATTTCATTGAAATTTGTAAGTGTACGAACACTTTTGGGAACCACTGTATATAGATAAGATCATAGTTACTTATTGGGAATAAAATACATTCGAAAAAGGATATTTGACAGCGGATTGTGAAAATGTAATTGCCATTACTCCAGATGCTAAGTTTTAGACTACGTTTTAAAAAGTTTCCTTCGCAATTATCACTTTTGATATACAGTTGACGCTCGTTAATTCGAACTCGGTTAATTCGAATTTTCGGTTAATTCGAACTAATCCAAAGGTCCCAAAAAACTTGTATTGGAGTTAATGTTAAAAATATCTCATTAATTCGAACTAAATTTTTATCACTTCGGTTAATTCGAACTAAAAATTTGACAAAAAAAAATTTCATTTTCCTCGTTTAATGGAGAAAATACACACTGTATTTATTATTTTGTGTGTCAAAATTCTTTTCTGAGTAAAGAGGCACATTCCTGCATTCCTAGACTATTGCATGTCCGCTAAACGTTAGTATCTATTGTCCTTCTTATTAGTGCTAAACGGAAAAATCAATTTTCCTTTATTTGGATCTATTTTCTTAGAATTTCAGAAAAACTAGTCTTTACTACAGATTCTAGGGAGCTGAGTCAGTTATAACTGCAGTGCAGACAAGTTAATGTGGTCTAGTTTTTCTTTCTCATTGTGTGGTGTGAACGTGTAAAAATTCAGGATGTCTACACTTGGAAAGTACAAAACCCTAACTTTGGAGACAAAGGTAGAAATTTTAAAGAAAGTAGAGAATGGCGAATGCAAAACAAAGTTAGCAGCTGACTATGGAATTAAAAAAAATACCTTGTCAACTAATTTGAAAAACAAGGAGTCAATTTTAGATTCATGGGAAAAAAACAAAATTTGCTAACAGAAGGAAACGCATGGGAAATGCGTCCCAAGAAGTTCTAGAAAAAGCTCTACTGCTATGGTTCCAGGATGTTAGATCTTGAAATTTTCCGATAAATGGACCCCTAGTGCTGACGAAGGCTGATGAATTGGCAAGTCGAATGGGTATTGAAGATTTTAAATGCAGTGATGGATGGCTTTCTCGATTTAAGTCAAGGCACAATATTTCTTATCAAACTGTATGTGGCCAAAGCTCTGATGTAAACGAAGACGTATGTACTAATTTCGGTAGGAAACTGCCAGGGCTTTTCTCTACTTACCTGCCGAAAGATATTTTTAATGCGGCCATAATGGACAAAGCCATAATGGAATCTATTAAAACTCTGAAAGCATTTATTCAGATGGAACCTTCCTCTGAAAATGAATGGAAATGTTTACTTCAAATCGAGAAGCTGGCTGAACAATGTAGGCATCATAAACAGAACCAAACATCCATTTTACAGTTTTCTCTTTTATCAATCATGTTTCTTGAACTGCACTTAAAATTACTGCTGCAGGCGTTAATCAAAAAACTGCTCGTATTTATCTTGTATATACACTAGGGGCTTCGCCCCTAGGCTCGCTACGCTCGCTCCTCTCTTATGGCTAATAGCGAGATACATAGAGGTGATTCTCGGGCAATGTAACAGCTTCCATCCATTTACTGTTGTCACCCTTAATGCGAAGGGCGTTTCATCACTGCTGAATTATCAGCTTTAAAATGCAATTAAAGATCGAAAATTTCAGATAGAGACTTGAAATGAGGTTTATATGAATAAGAAAGCTTTCAGCTTCAAGATGATATCAGTATTTTCTTTGTAAGATAAAATCTCGAGGAGCATCGATATTACGTCCACATAGGGGACGATATTTCTCGAAAAACTATGTTTCATTTTTTGATGAAAATATGAGTCTGTTTTAAAATATTTTTGAACAAATGAGGTCTAGTTTGAAAGAAAAATGCCTGTAGTCTTAGACTGTAAAAAGATCAAAATTCTACGATCATTTTTTGGCGAGTTATCGCAATCTGAAGATGAAAAAGTCAATATTTTCCCACAAAACAAAATAAAAAAATATAAAAACTTAAAGTCCGACGAAGATGAGACATGTCTTACTTTGTTCCCCCACATTTTTCTGCATCTATTGGTATCGGTCTCAACCCCATACCCCCAACGGTTTTGGAGGAGATAGCGTGACAAGCTTTTAACAGCGGCGGCGAGAGTTACTTTTTTTTAGAATAGAGAGATACACATACAATTTAACGGATAAAAATTCTGATTGTTAACTGATATTCTTCATTTCAGGTTCCTTCTCGAAAGACCTTATCAATCAGAATGAGATTCCTATTTCTGGCCGTCTTCCTTTTCGCCGTCACCTTCCAGACTTTCTGGGCCCCAGCCGAGGCCCAGGATTCCGGATCCCAGCGACTGTCTGCCCGGATAGACCGTATGGTCTGTCAGACTGGCTGCGCCTTCCTGTCCAACTCCCACAGAGACGGTTGCTGCAGAAAGTACCACTACAACCGATGCTGCTGATTTCCCTGCCAAACCCACAAAGCTACTGTTATATGTCTCTTGCCAAAGCCTGTTTTCCCTTTTTATCAGTTTTTATTGCTGCAATGGGTCATTCGTTATATATATAACTCGGGTTTCTTCCAAGTTCCTTCCAAGATCAAAATGTTGTGAATATCGTGTAAATAAATGTCGTTGACTCGATTTTTTTAAAATTTTTTGTTGCTGTTCTGTTCTTTGTTGAGTGCGAAGGAAAATTGCATTTGCCTTGCAACTGGTTTAACCCGACATTTAGTTGTAAAGTTGAATAGTTAAATATAAATCTGTTTTCCTTTCAAAGCAAATTTTGTGTCGTTTTTAACTAGATCCTTATCAAGAATGAATTTTCGGTCCTTACGTATCATAACTGAAACTTGGCCGCTTGGCGAGAAATCGCCATATATACGCGCCAGTCCCTTTCCCGCCATTATTAGTTGTTAATAAATTACGTTTTCAATTAATATTTTACAATTATGATGCGGGTACTGGTTCCCCGGTTCCCAATTGCCTTACTCCTTTTGAATATTTTTTTATATTTCTATTTTGTCTTTTGTAAGAATTTTTAATTTACACCTAAAATTCTTTATATCGAAATGTAGTTCTTAATCTTCCTTTATTTTATTCTCTACGCGTTTTTGAATATTTGTGTTTTTTTAACATGTTACTGCTTTAACATGTGTACTTTAACATGTGTACAAAAGTAGCCACAGTAAAATGAGGTGTTGGCGAGCACATATTTCGCCAAGTTTCAGTTATAATACGTAAGTATTGATTTTTAACGTAGGATTACGTTCCTCCATAATGGTTCGCGGTAAAGCAAAATTTCAGTCGTTAAAACCGTCGTCGCGAGTTATAAATCAAGAGTGGCAGAATATTATTTCTAAAAGGTGTTTTTTGTTTTATTACTTTTTATCCCTTCATACTTAACCAAAATCGATATGATACCATTTTAAAGATTAAGATCTCCGCTCCGTGTGAATTGTTAATTTCGAATTGCACAATTTTGTTAGAAAAAAAATAAGGAATTTTATTGTAAATTAGGAATTTTACTGTAAAGAAAAGAGGTAAGCAACGATAAGTAATCCTACGTTAATAACCCGCGGTAGTTTCGTTAGAAGAGACTACCTGAATATTTCTTTTTTTGGTGAGTGTGTGTGTGTGTGTGTGTTAGTTAGTTACTGGTTTTTACGGTATGACACAAACTAAGTACTCCCATCAAAGATGCTTTTCATTTGAACCAGTTTTTATTTCTGCAACAATAGGGTTCTGCAATCTATATTCAGGTTTTACAAGCTACAAATTTGGGGAAAAAATTCTGCCTGTACATCCTTAAAACTGTTTTAAAAAAACCGGCAAGGAAAAGGGAAAATATTTAGGGAAAATTTCTCCATGCCACCTCTCTGATTTTCCCTAAGGGCCTGTTCACACAGGAGTCCGTTGCGTAGCGTTAAGGGAAAGATGACGTTGAGACGAAAATAAACCAATCATAGGCGTTAAAAATTTCATTGCTAATCGTTTGGAGGTTTGTCATTGGTTAAATATATTTCAATACTTTAACGTTCCGCAACGGACTCCTATGTGAACAGGCCCTAAGAATATGGCCTGTTCACATAGAATCCGTCAGCGTCAGCATTACTCGTATTCAAATATATTTGACCAATTAAACCTGTAAACGATTAGCAACGAAATTGTGAAGCAATGTGATTGGTTTAAAGTACGTCAATACGAGTAACGCTGACGCTGACGGATTCTATGTAAACCTCCCCTTACTGCAGAACGAAGATTCCAAAAACGTGTTCTGTGAAACCAAAGACAGGGTTTCGAGTAAGAAAAGGAATCCTGTGATCCAGGAGATAAGGTATTACTTAACAGATGAATTTCCATATAGAAAACTACTTTTGACTGTCTTCAAAATCTTTGTGATTCCCTTCAAGAATCTGTTGATAATTCAAACGCTGAAATCCATATGGTGTTAAATATCATCTTATTAAAACCTTTGAATGTATTCAAAGTCTGAAAAGAATATACATATATTTATTAAGTACTAGCTGAAAACCCGCACTTCGCTACGGAGTACATTCAAATTAAATACAACGGTCAATGTACGCAATTAATGCCAAAAAAATAAATAAATATATATATATATATATACATAATAAATACGATGATCAATATATACAATTGATGTAGAAAAAATATGTATATTTATAAAAAAAAATCGTAAGGGATATTTTTATAGACAAATAATGTCCAATCGTCTGCCGCATTAGCAAGAAAAAAATTCTCTCCAAATATGCTCTAATGGGTTTAAATCTGGCGATTGAGGTGGTGTTTTCAAAACATGTGGACAATTATAGAGACACCAGAGGCGAACGTTGAGAGCCGTGTGCTTAGGATCGTTATCTTGATAAAAAACAAAGTTGTTTCCAATACCCAAATTTTGAGCTGATAATTTTAAATTGTCTCTTAAAATATTTATAAAAACAGCATGATTCATTATGCCATGATTCATAAATACCAAATTTCCTAGTCCTGATGCTGACATGCACCCCCACACAAGGATACCTCCACCGGCATGCTTAACTGTTCCTACTAAGTTCTTGGGATTAAGTTCCTCATTTTTTTTCTTCTCCATACAATTATACGCCCATCAGCACCAAAAATGTTCATCGGCAAATAAGACATTATTCCAATAGGTTTGGGGCTTATTTATCATTGATAGTGCGATGGGAAGCCTAAACTTTCTGTTTTCTCACTCACAAAAAAATGTCTATGGGCAGAACGCCCATGTAATCCAGCTGTTCTGAGAACTCGTCAAAAAATTTCAGGTGAAATTGAAGTAGAAAATGTTTCATTGAATTCTGCAGAAACTTTTACAGCACTCAAACGTGAATTTTTCACAAATTTTCTAATTATAAATCTCTGATCACGCTTTGTTAACTTTGCCGGACGGCCTTTTCTTACCTTGTTTTCGATCCAATTTTCTTCTTTAAAGCGTTTTTTCACATACTGCACAGTAGAATGGGATTAAATTAAGTAATTTAGCAATATTCCGAACTGATTTACCACTACTATGATGAAAAATAATCAATTTTCGAATGCTGTTTGTTGTTTCTTTACGACTACGAGCCATTTTTAAATAATAAATAGAATATTACGGAGTTGGCAAGCAAAAATTAAAGCCAAACGATATTTTAAATGCCACCACAATTCAAAAATAAAAATAAAGCGCCAGACGATAATTTTAATTATGAATTTATCCGAAAATATTTCAGTGTACGATGACTTTTGTGAGATAAAGTTTTTGTTACTTTTTGATTACTGGTTTCTTAAAAATAAAGTTTTACTATGTATTCAAAATATTTCATGTAGTTTTGTTAAGAATAGATTATAGATCTTATTATTAAATACCCATTCTGAAATATTCATTTTTATTAATGGATAGACCCCTATTTCATTGAAATTTGTAAGTGTACGAACACTTTTGGGAACCACTGTATATAGATAAGATCATAGTTACTTATTGGGAATAAAATACATTCGAAAAAGGATATTTGACAGCGGATTGTGAAAATGTAATTGCCATTACTCCAGATGCTAAGTTTTAGACTACGTTTTAAAAAGTTTCCTTCGCAATTATCACTTTTGATATACAGTTGACGCTCGTTAATTCGAACTCGGTTAATTCGAATTTTCGGTTAATTCGAACTAATCCAAAGGTCCCAAAAAACTTGTATTGGAGTTAATGTTAAAAATATCTCATTAATTCGAACTAAATTTTTATCACTTCGGTTAATTCGAACTAAAAATTTGACAAAAAAAATTTCATTTTCCTCGTTTAATGGAGAAAATACACACTGTATTTATTATTTTGTGTGTCAAAATTCTTTTCTGAGTAAAGAGGCACATTCCTGCATTCCTAGACTATTGCATGTCCGCTAAACGTTAGTATCTATTGTCCTTCTTATTAGTGCTAAACGGAAAAATCAATTTTCCTTTATTTGGATCTATTTTCTTAGAATTTCAGAAAAACTAGTCTTTACTACAGATTCTAGGGAGCTGAGTCAGTTATAACTGCAGTGCAGACAAGTTAATGTGGTCTAGTTTTTCTTTCTCATTGTGTGGTGTGAACGTGTAAAAATTCAGGATGTCTACACTTGGAAAGTACAAAACCCTAACTTTGGAGACAAAGGTAGAAATTTTAAAGAAAGTAGAGAATGGCGAATGCAAAACAAAGTTAGCAGCTGACTATGGAATTAAAAAAAATACCTTGTCAACTAATTTGAAAAACAAGGAGTCAATTTTAGATTCATGGGAAAAAACAAAATTTGCTAACAGAAGGAAACGCATGGGAAATGCGTCCCAAGAAGTTCTAGAAAAAGCTCTACTGCTATGGTTCCAGGATGTTAGATCTTGAAATTTTCCGATAAATGGACCCCTAGTGCTGACGAAGGCTGATGAATTGGCAAGTCGAATGGGTATTGAAGATTTTAAATGCAGTGATGGATGGCTTTCTCGATTTAAGTCAAGGCACAATATTTCTTATCAAACTGTATGTGGCCAAAGCTCTGATGTAAACGAAGACGTATGTACTAATTTCGGTAGGAAACTGCCAGGGCTTTTCTCTACTTACCTGCCGAAAGATATTTTTAATGCGGCCATAATGGACAAAGCCATAATGGAATCTATTAAAACTCTGAAAGCATTTATTCAGATGGAACCTTCCTCTGAAAATGAATGGAAATGTTTACTTCAAATCGAGAAGCTGGCTGAACAATGTAGGCATCATAAACAGAACCAAACATCCATTTTACAGTTTTCTCTTTTATCAATCATGTTTCTTGAACTGCACTTAAAATTACTGCTGCAGGCGTTAATCAAAAAACTGCTCGTATTTATCTTGTATATACACTAGGGGCTTCGCCCCTAGGCTCGCTCCTCTCTTATGGCTAATAGCGAGATACATAGAGGTGATTCTCGGGCAATGTAACAGCTTCCATCCATTTACTGTTGTCACCCTTAATGCGAAGGGCGTTTCATCACTGCTGAATTATCAGCTTTAAAATGCAATTAAAGATCGAAAATTTCAGATAGAGACTTGAAATGAGGTTTATATGAATAAGAAAGCTTTCAGCTTCAAGATGATATCAGTATTTTCTTTGTAAGATAAAATCTCGAGGAGCATCGATATTACGTCCACATAGGGGACGATATTTCTCGAAAAACTATGTTTCATTTTTTGATGAAAATATGAGTCTGTTTTAAAATATTTTGAACAAATGAGGTCTAGTTTGAAAGAAAAATGCCTGTAGTCTTAGACTGTAAAAAGATCAAAATTCTACGATCATTTTTTGGCGAGTTATCGCAATCTGAAGATGAAAAAGTCAATATTTTCCCACAAAACAAAATAAAAAAATATAAAAACTTAAAGTCCGACGAAGATGAGACATGTCTTACTTTGTTCCCCCACATTTTTCTGCATCTATTGGTATCGGTCTCAACCCCATACCCCCAACGGTTTTGGAGGAGATAGCGTGACAAGCTTTTAACAGCGGCGGCGAGAGTTACTTTTTTTTAGAATAGAGAGATACACATACAATTTAACGGATAAAAATTCTGATTGTTAACTGATATTCTTCATTTCAGGTTCCTTCTCGAAAGACCTTATCAATCAGAATGAGATTCCTATTTCTGGCCGTCTTCCTTTTCGCCGTCACCTTCCAGACTTTCTGGGCCCCAGCCGAGGCCCAGGATTCCGGATCCCAGCGACTGTCTGCCCGGATAGACCGTATGGTCTGTCAGACTGGCTGCGCCTTCCTGTCCAACTCCCACAGAGACGGTTGCTGCAGAAAGTACCACTACAACCGATGCTGCTGATTTCCCTGCCAAGCCCACAAAGCTACTGTTATATGTCTCTTGCCAAAGCCTGTTTTCCCTTTTTATCAGTTTTTATTGCTGCAATGGGTCATTCGTTATATATATAACTCGGGTTTCTTCCAAGTTCCTTCCAAGATCAAAATGTTGTGAATATCGTGTAAATAAATGTCGTTGACTCGATTTTTTTAAAAATTTTTGTTGCTGTTCTGTTCTTTGTTGAGTGCGAAGGAAAATTGCATTTGCCTTGCAACTGGTTTAACCCGACATTTAGTTGTAAAGTTGAATAGTTAAATATAAATCTGTTTTCCTTTCAAAGCAAATTTTGTGTCGTTTTTAACTAGATCCTTATCAAGAATGAATTTTCGGTCCTTACGTATCATAACTGAAACTTGGCCGCTTGGCGAGAAATCGCCATATATACGCGCCAGTCCCTTTCCCGCCATTATTAGTTGTTAATAAATTACGTTTTCAATTAATATTTTACAATTATGATGCGGGTACTGGTTCCCCGGTTCCCAATTGCCTTACTCCTTTTGAATATTTTTTTTATATTTCTATTTTGTCTTTTGTAAGAATTTTTAATTTACACCTAAAATTCTTTATATCGAAATGTAGTTCTTAATCTTCCTTTATTTTATTCTCTACGCGTTTTTGAATATTTGTGTTTTTTTAACATGTTACTGCTTTAACATGTGTACTTTAACATGTGTACAAAAGTAGCCACAGTAAAATGAGGTGTTGGCGAGCACATATTTCGCCAAGTTTCAGTTATAATACGTAAGTATTGATTTTTAACGTAGGATTACGTTCCTCCATAATGGTTCGCGGTAAAGCAAAATTTCAGTCGTTAAAACCGTCGTCGCGAGTTATAAATCAAGAGTGGCAGAATATTATTTCTAAAAGGTGTTTTTTGTTTTATTACTTTTTATCCCTTCATACTTAACCAAAATCGATATGATACCATTTTAAAGATTAAGATCTCCGCTCCGTGTGAATTGTTAATTTCGAATTGCACAATTTTGTTAGAAAAAAAATAAGGAATTTATTGTAAATTAGGAATTTTACTGTAAAGAAAAGAGGTAAGCAACGATAAGTAATCCTACGTTAATAACCCGCGGTAGTTTCGTTAGAAGAGACTACCTGAATATTTCTTTTTTGGTGAGTGTGTGTGTGTGTGTGTGTGTTAGTTAGTTACTGGTTTTTTACGGTATGACACAAACTAAGTACTCCCATCAAAGATGCTTTTCATTTGAACCAGTTTTTATTTCTGCAACAATAGGGTTCTGCAATCTATATTCAGGTTTTACAAGCTACAAATTTGGGGAAAAAATTCTGCCTGTACATCCTTAAAACTGTTTTAAAAAAACCGGCAAGGAAAAGGGAAAATATTTAGGGAAAATTTCTCCATGCCACCTCTCTGATTTTCCCTAAGGGCCTGTTCACACAGGAGTCCGTTGCGTAGCGTTAAGGGAAAGATGACGTTGAGACGAAAATAAACCAATCATAGGCGTTAAAAATTTCATTGCTAATCGTTTGGAGGTTTGTCATTGGTTAAATATATTTCAATACTTTAACGTTCCGCAACGGACTCCTATGTGAACAGGCCCTAAGAATATGGCCTGTTCACATAGAATCCGTCAGCGTCAGCATTACTCGTATTCAAATATATTTGACCAATTAAACCTGTAAACGATTAGCAACGAAATTGTGAAGCAATGTGATTGGTTTAAAGTACGTCAATACGAGTAACGCTGACGCTGACGGATTCTATGTAAACCTCCCCTTACTGCAGAACGAAGATTCCAAAAACGTGTTCTGTGAAACCAAAGACAGGGTTTCGAGTAAGAAAAGGAATCCTGTGATCCAGGAGATAAGGTATTACTTAACAGATGAATTTCCATATAGAAAACTACTTTTGACTGTCTTCAAAATCTTTGTGATTCCCTTCAAGAATCTGTTGATAATTCAAACGCTGAAATCCATATGGTGTTAAATATCATCTTATTAAAACCTTTGAATGTATTCAAAGTCTGAAAAGAATATACATATATTTATTAAGTACTAGCTGAAAACCCGCACTTCGCTACGGAGTACATTCAAATTAAATACAACGGTCAATGTACGCAATTAATGACAAAAAAATAAATAAATATATATATATATATACATAATAAATACGATGATCAATATATACAATTGATGTAGAAAAAATATGTATATTTATAAAAAAAAATCGTAAGGGATATTTTTATAGACAAAATAATGTCCAATCGTCTGCCGCATTAGCAAGAAAAAAATTCTCTCCAAATATGCTCTAATGGGTTTAAATCTGGCGATTGAGGTGGTGTTTCAAAACATGTGGACAATTATAGAGACACCAGAGGCGAACGTTGAGAGCCGTGTGCTTAGAAGCGTTATCTTGATAAAAAACAAAGTTGTTTCCAATACCCAAATTTTGGCCTGATAATTTTAAATTGTCTCTTAAAATATTTATAAAAACAGCATGATTCATTATGCCATGATTCATAAATACCAAATTTCCTAGTCCTGATGCTGACATGCACCCCCACACAAGGATACCTCCACCGGCATGCTTAACTGTTCCTACTAAGTTCTTGGGATTAAGTTCCTCATTTTTTTTCTTCTCCATACAATTATACGCCCATCAGCACCAAAAATGTTCATCGGCAAATAAGACATTATTCCAATAGGTTTGGGGCTTATTTATCATTGATAGTGCGATGGGAAGCCTAAACTTTCTGTTTTCTCACTCACAAAAAAATGTCTATGGGCAGAACGCCCATGTAATCCAGCTGTTCTGAGAACTCGTCAAAAAATTTCAGGTGAAATTGAAGTAGAAAATGTTTCATTGAATTCTGCAGAAACTTTTACAGCACTCAAACGTGAATTTTTCACAAATTTTCTAATTATAAATCTCTGATCACGCTTTGTTAACTTTGCCGGACGGCCTTTTCTTACCTTGTTTTCGATCCAATTTTCTTCTTTAAAGCGTTTTTTCACATACTGCACAGTAGAATGGGATTAAATTAAGTAATTTAGCAATATTCCGAACTGATTTACCACTACTACGATGAAAAATAATCAATTTTCGAATGCTATTTGTTGTTTCTTCACGACTACGAGCCATTTTTAAATAATAAATAGAATATTACGGAGTTGGCAAGCAAAAATTAAAGCCAAACGATATTTTAAATGCCACCACAATTCAAAAATAAAATAAAGCGCCAGACGATAATTTTAATTATGAATTTATCCGAAAATATTTCAGTGTACGATGACTTTTGTGAGATAAAGTTTTTGTTACTTTTTGATTACTGGTTTCTTAAAAATAAAGTTTTACTATGTATTCAAAATATTTCATGTAGTTTTGTTAAGAATAGATTATAGATCTTATTATTAAATACCCATTCTGAAATATTCATTTTTATTAATGGATAGACCCCTATTTCATTGAAATTTGTAAGTGTACGAACACTTTGGGAACCACTGTATATAGATAAGATCATAGTTACTTATTGGGAATAAAATACATTCGAAAAAGGATATTTGACAGCGGATTGTGAAAATGTAATTGCCATTACTCCAGATGCTAAGTTTTAGACTACGTTTTAAAAAGTTTCCTTCGCAATTATCACTTTTGATATACAGTTGACGCTCGTTAATTCGAACTCGGTTAATTCGAATTTTCGGTTAATTCGAACTAATCCAAAGGTCCCAAAAAACTTGTATTGGAGTTAATGTTAAAAATATCTCATTAATTCGAACTAAATTTTTATCACTTCGGTTAATTCGAACTAAAAATTTGACAAAAAAAATTTCATTTTCCTCGTTTAATGGAGAAAATACACACTGTATTTATTATTTTGTGTGTCAAAATTCTTTTCTGAGTAAAGAGGCACATTCCTGCATTCCTAGACTATTGCATGTCCGCTAAACGTTAGTATCTATTGTCCTTCTTATTAGTGCTAAACGGAAAAATCAATTTTCCTTTATTTGGATCTATTTTCTTAGAATTTCAGAAAAACTAGTCTTTACTACAGATTCTAGGGAGCTGAGTCAGTTATAACTGCAGTGCAGACAAGTTAATGTGGTCTAGTTTTTCTTTCTCATTGTGTGGTGTGAACGTGTAAAAATTCAGGATGTCTACACTTGGAAAGTACAAAACCCTAACTTTGGAGACAAAGGTAGAAATTTTAAAGAAAGTAGAGAATGGCGAATGCAAAACAAAGTTAGCAGCTGACTATGGAATTAAAAAAAATACCTTGTCAACTAATTTGAAAAACAAGGAGTCAATTTTAGATTCATGGGAAAAAACAAAATTTGCTAACAGAAGGAAACGCATGGGAAATGCGTCCCAAGAAGTTCTAGAAAAAGCTCTACTGCTATGGTTCCAGGATGTTAGATCTTGAAATTTTCCGATAAATGGACCCCTAGTGCTGACGAAGGCTGATGAATTGGCAAGTCGAATGGGTATTGAAGATTTTAAATGCAGTGATGGATGGCTTTCTCGATTTAAGTCAAGGCACAATATTTCTTATCAAACTGTATGTGGCCAAAGCTCTGATGTAAACGAAGACGTATGTACTAATTTCGGTAGGAAACTGCCAGGGCTTTTCTCTACTTACCTGCCGAAAGATATTTTTAATGCGGCCATAATGGACAAAGCCATAATGGAATCTATTAAAACTCTGAAAGCATTTATTCAGATGGAACCTTCCTCTGAAAATGAATGGAAATGTTTACTTCAAATCGAGAAGCTGGCTGAACAATGTAGGCATCATAAACAGAACCAAACATCCATTTTACAGTTTTTCCCCAAAGTGTAATTCATATTTTTAATAAAAGTTTACTTTCTACTGCATATCTTCTGCTTCATTTTATGATTAAGGTAAGTCTGTATTGCTTTTTAATATGTTTAACTTTAGATAACATAGTATAATATATTTTCTGGGGTTATACATACTAGGAGATTTTCTTCTTCAGTGATACACATTTAAAGTTATATATTTTCTCTTAACATCGGATAATTCGAACTTCGGATAATTCAAACTTTTTTATGAGAACCTTTGAGTTCGAATTAACGAGCGTCCACCGTATCTGAGGAATATCTTAAAAGGGACACCTTAGGTTTTAGAGGTCTTTGAGACAGATTATTTGCTGGAATCTGAATTTTCTAAGTGTGCTGTGACAAAAACTTAATATAACAAGAGATGGTATGCGTCATCGTGCAAATTCATCTATCCAACATTAATTTTTAAACATCAATTTTCAGAGATAGTGGAGTAGAATAGGAAGAGAAATAACGAAAATAAGAAATAGAAAGAAGATGAAATAACAATTGGTTCATTGATAGCCTTTTTACCATGTTTTTATTAACTCGCGTTCTTGTTTGTGTGTGTGTTTGTCCAGTACAAATCTTACAATTGATTTTTGCTTCTCGATTAGCTAGACATTTGAAACTTTTAGAATAGCTCAGAACACGATGACAATGCATTATTTTAATACTTTTAGCCATCTTTAAGCAAGATTAAATTCATTTTCAGTTAATTTTGTTCTGTAGACTGGTGCAGCCATCTATCGGCAGGGACGGGAACGAAAAGTTAAACGCGAGTTAACTTTCAATTAACTTCATTTTCTTTCATGTTGATGGAATAATTCATCAAAAAAATTTTAAAAAAGTATTTATTAATACATAGAATTGTCAAGTTTATAGGATTCAACAGAAAATTTCAAAACATGGTATATAAAAAGTTCTTTTTATCTTGTAATTATTATTAATTTATCACAACAATTTCAGATTACCGTAAAATCTTGACAACAATACGCACACGTGTATAATACGCATGCTTGATTCTGCGCGAAATTTTCGGAAAAAATTAAAAATTCGACTATAATACGCAGTCATAACTTTTCAGCATTTTATTTAAAAATTGCACAAATATTTATTAACATAAATAAAATTTGTAAATCAAAAGAAACGAAAACGTCAAATTCGGCAGGAAAAAACTTAAATTTTTAATTCGAACAAAACAATACTGTCAACTTATCAGTCTTAATTACTTTCTCTAAAATACAGCTCATCTATTGTTTGTCCTTTATTCAATGTTTAAACTACGTTTTTTTTTTTGTTTGTTACACGAGTATAATACGCATCCTCATTTTTGCTGTCTAAAATGTGAAAAAAAAGTGCGTATTATACTGAAGATTTTACGGTAATAGAAATCAAAGACAGAGTTGTTAGTGTAACGGTTTTGTTTATTATATTTCTTTTATGAAAAAGTCTCTGTCGTGAGCAGTTTTTGCTTTATTTAATAACTTATCAAGATCAGGGTGACATGGGTTATCAGCAAAATACGGGTATGAGTTGCTTTATTTTTTTTTCCATGTTTTTATTAACTCGCTTTCTTGTTTGTTTGTGTGTTTGTCCCGTACAAATCTTGCAATCGATTTTTAACTAACTTCCCGACTAGCTAGACGTTTGAAACTTTTAGAATAACCCAGAACACGATGACAATGCATTATTTTAATACTCTTAGCCATCTTTAAGCAGTATTGAATTCATTTTCAGTTTCAGTTAATTTTGTTTTGTAGACTGGTGCAGCCATCTATCGCCCGGGACGGGAACGAAAAATTAAACGCAAGTTCACTTCCAATTAACTTCATTTCCCTTCAAGTTGATGGGATAATTAATCAAAAAAATTTTAAAAAGTATTTATTAATACATAGAATTGTCAAGTTTATATGATTCAACAGAAATTTTCTAAGATAATTAATAAGTTCTTTTTATCTTGTAATTATTCGTATTATATAAGGGCTCTAAGACAGTATGTGATTCACTGCTCTAGGAATTCAGACATCTTTGATACGACTCCGTAGAATGATCGCCTTTAAATCTTTCTCCAGTCATCAGCATCACACAAGCCAGGCGCTATTAGCGACGAAAGCCTTCCCCCCCCCCCCCCTCTATTGGGCGTCTCTTGATTTTAACCCTTATCCTGGGAAGGGTTAAAATCAAGGGTCTAAACCAGAGGTATCAAACTCAAAGGCTAACTTGGGTCAAACAAACAAGGTTTAACTATAGGTGGGCCGCAAAAAAATCAATATTAATAGAAACGTAGTTTTATTTTAAATAATACATTATAATAAACATAAAAGAACTAGAAAATTTAATGTTTACGTCCTGACACTTGACATCTCTCCTCCAATATATTGGACAATATATTGGAGGGCCAATATATTGGAGGGATATTATATATATTCCAATATATTGGCTGGGCCGCAAAAATGTTCGTCGCGGGCCGCAAGTTTGACACCCCTGGTCTAAACGCTTCATTTCTCAGAACAGTTAAAATTTTTTACTATAGTTCGGAAGAGATTACATATTTTCCACTGAGTTTGGACAAATGAAATGAATAAACTGTATCCCTGTAAAAAAATAGATTTACTTTTTGGTCTGAAGAGTGGTTAGTGTATTAAGCTTCCCCGCAATTGAGCTTGGGTAAATTCAAATTTTAAGGGGGTTAAGTCCCGGCCTCCCAAAATAAAATTGTATCTCTAGAACCATAAGGCCTACGCAACTGAAATTTTGAATAGTGGTTCCTCTTAAGCCCTAGGCGCACACCAAGAAATCTTTTTAAAAAATTTGAATTTTAAGCAGGTTAAAAGGTTCTCAACCCATTTCTCCTCCCTCCAAGAAACACTGTATCTCTGAAACCATAAGGCCTAGGAAGTTAAAATTTGCATAGCAGTTCCGCTTAAGCTATAGGTGCCTACTACGAATTTCATTTTAATAATTACAAGATAAAAAGAACCTTTTATATACCATGTTTTTTAATTTTCTGTTGAATCCTATAAACTTGACAGTTCTATGTATTAATAAATACTTAAAAAATTTTTTTTTGATGAATTATCCCATCCACTTGAAAGAAAATGAAGTTAATCGGAAATTAACTTGCGTTTAACTTTTCGTTCCCATCCCGGCCAATAGAGGGCTGCACCAGTCTACAAAACAAAATTAACTGAAAATGAATTCAATCCTGCTTAAAGATGGCTAAAAGTATTTTAAAAAATGCAATGTCATCGTGTTCTGAGCTATTCTAAAAGTTTCAAATGTCTAGCTAGTCGGGAAGTTAGTTAATCGATTTCAAGATTTGTACTGGACAAACACACACACAAACAAGAAAGCAAGTTAATAAAAACATGGTTAAAATACAATTTTTTAAGAATTTATAAGGGGTTTAAAAAAAACACCACTGGAATCATAAGGTCTAGGAAGCTTAAAAATTTCAGTGGTGGTTCCTATTAAGCCCTAGGAACTCACTAAGGATTTTTCGTTTTAAATACAAATTTTAAGGAGGTTAAAAAGGGCTTAATCCACCCTCCACCGCAAAAAAACATTCTCTCTGTAACTTATTGGCCTATGAAGCAAAAATTTTGTTACGTGGTTCCACTAACGCTCCACCTGCTCCCCAAGAAAGATTTTTTAAAACAAATTCAACCTTTAAGGTTATTATAATAGGAGCTTAACCCCCCACAATAAAATAAAATTTAAAATTTATATTTAACTAGATGTATTACCCGGCTTCGCTCGGGATTCAGTTTCTGTTATTATTTTTTTTTAATGATTAGCCTCATGTTGTGATGTTCTAAAGTTTTCGCTAAAATTCTTTTGCGGTAGCAAATAGCATTAATTTGTTGTCGGTGCTGTCGTTGTTCTTCGCTTTCCTCTCCTTTCGATGTTGAAGCTCGAAGACGATCGTATGTTCGACGCGCTAAAAGTTTCTTCATCAGTCTCACTGCTTCGGATCACTACAATTCGAATTCTGTTGCCTTCGAGCTCTTGGGAATGTTTTTTCTTCAGATTCTTGTGTGCGTCTAACTGCATTTCGAATTCTGTTGGCTTCGAGCTCTTGGGAATGTTTTTTCTTCAGATTCTTGTGTTCGTCTAACTGCATTTCGAATTCTGTTGGCTTCGAGCTCTTGGGAATGTTTTTTCTTCAGATTCTTGTGTTCGTCTAACTGCATTTCGAATTCTGTTGGCTTCGAGCTCTTGGGAATGTTTTTTCTTCAGATTCTTGTGTGCGTCTAACTGCATTTCGAATTCTGTTGGCTTCGCTCTCTCCTGTTTTTTTTTCATCACATTGCTAATTTTCAACAATTTTTGACATTTTGCCCTTACTTCTGCAGGATTAAAAGTTGCTCTCCTCTTTTTGGGCATTTTAAAGCATTAATTTACAGCTAGTCAATAACGTTTGAATGGATTTATCTCTATATATATAAAACAGTTCCGTAACTGACTCACTGACTGACATACAACGCACAGACCAAACCGCTGAAATTTTGCATGGCGATTCTTCTTATAGTGTAGGGGTGCACTAAAAAAGATTTTTCAAAAATTCTTCTTAGATGTTTAAAAACTGAATTTTTCAGCTGTTTTTTAACTCTCTTTAAGTTTGCATTTAAAATAATAGTTTGAGGGTTATAAAATTTATATCACGAGAAAGATCGTAAAAATTCCTTTAAAATGAATTGTTTTTCGAACCTTTACCTCGATTTTCTGACTTTTGGTGAATTTTTAAAGATTAATTTTCAGAATTCAATTTATTAAATGCCGATCACGTGATTTCTTTTTCTGGTACTTTAAATAAATTTATCGTCGCGTGCATAACAACTAAATAGACAAAAAAATATTTTTTTTCTTTCTAATACAGAAGACGATTGGATATTATCAAAAAAAAATAAATATCCCTTACGACTTTTTTTGTAAATAAATAAATAAATATATATATATATATATATATATATATATATTTCATCAATTGTATACATTGATCGTCGCATTTATTATAAATATATATATATATTTACAGTGGCGTAGCGAGAGGGAGCCAAGGGGTCTATCATGCCCCGGGCACCACTTGCAGAGGGGCGCCAAATGGTACCCAAGACCATTGGACCCTTTGGTCTCCAAGACCATGAGGGGCGCCAAAAAGGTATCGTGCCCCGGGCACCAGTTATGCTCGCTACACCACTGTATATTTATTATTATTTTTTGGCATAAATTGCATGCATTGACCGTTGTATTTAATTCGAATGTACTCCGTAGCGAAGAGCGGGTTTTCAGCTAGTAGATGTATATATAGAAGATGGGGTCTAGCACGAAGCAAACAGAAGGGAATTGAAGGCAGTACAGAGCGGGGGCTCTCGGGTGTGCGAAAGTTGAAGGAATGAGAAGCTACGGGAAAGACCCGACATTCGAGCTTAGCAGAGTGCTGGAGTGCTAAAGGGGAAGAATTAGTCCTACAACGGACAGACGGTCCAGTGGTAGGGAAAGCTCCCATGTGAAATGGTTGCGAATGCTGCACCAAACAACTGGTTTAGGTGTGAGAGGGAGTCTGAGTGACTTCAAGAAGCCCAAGCTTGTTGAGCGCTTGGCAGCATTATCATTATCTTAATAGGTTAAGTTTTATTTGTAATTGTGGTGTCAACGTAATAAATGCTTTCTTATTGTTATTGAGAGACTTTTTATGAGTCATCCTGAATTTCACGACCTATTGAAGTGTCAGTTTATTGCATTAAGATTCGAGAAGCAAACCCACTAACTACAGAGCGCACATATATAAACAGTGAAATGTCTCTATGGCGGCTACTCCTCTAATAGGCCATATTTTGTTTTAGACTGATTCAAGACTCCATAGAGTCAGCCAGTGTTATGGAGGAAACCTCTTTTCGACGGTCACCCCTACAATCAGCCACAATTTTTTAACCATTGCTGGGCAATTTTTATTAAACTGACACTACTCAGAGCCACCTGTAGCGTGATTTATCAGCCGGAATTCCCCCAAAATTGATAGAGGGAGTAAGGACGACATGGGAAAGAGTTTCCATGAAACAAAATAGTTCCAAAAGTCGCCGATAGGGGAAGGTATGGCGCTGTTGTTGTCGGCGTACAAGAGAATTTACATGAAACGTAAGTAAAACATCAAAATGCAAATTCATGACTACGTAGTAGACAGCAGCGCCCGTATTTTGGGCTATAAAGATCGGCGCGGAATCAGTTGCGCCATCGTTTTACAGAAGAAAGGATCATCAGTCGCTTTTTTCCACTTGAATGGCCACCTCGCTTCCCGGACCTAACCCATGTGATTTCTTTCTGTGGGGTTATTTAAAGTCCAATGTGTATCTCGGTGGAGTCTCTAACTTGGCGGCCCTAAAGGTCAACATATCCCGAACTGTGATGAACATTCGTGGTGACATGTTACGCTCGACCGTCGAGAACGTGTTCAGGATGTGTCATCCACCAGGACTGTGGTCACATTGAAGGAGTGAGAAGTGGATTTGCTGCATAAAGCATCGTTCCAGTGAAATTTTTTTTTTATCATTTCTCTGCTTAATACAACTTTTTCGGTATTCACCCCTTCCTTATCTTTATAGCCCGAAATACTGGGGCGGCTGTCGACTACGTAGTCATGAATTTGCATTTTGATGTTTCGCTTGCGTTTTGTGCAAATTCTCGGGTGCGCCGACAACAACAGAGCCATATCTTCCCCTATCGGCGACTTTTGGAACTTTTTTTTCGCGGAAACTCTTTCCCATATCGTCCTTAGTCGCTCTATCAATTTTAGTGGAAATCTGGATGATAGATCGTGCTACAGATGGCTCTGAGTTAGTGTCAGTTTAATAAAAATCACCCTATATATATATATATATATATATATATATATATATATATATTGTCACATCGTGGACATCTGCACTCCTTATTTCGACTCAGCCGGTGGAATTGATGAGTTTTCCACATGTGTTGCAGGCACATCAAAAGGAACGCTAATGTGCAAAAGTCGCCAAATAACCATTCTTTTCTTCTTCCCGCAGTCAGCACATATGTTTAAACTATCCATTAAACTAACAATGAAGTATGTCCCGGGCCCAAATGAATTTCAGGTTTCCTTGAAAGGGTCGGCACGAGCGGAAGTGACCTCCATCGGCCCGGAAGTCAAGGTTGTTCCAGCAATTCGTGGAGTCTTCTAGATTCTTCTAGAAAGATTGGAAAAAAAGGATAAAAGGACTCCCCTTCTTTGTCTGGGGGGCTTTTTAGCTGATCGACTGGTGTGAGACCGACAGCGCTGGAGTGCGCCGGGTCTGTGATTAATCTTATGAGAGATTGCACGGGTTTGCTCGGAACAGAGACCGTGGATAAGGATATTTGGCTTGTGTTAGCCAGGGAAATTCTTGTAATAAATGATGTTTTGTAAATATATTAAGGTTTAATAAAACCTTTGTACATATGTAAACAAGTTTCCTTCTCAAATTATTCCGTTTCGTGTTTTAACTTGTTTCACGAAGTTGGTTATGGATCGCTATGGGCCACATTACCATAGCTGGTGGCAGCGGTGGGATTATTCCAGAGAAAATTGGAATTGGAGTCCACGTAGGACGGTGCGTCTGCAGTTCCAGAGGATCGAGGAGTGGAGTCTTCACTGATCGGGGAGCAGCACGGAGACTAGGATAGAAGCAAGACCGAGCAGCCTAAAAAGAGGACACCTTGGAGAGAAAGTCAATCAGCGGGTCGAGCTGGATGCAACGAATAAGAAGGTGAGTCCATTCGAAAATCTTTTTAGAGAGGTCTGAGTTTAAGTCGCCAGGCGCGTGAAATAAAAAATTAGTTTGGGAAAACTAAAAATCCCTTAGGGGAAGATAGAATTTTGATTAGTGGTAATCAAGGTATGTGTGAGTAATCCATACGGAATCTCACAGCACGTTTGTGCAGAAAGAGAAAAACGGTACTCAGTTTGGGAGACGTTGTTTGAATTGTGCTATAAAAATATTTATAGGTGTATAGTGTAATATATGTTCTAGTGTGATATATGTTATAGTGTGATTTTGGTTCTATATTTTAGACGTATTGGTAGAAGGTGATATATGCCTAAATTTTTAAAGTGCTAGGATATTGTATATGTGTAGCTAGTGTATTCTAGACCGGGAAAATTGTGTTACGGTACTAGGGGTGACCGGTTAGGTTAATACAAAAAAAATAAAAATGGAAGCTTTTCTGTGCAAACAGACTAAAAATGTTCTCTTGGCTTTGGCCGAGGAATTTGATACTGAGGTTTCGGTAAACGACAAAAAGTTAGCGCTTGCAAAGAAAATTATGGGGGCATCCGATTTCAAAGAAAATGTAATTGAAGCATTTATAGAATCGATAATAGAACAGCAAGAGGCTGATAGGCGTCGTGAGAAAGAACAGCAAGAGGCTTATAGGCAACAGCTGGAGGATGATAGGCGGTTTGAGTTGGAAAAAATGCGCATCCAGGGTACTGTCGAAACGAGCAGTGTAAGCTCGAACGACTCTAACTTAGAGACAGATAGAGGTTTTCGAACCAGTTTGAGAGATTTGGTCCCCAAATTTGACCCCCTCTCAGGAGATATAACGCTGTTCCTTATGCTTTTCGAAAGACAAGCGGAAAAAAACAAAGGTGCCCTCTATCCATTGGGTCAGTCAATTGATCCCGCTATTACCGGTTGAAATATCAGAAATTATTGTGAAGGAACCGGGAGAAAAAGGGGATGATTACCCTCACATAAAATCGCTGTTATTAAAACGGTTCAGACTAGGCACGGGTGCTTTGCGTGCCAAGTTCCTAACCCATCAAAGGAAACCGGGAGCATTGTGGTCCGACCTAGCTTATGAGTTAAAAGGATATTTGGAAAATTGGCTTGAGTCAGTGAACGTTAGCGATTTTGAGGCTTTGAAAGAGCTAATGGTCACGGAACAAATTAAAAAACGCGTCCCGATGGAAATTAGGGAAAAATATGTAGAAGATTGGGACGAGTTGAGGAATGTATCTATAATCACGGATAAATGCGACAAATATGAAAGCGTACACTATAATGGAAAAAAAACCGGGCCAGGAAAAAACAAAAGGTCAGACTTACGGCAAAAATAAAGACGAGAGTAAATCTAAATCAGAGGTAGGAAATAAAAATGAGGAAACGAGTAACACGAATTGGCGAAAAGAGCAGTCATATGAGAGGAAGAAGGCTTTGACTTGTTATTTTTGCGGGGAAAATGGGCATTTCAAGAATGAGTGCCCGAAATACCAAAAAAATTCAACGAAAGGCGAAGTAATTAACCACGTCGTGACGGGGGTAGATCTAAGCAGTTGCTTTAATCCTTACTTGAAAAAGGCGGTAATCAACGGTGTACCCAGACAATATTTGAGGGACACGGGGGCGGAAATTGATCTATGTGATAGGTCATGGGTGACGAATGAGGACCTGATAGGAGAAGGCATTTGGGTAAGACAACCTCTGGACGATAAATGTATTCGTTTGCCTTTGGCTTGGGTTCAAATTGAGAGTGATTTTGGGAGCGTCTGGACAAAAGCGGCGGTCAAACCGAACGGGGTTGACCAGGGTTATTATCTGCTGGGAAACAAGACCGCTGAGTTAATTGAGAAAAAATTAAATAGTGCTCCAATAAATGCGGTTTTTACGCGGAGCCCAGCTAAAGAGACTGAACAAAACATGGTCAAAGCGAGCCCGACAATAGAGGAGTCTAAAAAGGAAGTTTTTCTAAACGGCCCCTATTCAGAGTCTCCGTTAGTTGAAATCCCCGAGGATTTAGCGCGGGAACCAGAGGAATGTCACACGTTAGCTGTCATACGAGAAAAGGTAAAGACAGGTGACCCGGGGGAATTCCCGAGGGAGAAAGGTAGACTCGCGCGGGTTACAAAGTCGAAACAGGGGGACTCGGAGGTATTATTAGAAAAAATCTGGCAGTTTGGTCTGGTTAAAATGAATGTAGAAAATAGAAGGACAGCGAGCCTGATTAGATACAGTTGGACAGGGAGGTTACCCAAGGTTGGGAAACTCAGGGCTAATGTACTAAAACGGGAATTACTTCTGGTAGCATTTAGGACGCCGAATTGCGTAAGGCATAGAAAAAAGGCTGGAAGCCAGGGTTTTGTAAAATTTAAGAGGAAATTTAGGGGAAGAAAGTATTCCGTTAAATTCAAAATAAAAACGTGTAAGAAATACTCGGGAAGGCAACCTAGAAATTTCGGAAGACTGAGACAAAACCGAAAATTGAAAATTTTCGCGAGGGCGAAGATTATTGGACTCTGGACATTGGGAGATTCTGGACAGGTTGATTTTAGGAGGCCGAATGAAAGGGTTACCATGAAAATACAGCGTAAGCGAGATGCTTCGAGGAGGATTAATTCCAAAATTAAAGGAATAAAATTGTGTGAAAATGATGAACCGAGTCAGTCATCTCGGGAAATCGAACGTTAAGTTCAGAGAGTTATCTGAATATTATGTATGTACATATTTTTGGTATGAAATGTGAGTTATAATTGTATGAAATTTGGTATTGTTGTAATTGCATAATTTAGAAAATTAATGTTATTAAATTATAGTGATGAAATGTATTAAATTGGTTGTGAGTGTGAATACCTAGTTAAGAATTGAATGTGTTCTATTGTAATGAAGTGTATTACGTTAGGTATGATGGTAAATTCGTAACCTAAGAATGGAGAAATTAATCCATTGTGATGAAATCTTAGTAATTAATTTTTAATTTGTTTGTGCATCCATAAGTAAGTGGACCAATTAATTTTGATTATTTGATTATGGAAATTATTTAAAGATTTGTATTGCGTTTCACAGTGAAAATTAGTTTAGGTTTTTTTTTAATTTGTTAGTATTTTAGGTCTAATAGTATGATTGTTTCTGTTCCGTGAATAGAATGTGAGGCGGTTTTGCCTATTGTCATGTCTGGTTCAGGTTGAACGGACAAAGGAAAGTCCAAATGAATTGTGTAAATTCTAGTGGTTGTGTCAGTTGTGAACCAACGACTAAATGGAAAAATTTAAGAAAACTGTGAGTCGTTTGACGAGCAGGTTGTAAGTTATCATTGTGTCGAATTTTTAGGGTGAAGTTTTAAGTACTATTGTTAAAGGTGCTAAGTTGTAAACTGATTATGTGTAAAATGATTGGAATTTTTAGCATGTCAATAAGTATAAAGTGACTGTATGTTTTTATATAAGTATGGTAGCGGTGTTTTAATCTCATGTTTTAAGAAGTTGTGAGTAGAAGTTATTTCAGTGTATAATTGTGTTTATTCTTTTTGTAACCGCTATAAAATGTTTCTGATGTGTCAACATAATGTGTAGAGACGAAGGTTTGACTGGTAGGCTCTCGAACTGAGTACTAAGAAGGGGTTGGTGTTAGAGTTTCGAGTGCGCAGTAGGTCTGGTATTAAGCCATTAAGATAGGGCTCAAATAAGCCATTGTGTGAAAGACCTCTCCGAAGGATTACCTCGTTTGGACGTACACCTGTGACTTTAGTCTTTTTAAAATATAAAAAGACTTGATGGGAGGAGGAGCTGTCACATCGTGGACATCGGCACTCCTTATTTCGACTCAGCCGGTGGAATTGATGAGTTTTCCACATGTGTTGCAGGCACATCAAAAGGAACGCTAATGTGCAAAAGTCGCCAAATAACCATTCTTTTCTTCTTCCCGCAGTCAGCACATATGTTTAAACTATCCATTAAACTAACAATGAAGTATGTCCCGGGCCCAAATGAATTTCAGGTTTCCTTGAAAGGGTCGGCACGAGCGGAAGTGACCTCCATCGGCCCGGAAGTCAAGGTTGTTCCAGCAATTCGTGGAGTCTTCTAGATTCTTCTAGAAAGATTGGAAAAAAAAGGATAAAAGGACTCCCCTTCTTTGTCTGGGGGGGGCTTTTTAGCTGATCGACTGGTGTGAGACCGACAGCGCTGGAGTGCGCCGGGTCTGTGATTAATCTTATGAGAGATTGCACGGGTTTGCTCGGAACAGAGACCGTGGATAAGGATATTTGGCTTGTGTTAGCCAGGGAAATTCTTGTAATAAATGATGTTTTGTAAATATATTAAGGTTTAATAAAACCTTTGTACATATGTAAACAAGTTTCCTTCTCAAATTATTCCGTTTCGTGTTTTAACTTGTTTCACGAAGTTGGTTATGGATCGCTATGGGCCACATTACCATAGCTGGTGGCAGCGGTGGGATTATTCCAGAGAAAATTGGAATTGGAGTCCACGTAGGACGGTGCGTCTGCAGTTCCAGAGGATCGAGGAGTGGAGTCTTCACTGATCGGGGAGCAGCACGGAGACTAGGATAGAAGCAAGACCGAGCAGCCTAAAAAGAGGACACCTTGGAGAGAAAGTCAATCAGCGGGTCGAGCTGGATGCAACGAATAAGAAGGTGAGTCCATTCGAAAATCTTTTTAGAGAGGTCTGAGTTTAAGTCGCCAGGCGCGTGAAATAAAAAATTAGTTTGGGAAAACTAAAAATCCCTTAGGGGAAGATAGAATTTTGATTAGTGGTAATCAAGGTATGTGTGAGTAATCCATACGGAATCTCACAGCACGTTTGTGCAGAAAGAGAAAAACGGTACTCAGTTTGGGAGACGTTGTTTGAATTGTGCTATAAAAATATTTATAGGTGTATAGTGTAATATATGTTCTAGTGTGATATATGTTATAGTGTGATTTTGGTTCTATATTTTAGACGTATTGGTAGAAGGTGATATATGCCTAAATTTTTAAAGTGCTAGGATATTGTATATGTGTAGCTAGTGTATTCTAGACCGGGAAAATTGTGTTACGGTACTAGGGGTGACCGGTTAGGTTAATACAAAAAAAATAAAAATGGAAGCTTTTCTGTGCAAACAGACTAAAAATGTTCTCTTGGCTTTGGCCGAGGAATTTGATACTGAGGTTTCGGTAAACGACAAAAAGTTAGCGCTTGCAAAGAAAATTATGGGGGCATCCGATTTCAAAGAAAATGTAATTGAAGCATTTATAGAATCGATAATAGAACAGCAAGAGGCTGATAGGCGTCGTGAGAAAGAACAGCAAGAGGCTTATAGGCAACAGCTGGAGGATGATAGGCGGTTTGAGTTGGAAAAAATGCGCATCCAGGGTACTGTCGAAACGAGCAGTGTAAGCTCGAACGACTCTAACTTAGAGACAGATAGAGGTTTTCGAACCAGTTTGAGAGATTTGGTCCCCAAATTTGACCCCCTCTCAGGAGATATAACGCTGTTCCTTATGCTTTTCGAAAGACAAGCGGAAAAAACAAAGGTGCCCTCTATCCATTGGGTCAGTCAATTGATCCCGCTATTACCGGTTGAAATATCAGAAATTATTGTGAAGGAACCGGGAGAAAAAGGGGATGATTACCCTCACATAAAATCGCTGTTATTAAAACGGTTCAGACTAGGCACGGGTGCTTTGCGTGCCAAGTTCCTAACCCATCAAAGGAAACCGGGAGCATTGTGGTCCGACCTAGCTTATGAGTTAAAAGGATATTTGGAAAATTGGCTTGAGTCAGTGAACGTTAGCGATTTTGAGGCTTTGAAAGAGCTAATGGTCACGGAACAAATTAAAAAACGCGTCCCGATGGAAATTAGGGAAAAATATGTAGAAGATTGGGACGAGTTGAGGAATGTATCTATAATCACGGATAAATGCGACAAATATGAAAGCGTACACTATAATGGAAAAAAACCGGGCCAGGAAAAAACAAAAGGTCAGACTTACGGCAAAAATAAAGACGAGAGTAAATCTAAATCAGAGGTAGGAAATAAAAATGAGGAAACGAGTAACACGAATTGGCGAAAAGAGCAGTCATATGAGAGGAAGAAGGCTTTGACTTGTTATTTTTGCGGGGAAAATGGGCATTTCAAGAATGAGTGCCCGAAATACCAAAAAAATTCAACGAAAGGCGAAGTAATTAACCACGTCGTGACGGGGGTAGATCTAAGCAGTTGCTTTAATCCTTACTTGAAAAAGGCGGTAATCAACGGTGTACCCAGACAATATTTGAGGGACACGGGGGCGGAAATTGATCTATGTGATAGGTCATGGGTGACGAATGAGGACCTGATAGGAGAAGGCATTTGGGTAAGACAACCTCTGGACGATAAATGTATTCGTTTGCCTTTGGCTTGGGTTCAAATTGAGAGTGATTTTGGGAGCGTCTGGACAAAAGCGGCGGTCAAACCGAACGGGGTTGACCAGGGTTATTATCTGCTGGGAAACAAGACCGCTGAGTTAATTGAGAAAAAATTAAATAGTGCTCCAATAAATGCGGTTTTTACGCGGAGCCCAGCTAAAGAGACTGAACAAAACATGGTCAAAGCGAGCCCGACAATAGAGGAGTCTAAAAAGGAAGTTTTTCTAAACGGCCCCTATTCAGAGTCTCCGTTAGTTGAAATCCCCGAGGATTTAGCGCGGGAACCAGAGGAATGTCACACGTTAGCTGTCATACGAGAAAAGGTAAAGACAGGTGACCCGGGGGAATTCCCGAGGGAGAAAGGTAGACTCGCGCGGGTTACAAAGTCGAAACAGGGGGACTCGGAGGTATTATTAGAAAAAATCTGGCAGTTTGGTCTGGTTAAAATGAATGTAGAAAATAGAAGGACAGCGAGCCTGATTAGATACAGTTGGACAGGGAGGTTACCCAAGGTTGGGAAACTCAGGGCTAATGTACTAAAACGGGAATTACTTCTGGTAGCATTTAGGACGCCGAATTGCGTAAGGCATAGAAAAAAGGCTGGAAGCCAGGGTTTTGTAAAATTTAAGAGGAAATTTAGGGGAAGAAAGTATTCCGTTAAATTCAAAATAAAAACGTGTAAGAAATACTCGGGAAGGCAACCTAGAAATTTCGGAAGACTGAGACAAAACCGAAAATTGAAAATTTTCGCGAGGGCGAAGATTATTGGACTCTGGACATTGGGAGATTCTGGACAGGTTGATTTTAGGAGGCCGAATGAAAGGGTTACCATGAAAATACAGCGTAAGCGAGATGCTTCGAGGAGGATTAATTCCAAAATTAAAGGAATAAAATTGTGTGAAAATGATGAACCGAGTCAGTCATCTCGGGAAATCGAACGTTAAGTTCAGAGAGTTATCTGAATATTATGTATGTACATATTTTTGGTATGAAATGTGAGTTATAATTGTATGAAATTTGGTATTGTTGTAATTGCATAATTTAGAAAATTAATGTTATTAAATTATAGTGATGAAATGTATTAAATTGGTTGTGAGTGTGAATACCTAGTTAAGAATTGAATGTGTTCTATTGTAATGAAGTGTATTACGTTAGGTATGATGGTAAATTCGTAACCTAAGAATGGAGAAATTAATCCATTGTGATGAAATCTTAGTAATTAATTTTTAATTTGTTTGTGCATCCATAAGTAAGTGGACCAATTAATTTTGATTATTTGATTATGGAAATTATTTAAAGATTTGTATTGCGTTTCACAGTGAAAATTAGTTTAGGTTTTTTTTTAATTTGTTAGTATTTTAGGTCTAATAGTATGATTGTTTCTGTTCCGTGAATAGAATGTGAGGCGGTTTTGCCTATTGTCATGTCTGGTTCAGGTTGAACGGACAAAGGAAAGTCCAAATGAATTGTGTAAATTCTAGTGGTTGTGTCAGTTGTGAACCAACGACTAAATGGAAAAATTTAAGAAAACTGTGAGTCGTTTGACGAGCAGGTTGTAAGTTATCATTGTGTCGAATTTTTAGGGTGAAGTTTTAAGTACTATTGTTAAAGGTGCTAAGTTGTAAACTGATTATGTGTAAAATGATTGGAATTTTTAGCATGTCAATAAGTATAAAGTGACTGTATGTTTTTATATAAGTATGGTAGCGGTGTTTTAATCTCATGTTTTAAGAAGTTGTGAGTAGAAGTTATTTCAGTGTATAATTGTGTTTATTCTTTTTGTAACCGCTATAAAATGTTTCTGATGTGTCAACATAATGTGTAGAGACGAAGGTTTGACTGGTAGGCTCTCGAACTGAGTACTAAGAAGGGGTTGGTGTTAGAGTTTCGAGTGCGCAGTAGGTCTGGTATTAAGCCATTAAGATAGGGCTCAAATAAGCCATTGTGTGAAAGACCTCTCCGAAGGATTACCTCGTTTGGACGTACACCTGTGACTTTAGTCTTTTTAAAATATAAAAAGACTTGATGGGAGGAGGAGCTGTCACATCGTGGACATCGGCACTCCTTATTTCGACTCAGCCGGTGGAATTGATGAGTTTTCCACATGTGTTGCAGGCACATCAAAAGGAACGCTAATGTGCAAAAGTCGCCAAATAACCATTCTTTTCTTCTTCCCGCAGTCAGCACATATGTTTAAACTATCCATTAAACTAACAATGAAGTATGTCCCGGGCCCAAATGAATTTCAGGTTTCCTTGAAAGGGTCGGCACGAGCGGAAGTGACCTCCATCGGCCCGGAAGTCAAGGTTGTTCCAGCAATTCGTGGAGTCTTCTAGATTCTTCTAGAAAGATTGGAAAAAAAGGATAAAAGGACTCCCCTTCTTTGTCTGGGGGGCTTTTTAGCTGATCGACTGGTGTGAGACCGACAGCGCTGGAGTGCGCCGGGTCTGTGATTAATCTTATGAGAGATTGCACGGGTTTGCTCGGAACAGAGACCGTGGATAAGGATATTTGGCTTGTGTTAGCCAGGGAAATTCTTGTAATAAATGATGTTTTGTAAATATATTAAGGTTTAATAAAACCTTTGTACATATGTAAACAAGTTTCCTTCTCAAATTATTCCGTTTCGTGTTTTAACTTGTTTCACGAAGTTGGTTATGGATCGCTATGGGCCACATTACCATAATATATATATATATACTAGCTGAAAACCCGCACTTCGTTACGGAATACATTCAAATTAAATACAACGGTCAATGTATGCAATTAATATATATATATATATATAAATATATATATATATATATATACACTCATGGACAAAAAAATTAGCGCACCAAGAAATAATTGCGGGATCGTAACGAAACTTGCAATGAAGGTACATGTCGGGGAGATATGCAAATGATTAGAAATGCAGCGTGATTGCGCATTACGTATAGCCGGTAGAGGGCGTTGAACATCGTACTCTGTGGAGTATAAAACAGGTAACCAAAGCTTGTTTGAGTGTGCTGAATCATTTATAAAGGAAGAGCTGAGATAGACATGCCATTACGCCGTGTTCGAAGACAATATAAGCAGTTGTCGCAGTTTGAGAGGGGGAGAACCGTCGGGATGATGGAAGCTGGGTGGTCAGCTAGGCGAGTAGCTCGTCAATTAGGCCGCTCTGATTGTGTTGTGAGGAGGTGTTGGGACCAGTGGACCCGAGAGATGGCATGTACACGAAGACCAGGCTCAGGACGCCCTCGACAGACCAGTCGTCGAGAAGACCGCCACATCGTAAGAAATGCACGCGTACAGCCAACTGATTCATCGGCCGCCATCCAGGCACAGGTAGCACCTTCACTAGGGACCTCTGTGTCTTCTCGAACCATACGGAGGCGCCTGGCTGAAGGACAGTTGGTATCGCGGCGCCCATTACGTGTGCTGCCCTTGACGCCCACCCATCGACGCCTCCGTTTGGAGTTTTGCCGCGCACGAGGAAACTGGACTGCAGCGGAATGGAACCAGGTCGTCTTTAGCGACGGAATCCAGATTCAATCTCGGCAGTGATGACAATCGTGTTCGTGTGTGGAGAGCCCGTGGTGAACGCTTCAATCCTGCCTTTGCTGTACAGCGACACATCGCTCCCACAGCTGGTGTGATGGTATGGGGTGCCATTGCCTACAATACACGGTCACCCCTAGTATTGTTCCGTGGCACCATGACAGCCCAGCGGTATGTTCATGAAATGCTGCAACCACATGTGTTGCCACTCATGCAACGGCTCGCAGGAGCCATTTTTCAACAAGACAATGCTCGGCCTCATACGGCAAGGGTGTCACAAGACTGTCTCCGCACTGTTACTACCCTTCCTTGGCCTGCCCTATCCCCAGATTTGTCTCCAATCGAGCATATCTGGGATCATTTGGGACGACGAGTTGGGCATCCCGCGAGTTTGAACGAACTAGAGGCAAGGTTACAGCAAATATGGAACGAAATGTCTCAAGACATCATACAGAACTTGTATGACTCAATGCCCGATCCTATCGCATCGTGCATTCGCGCTACAGGGGGTCCAACGGAGTATTAACTCCTCCGTTCTTTTGCCTTTTTCTCTGAAATAAATTACCCTTTTTCTTTGATTTTCTTATCATTTACTTATATCGAAGTAGTCATTACGTATGTAAAATTTCGTTTCATTTTGACGACTTCTTCTTGGTGCGCTAATTTTTTTGTCCATGAGTGTATATATATATTTATAATGGTCAATGTATGCCAAAAAATAAATAAATAAATATATATATATTTATAGTAAATACGACGATCAATGTATACAATTGATGTAAAAAAAACAAAAAAATATATTTATAAAAAAATCGTAAGGGATATTTTTATAGACAAAATAATGTAGAAGAAAATATTCAAATTAAATGTAATAGGACATGATAAAGAAAAAGAATATAGTACAGTTAATATAGTACAGTTTAAGGAACATAGTATCTTTTATTGTATTTTAATATTTTTTGGATAATGTCCAATCGTCTGCCGCATTAGGAAGAAAAAAATATTTTTTTGTCTATTTAGTTGTTATGCACGTGACGATAAATTTATTTAAAGCACCAGAAAAAGAAATCACGTGATCGGCATTTAATAAATTAAATTCTAAAAATGAATCTTTCAAAATTCCCCAAAAATCAGAAAATGGAGGTAAAGATTCGAAAAAGATCTCCTTTTAGAGGAATTTTTAGGATCTTTCGCGTGATATAAATTTTATAACCCCCAGATTATTATTTTAAATCAAACTTTAAAAAAACTTACTAAAACAGCTTAAAAATTTAATTTAAAAAATCTAAGAAGAATTTTAAAAAAAACTTTCTTAGTGCACCCCTACACTATAAGAAGAATCGCCATGCAAAGTTTCAGCCCTTTAGGTCCAGCGGTATGGTTTGTGCGTTGTATTTCAGTGAGTCAGTGAGTCAGTGAGTCAGTCAGTTGAAGAACTGTTTTATATATATAGATATGCATTGTTCGGAAGGCTATATACGATGGATGCTTCTTAGTCTACCAGACTTTTTGACGCAGCATTTTTTATTACGAAGAAAATACCTTATTATTATTTTCTTTGTATGTATTAAAAAAGCAACTCCAATTGAATTTTTTTTCCTCATATTTATTTTACGAAGTTGCAAACCGCCTGCCAGAGTTGTGGCAACAACCGATACACAAAACTCACGACTCGGAAGAGGGGAAATGGGAACAAACACTCCGATAAATGCCATCCAGTTCTGTAATGGCGCAATCGTGAAGTTTCATAAAGGTGGCTCAAATCACATTTTGTCGCCATCACTTCCTCCATTTCCCCTTTTGACAACTGCACCGTAGCAAAGGATTTCCTGATACTTCCGGTCTTTGATACCTGTCTCTCCGCCATTTACGTACACCCACCCCGCCCCACGCTGCGATGACGTCAATGGCAGCCTTCGAACCGGCCCTTTGAGTGGGGTTCTATAAAGAAGCCGAAAGAAGCTTTTAGAAAACATAAAAATTGAGGCTATCACCGAAGAAAAAGAATGTGGAGAAAGGCATTGCCCAGAGGCACTTTAGCTCTTTATTTATCTCAGAAAACGAGACAGAAACCGTGCTGGCCTGGAAAGACAAAAAGATCGTTTCTTGCACGCATTCTTTTGCTTCATAAAGGGTCTTGAATTCGCTCTTTCTTGCTTATTCTCGCGGTGAGTTCAACGGAATAATAATGCTCACCCTGACAAACATCCCGAGTATAAATCGTTGCGTTCCCCGAAAGGTTTATAACCCCTTCGTCAGGAATGGTGAGGACGAATTAATTGGTTGTTATGTATTATAACCGAAACCTGGTTGCTTGGCGAGAAATCGCCGAATATACACGCCAGTCCCGTTCCCAGCCATTATTTTTGTACCCAGATGGCAAAATGTAATAAGAAATTTACGTCACAGCAATTCTATGATTCAAGATGTCATGGAAAATCAGTAATTTGTTTTACATGAGCAAACAGGGTACCAATGTTCTGAAAAATAGCTGGCTATTACACTCATGTCCATAATTTAAGGATAATTCAGAATCACACGGAAATCGAACTCTAAAGTAAAAATTTCACCTGTAGAATTATCACACACATCTTCAAGAATAATAGGCAAATTACAGAAAGCCACCAGATGACGCCGATAGTACGTCACAATGACAAGAGTGTAAGAGAGGGGTATATAAGGAATGGTGCAAAGAAGTAAAACTGTTCACAAGCGTTCTGTAAGCCGCTGAGTGTCATAACCGAATAGTTTTGACACAGAGGACGCATGTGGATGATTTTTTACGTGGTAGAATTATCGGCCGCCTTGAATGTGGGCGTACTCAGATGGAAGTATCCGAGGAACTTGGAATTGCCCAAAGTGGCATCTCTAGGCTTTGGCAACGATTCCAAGATGATGGAAATGTCAGCAAATGTTACAGTACAGGTCGCCCCCGAGTTACAACGCCGAATGAAGACCGGTATTTGGCAGTAACTGCCAAAAGAAACAGACGGGGCTCAGCATCCGACCTGTCTCGTCAGTTATCTACAGCCACGGGTACAACAGTTTCAAGTCAAACCGTGTACAGACATTTGGGAAATATTGGTCTATAGGCTCGCAGGCCAGTCAGATGTGTTCCGCTCACGATAACTCACTGTCGGCAGCGATTAGCCTGGAGTAGAGAACGTGCAATGTGGACATCGTCACAGTGGACTTGTGTGATGTTTTCCGACGAGTCCTGGTTTAGCTTGCAGTCTGATTCACGCAGGACTTTCATATGGAGAACGCCAGGTACCCGTTACCACCAAGAACACATCATTGAACGACACCGTTACGGTGGTGCAGGATTGCTCGTTTGGGGCGGAAATATACTGGGCTCTAGAACAGATCTGCATGTTCAAATCGGAACCATGAACGGCCACATTTATCGGGACATCATTCTGGAACAACATGAACGTTTGTTTAGAGGTGCCATGGGCGCAGAATTTGTGTTTATGGATGACAACGCCCGTCCTCGCCGAGCAAACATCATAAACGAATGCCTTCAATCTGAGGATATCCCCAGTATGGAATGGCCAGCATTCTCACCTGACTTGAATCCGATAGAGCATGTGTGGGGCATGCTTGGCCAACGAGTTGCAGCCCGTCAACCACCTCCTACATGTGTGCCGGAACTTGGAAGAGCATTGCTTGCTGAGTGGAGTAATCTTCCCCAAGATCAGCTCGACAATTTGATGAGCCAAGCTGAAAAAGATGCCAAGCTTCAGTTACAATACGTAGCAATTAATTTCTTTAATTCTTTGAAGTCAGGTTAACAAAGCACGGGTTGCTTCCACATGACGGACACTTAAGAGATTCCTTTTTTTTATACCGAGAAGGTGAAAGTTACCAGGACATGTTTTAAGGTGAATTTTTCCTGAGTGCTCGGTTCGAATCCCGACGAAAGTCCGAAAAAAAGTGGCCATTTTGAGGGGTAGCCGTGGTAAAGCAGTTTCTTCCACAACATAGGTCCTATGCATCTTCAATCGGTTCTGAACAAAATATGGTCGTTTAGAGGGGTGGACATCTAGAGAAATTTCCCTGTATATATGTACTGCTGGCCATTAAAATTGCAACACCAGGAAAGCAAATAACAAAACTTTACTTATTGTACGTATACAGTATAGTAGGAAGAAAACATGATTAAATTTGTAGGCAATTTGGGAGTACACAGGGTCCGAAATTAGTACCACAGCTGCCGCTTCTGGCAGCCAAAACGGCTTTAAGGGGACAATGGACCTTCAAACCTAACTTTTTTTGTTTCGAATGGATTTGCTTGAAATTTGAATTTGTGATTAGTACCATATATATGTAAAAGTGGTAAAAATTTAAAGAGGAAATATTAATAATTTATGAATTAGGAATTATTAATTATATCAAAAATTGGCCTCATTAAAAATGTTCCAGGCGCGTTTCTTTTGCATATAATATGGTAATTTTTATTTGCATGATACCTTGTAGAACTGACAACGAAACTTATTGCTTATTTTAAGCATTCATTAAAAGTATACGGGCGCTTTTTCATTTACCGACACGACAACGACAATATCGACCGATACATAACCCAACGATTAATACGGTATCGTGTTGGCTAGTTAACCGCTTTTTCATTTCAACCGATATCGTTTCCGGAGAACGTTCATTTTCCTGCTCATTTCATTTCTCGACTGCAGTGCGCTTGCGGGTGTTTTATTATGGCTCCTCGCTACAACAAATTGCGGTTATTATATATCTACTATATTTGTGTAGAGAGAAAAGAGAAATACAAAAACGAGTTTGGGTACACGATATAATAAAAGCCAGGTGCATCGAAGGCTCATTTTATACGCTTTTCGAGAAACTTCAGAAGGATCCTACAAGATTTTTTTAACTATTTTGGCATGATCGAGGAAACATTTAATTATATATTGCATCATATTTCCAGTGCCATTGAGAAAAAAGACACTCATTTCAGACTATGCATTCCTCCAATATATATATATATACAAATATATATATATATATACATATATATATATATATATATATATATATATATATATATATATATATATATATATATATATATATATATATATATGTATATATATATATATATATATATATATATATATATATATATATATATATATATATATATATATATATATATATATATATATATATATATATATATATACATATACATATATATATATATATATATATATATATATACATATATATATATATATATATATACTAATAGCAAGAACTTTCTACAGCAATCGTACAAATCAACAGAGCTAGCACCTATGTCGGACGATTCAATAGGATGAACAAGTGCTTTCCGACAGAAATGACCAGATAAACGATATCGGCTTATCGCTGACGACATAATCGGCATCGAATCGGTTGGTGAAAAAGCGCGTAGGTCTATTAATGCATTTTGCCTGCATCGATATCGGCTCACGCAATCGTCTACGATTTATCGTTATCGTGTCGGTAAATGAAAAAGCGCCCTAAAGAGAAAAAATAATAGTAGTGAAAACACCCCTTTTTATTACGAAAAATACCTATAAATCATCTTTTCAAGTAAGAAATTTAAAAATTCTGAGCTACGAAGCATAATTTTTTTCAATAAGATTTGTTTGATATAGTGTTAAGTATACAAAACTTAAATTTCAAACCCATACGATCTTTAGAAATGCGCATGGAGCAGTTTGCATATTCGTACGACACGAAAAATTTTATTTTGAGAAAAACACATTTAAAGTTATTGCTATCAGTAACCACATAATATCTAAATTAAATACAAATGCCTATGACTAGGAAAGTAATCGCAGAAATAAAAAATTCTTGTTGCAACACATTCCTACTCGTCCGTAGTTTCGCAATTCAATAAAATAAAAAGATCGAATTTTTGGAAAAATTTCACTATTTTGAAAGTCCACTGTCCCCTTAAAACCCTTTGAGGGGCGCCGTTTGCACAGTGCAAACGCCTAAAACTAGCCTTTTGTTCACTTGCATTCAATTTATTCCAGTTAAATGATTTGAAAAATGGTTAGTAATGCCATCTGTTATCAGATTAAAGAAGTAAAATCATTTTGCAACCTATAGTTGGAAATTTTTTCAAGATTCAATAGGTCAAAATAATTCGGGAAAAAAATGTGTACCGTGCAATCGGGGGAAGTTGTTGCCCCTGAAAGGGTTAAACCGGCTAAGCATCGAGTCGAACTGGGCTCGGATGACAGATACGTGCAAGTCCTTCCATGCAGCTTCAATTCTATTCCACACTTCACCCATCGCAGCGGCTGGAGAGCGGTGGCGGCCCAGTCTCTCAGCAACCCATGACCAGACGTTTTCAATGGGCGAGAGATCTGGAGAACGCGCTGGCCAGGGCAACAGTCGAACACCCTCTGTGTCGAGGTGTGTCGTGACACGACGGACAACGGGCGGTCTTGCGTTATCTTGCTGAAAGGTGATGTCTCCGAGGCCTCGAAGATAGTTAACATCCATCGGCCTCAAGATCTGAGAAATGTAACGCTGGCTGTTCAGATTACCGACGACGCGAACAAGGGGGCGTCCATTAATTACGTGGGGCGATATTTCGACCCCCTCCTCACTCTGGTGAGATGTCGTGAGATTTGGCTAGACCTCCTCCCCCCCCCCCCCTAATCTCACATGAAAATTTTCAAAATGCGTATTTTCAGTGTAAATACGTTAATCTGTGCTTGGTTGCGTTGGATTTATTTTAAAAAACATAATTTGCTGAATTATTTTTATTTAAGACTAGTTAAGACTAGTATTTGAGACTACTAAGAACGTAGTCTAGAATCACAGTGAGAAAATCGAACACTAAAATACTTAAATAGGAACTACTAAAATTCGTAAAAGAATATTCATTCTAATTCAGTCCACGGGGACTTGTGTGCGGTCTCAAGAGTGACTACTGGAACTATTGTGTAGGATTTAGCCATATTTTAGAGTAGAAACGTGTTTTACTTAATATAACCCAGTTTTCTCGCAATTTTACACTGTTTCTTGCGGAAAAAAAATTACGTGATATTTATCGAAACCCTCCCCCCCCCCCCCACTCTCCCCCGCGTGAGACTGGGTGAGATTCGGCTCGACTCCTTCCCCTCCCCCTAAAAGCGTCACGTAATTAATGGATGCCCCCTTATCAGGTATCTAATTTCAAGCTAATTAATTTACGTGAAATTCTATTTCATTTAATTAATGGACGACCCCCAAGAGGTGTTCGTGTCGTGTCCCCAGTGGCTGCCCCATACCATCACACCAGGTACAGGGCCCGTATGAGGATATCGAACGCGAGCAGACCACGAGCGTTCTCCTGGGTGCCTCCAGACACGGATACGTCCATCATGGTCTATACTTTTCGTACATACATCCATACTTGTCGTTTCCTGACTCACTCAGGATTGTCAGGACGGACATGTTGACACATTTTGTTTACCATGTTTTTATTAACTTACTTTCTTGTTTGTGTGTGTGTTTGTCCAGTACAAGTCTTGCAATCGAGTTTTAACTAACTTCCCCGACTAGCTAGACATTTGAAACTTTCAGAATAGCTCAGAACACGATGACAATGCATTTTTTTAATACTTTTAGCCATCTTTTAAGCAGAATTAAATTCATTTTCAGTTATTTTCAGTTAATTTTGTTTTGTAGACTGGTGCAGCCATCTGTCGGCCGGGACGGGAACGAAAAGTTAAACGCGAGTTAACTTCCAATTAACTTCATTTTCTTTCAAGTGGATGGGATAATTGATCAAAACAATTTTAAAAAAGTATTTATTAATACATAGAATTGTCAAGTTTATAGGATTCAACAGAAAATTTAAAAACATGGTATATAAAAAGTTATTTTTATCTTGCAATTATTGTTTGTTTAAAAATCGAAGTATAAACACTGTAAACATTTTTTTCTTCCTCTGGATGACGTGTGAGCTAGCTTTTTTTTTCTTCCCATTCTCGCTCACTGAACTTTTAAATTTTAAAATCGTCTGCTTTTATTATCCTTCTGTGAATAAATTAATAAGTTTCTTTCTTGGTAACATCCGTGTAGGTGTACATTATTCTTTTTGCATGGAAAATCGATCTGTTTGACTAAAATCTATTTTCTTTTCCCCTGAAGAACATTTTATGAGTGATATTATCCTTTGGTATCCACTTTAGTTTTCCCCCGGCCAAATAGTGTGCACAAAGAGGTTTTGTAACGTAAATATCCCATTTTCCCCGAGTTTGTGTCATACTTCACTTTTAATATTATCTACAATGGTATTTTGACTTGTACATGTCCCCCGTTCCCCTGTTTTGCATTATGCTTCACCTCAAATTTTGTGTCCAAAGGTGTTTTGTAATCTGTTTTGTGTTCTTCATACGCACCATTCTTATTTAATAAATAAATAACTACAAGATAAAAATAACTTTTTATATACCATGTTTTTAATTTTTCTGTTGAATCGTTCGTATAAACTTGACAATTCTATGTATTAATAAATACTTCTTTAAAATTTTTTTTGATGAATTATCCCATCCACTTGAAACAAAATGAAGTTAATTGGAAGTTAACTCGCGTTTAACTTTTCGTTCCCATCCCCGCCGATAGACGGCGGCACCAGTCAGTGGCGTTGCAAAGGGGGGGGGGGGAAGAGGGTCTATCATGCCCCGGGCGCCACTCGCAGAGGGACGCCAATGTAAGATCCATATATTATATTACTATATGTTTTCGAGGTGGATGCCAATATAAGGTCTATATATTATATTACTAAATGTTTTCGAGGTGGATGCCAATATAAGGTCTATATATTATATTACTATATGTTTTTCAGGGGAGGGCCCCAATATAAGGTCTATATATTATATTACTATATGTTTTTCGGGGAGGGAGCCAATATAAGGTATATATATTATATTACTATATTATTTTGTAGGGGGCGCCAATATAAGGTCTATATATTATATTACTATATGTTTTAGGGGAGGGCACCAACATAAGGTCTATATATTATGTTACTATATACTTTTCGGGGGGGAGTGCCAATATAAGGTCTATATATTATGTTATTATATGTTTATCGAGGGCGCCAATATAGGGTCTATATATTATATTACTATATGTTTTTCAGGGGGGGGGTCACAAAGGTATCGTGCCCCGGGCGCCAGTTATGCTCGCTACGCCACTGGCACCGTTCTACAAAACAAAATTAACTGAAAATGAATTCAATCCTGCTTAAAGATGACTAAAAGTATTAAAGTAATGCATTGTCATCGTGTTCTGAGCTATTCTAAAAGTTTCAAATGTCTAGCTAGTCGGGAAGTTAGTTAAAAATCGATTGCAAGATTTGTACTGGACAAACACACACACAAACAAGAGGGTTGATAAAAACATGGTAATAAACAATGGTTACAAATGAACCGGTCCTTCTTTCATCCTACTACAAACCCCCCACCTCGATATAAAATTTTATTCGCATGCGAAATTTTAGCACCGGCCAGTTATGTTATGTTTCCAGATTTGTGTTTGGGGAAGGGTCCAAAGTACTTTATTTTTTCCAAAGTCTGCCCAGCTCGTAGACTGCACCAGGTCCCAAGTAATAAGTATCACTGTGATCTTAATCACTGTGATCTTATAATCACTGTGATCTTAATCTAGACGAGGGGTGGCCAAATCCGGGGGCCACTTGAGAAGAATAGAAATAAGGCCTGGCCAACTGTCGGAACGAATTTTGATGTCCCGCTGCGCTGAAGGCGAAATTACCTTAAAAAATATCAGATTTTAATTTAATTAATTCAAATAAAATTAATTAATCCTTAATTAATTAATTATAAATATTTAAATTTAAATTATTTAAAATACATATAAATAGAATGCAGAACACTCACAAAAAACCGAATTATAAATATAGGAAAAACTGCATCATTAATTTTTCAGAAAATTGCATTCTTGATATAAATGTTTCCTTAGTGAAAAGAAAAAATCGAATTTTAGCGATATCAAAATGTATACATGTTTGCAAAAAAAATGCGAAAATTGCAAAATGCAACGTTGTAAAATCAAATTTTTTTTTTTTTTTTTTTTTTGCAACTAATAACTCCTAAGAAGCAATTTTGAAACGCATTTTTTAAAATCTCTATAATAAAAATACATGCTTATATTACAAAACAAAACATAAAATCAGTTTTCTTGATAATAACAAGTAATGTTAAAAAAAATTTTAAAGTCAATTCCTACTTAGGTCAACAAAGAAAAATTTTATTTCAGTTATTTTTTGGCGGGGAATTGCACTGATATTGGCTCGATTCTGTGAACAGGCGAGAAATTTTTTTCTCCCATATAAAACTAAAATTAATTAATTAAATTTAATGAATGAATTAATATTTGAAAAAACTGTATTAACATCAAGTGTCATCCACTACAAGTTTAAAAAAATGTATTTGAACTTGAGTGGATGAATAAAAAGTATTTTATTAACGATTGAAAATTTGAACAAGATATATAAATATATATAGGAAGAGTGTGAACTAATAGTAGGAATTGAAAAGAGTAGCAATAATTGAATGAAATGCCTTGCGGGTGGGCACTTGATGCAGGAAAGGCGGTAAAATCAACGCTGATTTCGGATATTAAATCACGAGGTAAGAAATTTTTTTTATCTGTGAGACCACTCGTTCCCTTACGCTCAGTGCTTTCGCACACAATTGATGCGGAACATGGAGTAAATGAGTGAAGTATTTCAACAATAGTATAACATTATATTCCTCATCAATTGCTTTAGTGTCGTGGGCCAGTTAAAAATCCTACCGGATCGTCAGTTGGCCATCCCTGGTCTAGATCAGTGGTGCAGACTCTTTGGTCATTCTTTGACTCTGATGACATTTTGAGGCGCCCGCACACGCAGTGAGGCTGGGCACAATCCTTAAATGGAAAAAAAGCCTTCCGAAATGCGATCATTTTAAGTAAGATTGACAGAGTCGTTAACAATTGGTTAACGGATAATTTAAAGTAAACTAATGGCATCCACCGCAGCTCCCGGCGCCAGCAGATGTGCCGGCAACCAAGGGACTGAAAAACCGCAGGATCGTTTTCCACAGTAAGGTTGAACTCTATAGAATCTTCTAGAACTTTCTGAAAGAGGACATATAAGAGGAAGATAGAACGGAGAACTGTGAAATCCCTATGAATGGAGAGATCACTATGAACTGAGGAGAGAGAGGAGCTATGATTGAGACGTGCTTGCTGTTTCTATGCTGGACTGAGATTGAACTGAGTGATGACTCTTTCTCTCTCTGGTTTTCAAGTGATGATTTTTTTTGGAGAAAATGTTGTATCATAATTACTGTATATATATATGAATAAACAAGCGATATATATATATGTCAGGAAAGTGTGGTTTCTGTGTCCATGGAAGCCATAAACGATTTACTTAACCACGAGGTCACGACAGACATACCACCGATCCAACGAAGTTTTCATTGCGACTCTCTCGTAGATATTTATAAGTTTATTATGTTTAGTTTGTTATATATTTAAAATAACACGCAGCATTACATTAACAATAATTGGCAGATTGTTCTATTTGATAAATATTGATCAAACTGCATAAAACTCTCAAATAATAACGAAATTTCACAAGAGAACGCTCACGAAACATGCAACAACCTGTCAGAACTCTAGACCTAAGCAGAATTCATAGCTGCTTCGAAAGAGTTACCTATCCAAATAAGCAAATTTGGGTTCATTCGTCTTAAAATAAAACAGTGATTTCCGAAACAGTAATGTAACGCCAAAGAGCATACTTTGGCGAGGTTTTTAATAAGGTAGCACATTGGCAGCCGGATGTACTGCGTTTGTTTTATGAATTTTAAGTTGTAAAGATAACGAAAATTTTTCCATATTTCCTGAACACCGAAAAGAAAGTTTTAAATTTTTTAACTACTTTTTTTCATATTGAGAGAGATGATTTGCTCATTAACACTAGACTCACACAGCCAGCGAAAATGACAGGTTTTAACATTTGTTGAAACTGTTGAAACTTGATTTGTGTTGGGGTAATTAGAATTAAATAATGGACCAACCCGAAGGAAAAACCGTTAAAAATCATTTAGTGGTTAGTACATTAGATGTTAATTGCGTTGTGTTTTGGGCAATAACTCAATAATCTCAATGTTCTAACTGATGCACTCATTATGGTTTATGAATCAAAAATAAAATTAATGAAATTAAATACCCTAAACTAATAGAAACCTGAAAGTAAAGCTGAAAACAAACAAACAAACAAACAAACAAACAAAAAACCTAAAAAGCAAAGGGCTGAAAAATAAAACTTGTTATACACTCTGTCACAAAAGAATATATGCACCCTGAAGAAATCGAGCTACTATCACGAAACTTAGCAGGAATGTAGTCTGGTAAGAGATATGCAAATGATTAAAATTTCGACGCCAATGAGACAAGGCTAAGCACGCTATGCGCAGCTGGGAGAGTTTAAAAGCATGATTGCTCGTGCCATAGGGTTATTCAAACAAATCTGTCGACTTGGATGGACGGTATTGTGACTAGAGATGCCTCTGAGACGTAACCGGCAACAATACGAACAATTGTCGGACTTTGAGAGGGGGCGTATAGTAGGCCTCAGAGAAGCAGGTTGGTTGAACAAGCGTATCGGCCGCCACCTCGGTCGGAGGAATATGGTAGTTGTTCGGTGTTGCCAACAATGGATCGCGGAAGGGATAGTCTACCGTCGCGGAGGGTCAGGGTGTCCCAGGAACACAAATGCGCGCGAGGATCGCGCAATCATAAGAGCGACTACGTCCGCACCCACAACATTGCTAGAATCGGTTCTTGCTGATGACCAGCGAATAAGTGTGTGGAGGCGGCCAGGCCATCAGTCCGAACCGGTATTTGTTGTCGAGAGGCATACGGCGATTACACAAGGTGTGACAGTGTAGGGAGCGATTTGTTGGGACACACGATCACCTCTAGTCGTCCTTCAACGCACTTTAACGGCACGCAGTTCCGTGGACGAGATTTTAACGCCAGTTGTACTGCCTATGCTATCAAGTCACCCAGGTGCCATTTATCGGCAGCAAGACAACGCTCGTCCACATACTGCGCGACTCTCCCAACAGTCTTCAAGGATATGACGTACTCCCAATTGACGTACTCCCAATGACTGAACGCTCTATTGGCGAGATGTCACCAGACCTCTCGCCAATAGAGCACGTCTGGGACGTGCCTGGAAGGCAATTGCAGCTGTCCTGGAATACTGGTGAATTAACTGCCCAGTTGCAAAGATTATGGCATGATCTTCCGCAGGAGGTCATAGGTGACCTCATTCATTCGAGGCCACGACGTGTTTCGGCTTGTATAGCTGCCACAGGTGGATTTACTACTTACTGATTTGTAACCTTTTTCATGCCATATCTTCTTAATAAAAGGTCTGATCTTCTGAATTTGTAATCATTTGCTTATCTCCTCATACACTACATACATGTTAAGTTTCGTGATAGAAGCTCGTTTCCTTCTGGGTGCATATATTTTTTCGTGACAGAGTGTATTACGGAGAGGCAGAAACGACATGACACAGCTTTATAGAAACTAAAATTACATTATTTATTTAATGATGAGAAAATAGAATATTTTTTTAATTGCATGACCATCGCATAAAGGATCATCTCCAAATGTATAACAAATGTAATCAATATACGAAAAATAAAACATTAACAGAAAATAAAGGATACATCCTACGTTAGTTCTAGAGTTAATATTATGGAATATTAACGCTAAAAGTGCAGCGTGCTGCCTATGTCCGGCATAACGGGGAATTCTCCATCCGATCCGGCATATCTGCTCGTCTATTCAATTGGGCGGATGGACTGATCCCGGACTCAGAGCCTCTAATATAGATCATTTTTAGTCTGTGGTAATATTAAGAAAAGAAAATGTCACATGCAATTTTGTCATATGCAATTCAATTGTGTACCTACAACTGAGTAAATAAAATTAAACTCTAAAAAGGCATACCAAAGAAAAATATCATTCATAAAATGTTCTTCAGGGGGAAAGAAAATAGATTTTAGCCCAAACGAATCGTTTTTCCATGCAAAAAGAATAATATACACCTATATAGATGTTGCCAATTAAGAAACTCATAAATGAATTCACAGAATGATAATAAAAGCAAACGATTTTAAAATATAAATGTTCAGTGCGATTGATAATGGTATAATAAAAAATAACTAGCTCGCCATCTAACGGAAGAAAAAAATGTTTATAATGTTTATACTTCGATTTTCAAACAAACAATAGAATGTGTAATTTTAAATTAACAGAAACGGAGATCTTAATATTTAAAATGGTACTTCATTTATCTATAAGGCGAAACGTCGCAACGTCACTGGCTACGTCAGTTTTCGTCTACTATAGATCACGTGATTATCGGGTGGCAGAAAACAGAAGCCGTTCCTATGCGTTTGCATGTGTTTTTGGACGATACCTTCATTTTGAGTTAAATAATTTAGGTTTATTTATAAAATTCCTCATATTAGTTGTATGTAACAGGTAATTTAACACTTTTTTTCAATATTTCGTAAGGTTTAAGATAATATAATCATTCTTTCGTTGAGAATGATTATTATTATGTTGAGATATGTATAGATATCAGGATAAGTTACTTCAGGCCAGCGTCTTGTATCGTAACTCCAGTCTTCCTCTGTCAATAAATACGGGTCACATACTGAATAAACCTTTCCGGGCTGTACCTGAAAGTTTAATTTAGTGATATACCTTTGTTGAGATACCGTATCTAAAGACTTTGCGTAATCTGAGAGCATTTCCTCCAACAAGCTGTAAGAATGCTGATTGAACGCCATGTTAAATTATGCAATGTTTTGCCACTCCTCGCCAAACAAGAAGTAAAATCTGCAAGAGTTGAAATGTGACATGCTGCGAGACACTGCCCTATTTTGGTTAAGTATGAAGGGAAAAAAACACCTTTTAGAAATAAAATATAACGATTCATATAAATGAAAACAAAATACAGCGAATTTTATTGAAAATTCGTTACATTTTATCCGTTAACTTAAAATTTCTAAAGAACAGAAAGAAAGAAAAGAAGAGTCAAAACCTTGAGTTTCACTTACGTTATACCAGGACGATGAACAATTTTGAACGCACTCCTTCTGTTTAATTCATTCATTTATTTGAAAACTGCCTAAAGGAGGTTTCTCGGGCTTCAGACTTCCTGCTACTCAAACAGTCGCATTTCGACATACACCACAGGCACTCACTCACATTCGTCTGCCCAAAAAGGTATCTCAATTTTGCACTTTGTGAAAAATTTATTTTTGCTATCTCTAAAACATTGCAATAATTTATTTTTAACACGTTTTTAGTCATTTGACATAACGTCTTCGGCAAACTATGTCTATAATGAGGGTGGAATCTGAATCCATGAGTGCTCCATATACTATAGGAATATATTATTGCATTTAATAACGAGATTCGTTGAAAAAATAATTTAAGGTGAACGCTTGCGTATAAATTATCTTCAAGATAGTTTTCAATTTTTAATATAGGGTAACTCTAGGATAGATGGCCATAGAGGAGAGATGGCCAGTCTAAATATTCCCAAAACTGGATCATAAATGGCAGTTTAAACTTTTTTCGTAGGAAGTGTTCAACGAGTTCATTCATTGCGGGGTACAGCTGTGTTTTTCTTTTATAGAAAGTAAGTGAAATTTTAATGTTTATTTAATTTAGCGGTTGAATATTTTTGTTGAGTTAGGTATCTGAATGTTTTGCAGTACGTACGTTACATTTTTTATTTCCTTTACGGTTTTTTAAGGCGCGTATATAATCCAATCTTTGCTTCTAAGCCTAAAACAAAGACGTACAATGGCGGAGTGATGCTTTAAATTGGGTGGCCATCTGTCCTTCAATTTCAGGATAGATGGCCACATAAAATCGAGGAGAGATGACCACCTTTAATCAATATTTAAAAATTATACGGAGTGAGGATTTTAACTTAATAGAATTATATTTAATATAATTATATAATTTTTATGTTTATAATTATATTATATGCACCAGCGCCTAATGTAACCATGACAAAAACAGTTAGAAAACGTACCAAACAGGTAGCCATGCTTTTGACATCACCAGAAAATATTGACAAACGTCGGAAAATTTCATCCCAGAAACACATAAAGTTGATAAATAAGTTTAAAACCTGTAAAAAGCCTAAAATAAACGAGAGAAAGAAACATAAACACGACACTTCCAGTAATGAAGAAGATGGAATACATTTGAAATTATCAGAAATTATCATAACTATAAAGGATGACTGGATAAAATGTATAAGGTGCCTGAAGTGGTTGCATGAAACGTGTACAAACTATCAAGACCTTTGCCAAAAATGTGGTAAAATTTTACGAAAAGTGAAGGGTTGAAATTATACTTCAAATGTTGTTTATTAGAATTCTATTCACTCATTTTCCGTGATATAATTGCATCTTTGCAAATTGCTAGTTTTTCATAATTAACTATATGAAATGTGTTGTTTTTTGCTATTTTAACTTCACTTTTTCTTTCTTGTATTGGATGGCCATCTCTCCTCGGCTTGAGGGAGAGATGGCCATCTGCCGTTTTAATTTCAAGCTATGTTTCCCACTTTTTGTTCTCAATGTTTAATTATTTTTTGCCCAAAATATGATGAGTGTATGTATAAGAATTTTAAATATGCATAAATATTTCTTGTGTTTGCATTCCAAGAATTTTTATTTCAATCTTTAAAAATTATGGCCATCTATCCTAGAGTTACCGTATTGAAAAATCTATCCCCATTTTTAAACCACTTATTTTTAATTAAAGCTTTTCTCATCGAAAGCCATTCAGACGTTTGGAAAAAAAACTATGTTTTAAAAAAAAGTAAGGAAGCCTTTCAGAGTAAACTTTCAGTATTTTTAGAGAGGTGAAAGCGCACATAACAACATTAAAATAAAAACTCAAAATAGACCACTTAAAATTTATTTAATAGTTCTCCGCAGGTTTCTTGCAAGAAGAATATAATTTAAACTCGAAAAGCTCATTTCTTCAGAAATGAAAGCTCACTCAATCAAATACGTAGCTAATGATTTTTTTTAAAAAATGAGTTAACCAATCAAAGATTAATTATTTTTTTCCGAGAATTGCACATATTACAATCTGCGAACTTAATACGAAAACTCTTCGACTGCTTTTACTATTTTCAATTTCTTTTCCTATTTGATGCTACTTTTCCTTTCTTCAGATTACAAACTTTGAACCTCAGTTTGAGGTTTGACCCAATTACCATCTCCAGAATCATAAAATGGGATTCACTTTTTTCGCACAGCAATGGAAGCGGCGGAAAGAAATATTTATGGACACACGCAAAATAAATAAAGAGAATGCAGCATGTGAAGCCACTTCGAGAGACAGAGAGAAGCAACCTGCTCCACCCTCCCCGACCGGCGAAAACAAACACGATATATGCAAAGCGGGTGCCGGCAATTCAGAGCAAGAGATATTACTCACAACACACTTGTCTATGGGTTTATTTATTTCTTTTTTTCCTGGTATAACTGTTTTATTAAAAGTAGGTTCGGAAAACATTTTCCCAGAAAAGAGCGGGATTTGTTATTCCTACTTCCTCTAAAGTGTGGGTCAGTCAACTCCAATCCGATTACGACACATTGCTGCCACTCAGGGCAACGGCTATTTGTGTATGTTCTTTTGAATGTATATAAGAGCCCGGTGGTCAGGAGTTGCAGACTTTCTGCACAGACAAGCTGCTACCTCTGTCTATCTAATCGAATAAGTTCATCTAACCCGGGTAAGTTGGTTCAATTTCTAGCACGCTGCATGATGCTCAATGCAAATTTCTCTCTCGCTGAGTGGGCTAAATGATGTTCATTAGCAAACGCGGAGGGTAATTAATGTTCATTTCAGAACTAGAAAGGCACGTTTCCTGTTTAATCAAAGAGAAAATTAGTCCATCGCGATAAATTCAGGGAAATGGTTTCTCTAATTAATTCAGGAATAAAAAAATTAAATTCTGTCTAGGAAAAATAACTTTTAATCTATGCGAAATATCTGTTAAGGCTGCTATGTACTAACCTTATTGGATTCGCTCACCTCAATGTTAACCTATGGAGAAAATTTGTCCACGGATTGCCGACTTGGATTCAAGGATTTTTTTTAAAAAATTGTACTCCGTCATAGAGAAAGAAATTTTACATTTGTGTACATTTTTCGTTTTTCTTTTTAAATGCAATTAATATTTTAAAATTTAAATTATTCGGGGAAAAATCTGGTATAGTGTGTTTAAACGCTCATAAATTCCTCGGTGGGCGAAATTTATAAAATGAATCCCTTAGTGCTTTGCAGAAAAGTTCGGGCTATCTGACAATACCAATTTTATTTGATTATCGGCATTTATGTACCTGTAAATAGTTGACAAAAATATATTTTAAATGAAAAATTTGGGGGCAGCGCTTAACCCCCCTATAGAGAGAGCCATTACAATCCCTCAAAATGTCAATCCTAAGGGGGGTGGAATTCTCGAACTGTCGACTGAACTCCTCCCACCACAAGAGTCTATAAGAAGAGGAAAAGGGAAATACGATTTTTTTCTTAGTACATAGCAACCTTAATATCATTCGCGTATCAAAACTGCTGAAGATGTTACAGTCTCAGAAAATGAACTATTGACGTTCCTTGTGAAACTGAGATTCGGTTTCTTATCTAGTTTCAAATTGCAATACTCAAGCTGCAGTAAAGGGTGTTACTGAGCAAACAAGTTAAAAAATATTTTTAAAAAACTTATAGATAAATAGATGGGTGGGCTATGATACAAAAATAAGCTTACTGACAAACGTACGGTAACTTTTTGTATCGAAACCTATATTTCTTTCCGAAACAGACAAAATAAAATAATTGGATAGTATATCTCTAACAGCAGAAATAAAAGAAAAAATGAACACATCTGTTATTTGATTTCGACCATTTATGTTTGTTACTTACAGCGAAGTTTTCAAAGGAATGGGTCTTTGTTTTCAGTTTGAGAAAGATAATCAGAAAACTTTAAAGCTATGTTTAAAATATAATCGGAAACAACTTTTGCATTGTTTTCCGAAGCAAAATGCACAATGCATTAACTTTGCATTGTTACGCTTTAACAATGCATTAAATTTGCACGGTTAACGACTGTTAATTCAGCCATTCTACCTAATTTTTGCAATAGAAGCATTGATTCTAACAGAGAACAATCGATATTATGGTTGCTCTATATTGTTATCAATGAGGGGTGTGCCTGACATAATTCACTTAAAATATGAAGAAACTCACAGGCTCTTATGAGAATCATTATTTTTACCCCTCGAAATTTTAAAACTTCATGATCGATTTAAACAGAATCTATATTTTTCCAATTTGAACCTGATATTTTCTTTGAAATTTTTCTTTTTAAAAGATATCGTGATAGACTGATTTTTTTAAAAAGGGACGATGGAATTTTTATCTATTTCTATGATTCGTCAAATATAAGATTAGCTACAGTATTCCAACTTTATTGTTGGGCAATTATTATCGTACACTAGAAATACTTTGAATAAATTCGTCGGATTAGTAGAATCTTATTTTTTTTTAACTGTATAATCCTTCCTTTATATAAATTTTTTTTCAATTTCCGGGTTAGATTCTACAAAGAATTTAAATGAATTAAAAAGTTCTTTAAGAGCTTACTTCGTTGTTTCTTTTCGTGTTTCCATGCTTTTAACATTTCAGACAAGAGGAGTTTTTAGTATTAATCTTCACTCATTGCATCAAACAATACATCGCCATTTATAACAAGTGCTTCATTAATTTTTGGCGTTTGAAAGCGTCATTAACCATCCGAGACAAAACGACAGAAGACCTGGACATCTAGACGCTGTTTGCGACAGTCGCTTTAAAACTAGGTGATCCCGTTTCTGCCTAAAATCGTGGATGCAGTTTAGATTTGTGCATTTACTGGAGGAAAGAAAATCCCCATTGTTAAAATATTTAAAGGATTTATTTAATAATTAATACTTAAGAAATTGATATGTAATGATACTTAAGAACGTACGTATGTGTATGGTGAACCTGTTTTTAACTAAAATCATGCATGCAGATTAATTAGATTTGAGCATTTACGGGGGAAAAAATCCCCTATTTATGTAAAATATTTAAAGGATTTTCTTAAGTATTGATACGGTGTATTGATACTTAAGAACGTACGTATACGTATGGTGAACCTGTTTCTACTTAAAATCCTGCATGCAATTTAAATTTGTCCACGAAAGGGGAAAAATCCCAGTTCTATTTCAAATATTTAAAAGGATTTTCTTAAGTATTTATAAGGTGTATTAATACTTAAGAACGTACGTATACGTATGGTGAACCCATTTCTGCCTAATATCCTGCATACAGTTTAGATTTGGGTATTTACTGGGAGAAAAAATCCACACTCTATTTAAAATAGTTTAAAGTATTAATACGGTGGATGGAATTCACGCAAAAAATATTTTCAAAATTTAATTAAAGTTAGTGATTTTTAAAATAGTTTGTCAAAATTTGGTTTTTTTTTTCTACTTCTTTGTTAACATATAAAAAAACTTTGCTACTGCCAAAAAATTTTCATTTGGGTCGAGTGATTTTTCATTCAAAGAAACGGGATCATGGTGAAAAAGTTACAGCTTTGTCAGACGGACCTCCCTGCCAAGTTTGGCGATTTTGTGTATGGCGTGGCAACCATGCGATTTTGGCGAAATTTTAAATTTAATTACAAATAATTCCAAGATAAAAAGACATTTTATATACCATGTTTTTAAATTTTCTGTTGAATCATATAAACTTGACAATTCTATGTATTAATAAATACTTTAAAAAAATTTTTTTGATGAATTATCCCATCCACTTGAAAGAAAATGAAGTTAATTGGAAGTTAACTTGCATTTGACTTGTTTGACTTGTAGCATTTGACTAGTTCCCTTTCCGGCCGATAGATGGCTGCACCAGTCTACAAAAAAAATTAACTGAAAATAACTGAAAATTAATTTAATTCTGCTTAAAGATGGCTAAAAGTATTAAAAAAATGCATTGTCATCGTGTTCTGGGCTATTCTAAAAGTTTCAAATGTCTAGCTAGTGGGGAAGTGAGTTAAAAATCGTTTGCAAGATTTGTACTAGACAAACACACACACACAAACACACAAGAATGCAAGTTAATAAAAACATGGTAATAATAATGAGATTTACAACTTTGATCGTTTACTTAATTTTTTAACATTAGCGCAGAGTTGAGTACGTTTTTTTTTTTTTTTTTTTTTTTAAACCAATGCGGTGGCACTTGTATTGATTACAAGTGGCAGTACAATGGCCTATACTGCCCATTTTATTATGGGGGCACCATATAGGCGGACAGCATTACCCCCTATGAAGGGACTACACGAACGGAGGCATTTTTCGTGGCGCAACGCCGGGATTCGATCTGAGCACCCTCAGCACCGAAAACCAGCGCGCTGTACCACAGGGCCGCCACAAGCCCATTTTGTTTGTTTATTTTTGCTATTTCTGCTGTGGTTTTTTTTCGCGTATGCGTTATTGCTATTTTTGTAATGTAGGAAATTTATTTGCTTTGAAATTTATCATGAATTTTCACCCTTTCAAGTGAAATGTTGTTTTGAGTCTTCTAGAGTGTAGTTTGTGGCAAAATGAGTGACGTGATTGAATTGAGGTTGTTGTTTAATTTGTATTTTAATCGGAAACAGGTGAGTAATATGTTTGTGGTTTTTTGGAAGTTTAATACAGCCAGCGGAAGATATCTTAGTGACAGCTACGAATAACCGGCTGGGAATTTCTGTTATGTTTTTGGAAGTTTAATACAGCCAGCAGTAAGTTTGTTACCGCTGTCTGTATTAAACTGATTTGTTATTTATTGGTCGCTATTGATTTTTTTTTTGTTACATTTAGCACTTTAAGCCTAACAGGTGTGCGGAAATGGGAAAAGTCGGCTCCACGGAGGTGCGTTGGTGCCAAAAAATTTTGCCGCCAACTTTTCGCCAACGGTGGTGCGTCTGACAAAGTTGTTCCACCAAAAAAAGTTTGCGTACCACTGGTCTAGCTCTCAAAGACTTGTTTGCAACCTTTAAGTACAACTATATACAGTGGACGCTCGTTAATTCGAACTCAAAGGTTCTCAGAAAAAAGTTCGAATTATCCGAAGTTCGAACTATCCGATGTTAAGAGAAATTATATAACTTTAAATGTGTATCACTGAAGAAGAAACTCTCCTAGTATGTATAACCCCAGAAAATATATTATACTATGTTATCTAAAGTTAAACATATTAAAAAGCAATACAGACTTACCTTAGTCATAAAATGAATCAGAAGATATGCAGCATAAAGTAAACTTTTAATAAAAATATGAATTACACTTTGGGGGAAAACTGTAAAATGGATGTTTGGTTCTGTTTATGATGCCTTCATTGTACAGCCAGCTTCTCGATTTGAAGTAAACATTTCAATTCATTTTCAGAGGAAGGTTCCATCTGAATAAATGCTTTCAGAGTTTTAATAGAGTCCATTATGGCTTTGTCCATTAGGGCCGCATTAAAAATATCTTTCGGCAGGTAAGTAGAGAAACGCCCTGACAGTTTCCTACCGAAATTAGTGCATACGTCTTCGTTTACATCAGAGCTTTGGCCACATACATTGATAAGAAATATTTTGCCTTGACATAAATCGAGAAAGCCATCCATCACTGCATTTAAAATCTTCAATACCCATTCAAATTGCCAATTCATCAGCCTTCTAGCACTAGGGGATTCCATTTTCGAAAATTTCGAGATCTAACATCCTGGAACCATAGCAGTAGAGCTTTTTCTAGAACTTCTTGGGACGCATTTCTCATGCGTTTCCTTCCTCTAGCAAATTTTGATATTTCACATGAATCTAAAATTGACTCCTTGCTTTTCAAATTAGTTGACAAGGCATTTTTTTAATTCCATAGTCAGCTGCTAACTTTGTTCTACATTCGCCATTCTCTACTTTCTTCAAAATTTCTACCTTTGTCTCCAAAGGTAGGGTTTTGTACTTTCCACGTGTAGACATCCTGAATTTTTACACGTTCACACCACACAATGAGGAAGAAAAACTAGACCACATTAACTTGTCTGCACTGCAGTTATAACTGACGCAGCTCCCTAGAATCTGTAGTTAAGACTAGTTTTTCTGAAATTCTAAGAAAATCGATCCAGATAAAGGAAAACTGCTTTTTCCGTTTAGCACTAATAAGGACAATAGCTACTAACGTTTAGCGGACATGCA